>JAOXOE010000851.1:4632949-4676658 GCA_028565055.1 Phoeniculus purpureus | reverse complement strand
TGAAAAGAAAGAAACTGGTGGTGAAGGTGCCCCAGTTGGAAGGGAAAGGCTGAGGGAGGGAGGGAAGCAAATGTGAGGATTTACACTGTCAGAATATTATAATGCTGCACAGTGTGAGGGGAAGCAATGATTGGGTAAACGGAGGATCTTTCAAAGGACTCCCTTGCTTTTGCGAGCTAAAAAAAGGCTGAGAGCCTGGTTTGCCTATTTGCTAGATATTCCAGCAAACGGGAAGAAATCACACCTGATCCTGTGACTCTACAGCAACAGCTCAGCTTAAAAAGCCCTTCAGGTAATAAACCCTGAGGAAATCACTTTGTTTCTTGCCTGAGCCTACCTGAAGGTGACCAACACACCACAGAAACACAAGCCAGGCTCAGGGTGGTATCCCAGTTGCCTGCGAAGGACTGTTTGCTCCTTCCTTTTTACAACAGGGAGAGAAGAGCAGTAAGGGGAGGGGAGCCCAAAGACAAGGAGCACTGATCTGAGCTGCTGCTGGCTGCCTTTAGCTTTTAGAGCATCTTAGCATTACTTGTGAGTATATGAGTGATTATCTTTTAACCAAGAAGTTCTGTAGCTACAACATGTAGCAACGGGGAATTTGGTCTTAAAAGTGCAGGTTTTTTTCTTCCTAATGACCCAACCAGCTCCTTTCAAATATGGCACCAGTAATGTCTGCTGGGCCATACAGAAGTGGAAATTGTGGGTCAAATCCTTGTATCGTTAAAAGTGGGGTTTGAAATAGCTGCCAATCAGCCTGTCAGTCTCCCATGGGACAGCAGGGATGGTTTTTCAACAAAGCATCTGTGCTTCTCCAACATCCCCCACCCACACCCAGAAAGTCAAGGCCCCTGCCAGCTGAGCTTAGCTTTTAACTCTATCCCTCTCTCCCTCCCTCTTCACACATGCACCTGGCATAAGCAGAGAGAACTGGGGCTCTAGTGCTTGGGCAACACCTATGTGCTCTGAGGGAAGAGTCTTCTAAAGAGACAGGTGGTATTTGGGTGCATTGGCCTGAAGCTGAGCGCAATAATTCCAACACCTTTGGAAAGCTCATTCCTAGGTGAATGAGAGGCCACTAATTTCAATTTAAAGTCACATTTCATAACTGAATTCAGAGATACTTCCATTCCGGAGAGAGTACAAAAATGTCCTTCCGAGACAAATCTGTTCTCCCAAGATAACCTGTGCAATGGAAGCAGAACTATCAGCCTCTCCTCCAGGAAGTCTGTCAGTCAGAAACCCTGAACTGCGGAGAGGGAATGAAGAGGGAGCCAGACCGTCCTCAGCAGCACCCACTGACAGAAAGAGAGTCTGTGGGCACAGATTAAAAAACATCTTAACACAGGAACACACTTTTTTACTGGGAGGGTGGGCAGACGCTGGAACAGGTTGCTCCGAAAGGTCACAGTCTCCATGTGCTGAGATATTAAAATCCCAACTGGAGATGGCACTGGGAAACCTGCTCTGAGTCTGCCTGAGCAGGGATTAGATACTTTCCAGAGGTCTCTACCTGTGAAGTGCTGTTAGGAAATGAACACGCCGGGGAGGGATATTACACCCTTGAACACCTCTCTCACGTTTGGCAACAAACCTTGTTTCCAATTCATAGGTCTCTTAGCCAAACCACCTTGAGCCAGCCTCTAGTTCCCTCCCATAAACACATGTGCTGCTCCCAACGTCTTTCATGTCTTGAATTACTTTTAAAACACCGTTCAGGAAGAAATGGGCACAGCTGCCTCTATAAATCACCAGGGCAAAGCCCAATTACATTCCTGAGATGGTTATTTAAAATATTTACCTTTACGTTACAGAGGAAGTTTGATAGGGTAGCTTTCAACAAGAAAACCTCAAACCCGTGCAAACCAGCTCTTGCAGTCAGGATTCAATGAATCAGCATCAACAAGTAACTGCAGCTGGTATTTCTCATGGAGAACCGATAAACTTTGTAAACTCTGAAGGCCTTATTCACGCAAACACTTGCTCCTGTTGTAATGGACTTGTTCTGTCCCAAATTCACTGAAGGGTTAAGGTCAGAGATGAAACTGTTCCTAACACAGCAAAGCAGAAGTGCCTTTGCTGTCTTCGACTGATCACTTCCTATGGCAAGATCCGGCTCGGTCTGGGGAAGTTACCAACACACAGCACTTCGAGGCTTCTCCTCCTTTTTCCATCAAATGTACAGAACCAGACTCTGACATTTGCTTTTGAAAAGCGTTATTCTGCCTGTTTCACAGATGGGAGACTGCAGACAATAAGGCACAATTTGTGAAAGATCCAAGAACATATTAGCGGCAGGGGAAGGAACAGGACACAGCTTCCCTAACAGTCTCACCAGTCCTCGCTGACGCTGCCTCTTCCTTTCCAGCAGAAGCAAATCTTCCTTTTGCTCAGCTGCTCAGGTGTAGCCTTCATGCAGTACCCACCACCGGATAGCTCTGTGGGCATCACTGTCTCCAGAGCACATGTTTATGCAGTATGCAGTTTCTGCACAGGATCTGTGGGGCTTTCCTGTCTTGAGATGCTGGTGAAGGGGTTGGCAGGAGACATGGGATTACTCTCAGGCTCTGGGTATTTTGGGATAGGTATCCTGCAGGTTTGTCAGACATGGGCCCTGTTCCCACAGCATCTAGGGAAACAGTTTCACTGCCAGCATGTAACAGCACCGAGATCTTCAGCTACAACAGCTCGGCTTCAGCGTCTGCCATGGTCTGACACCTTTCTCTTACTGCCTTTGATTTCAGAGAGTTTATTCCTGACCCATCTTTCTCTGTAAAACATTTTCTGCCTTATTTTGTGTGTTCAGCTTTGCTAATTTTTATTCTGCTTATTTTCATACACGTTTCCCTCACAGCATAGAAACCATCTTCAGTCTTTCTGGAGTTTCACTCCCTTGCCAGATGTTTCAGGCCATTTTGGATGGGAAGGAGGAGTTTCTGCAGAGCTTTCTGTCTAATGCGATACTAAAGCTCAACTTATTTAATTTTTTATTTGCAGCAGTCAGTGACAGTAACGAGTAGGAGCAGAAGAGGGTTGAAGGCTGCTCTCTGCTAAGTGCACAGCACCCTCTTGTGCCCTGCAGAACCAGCCACTGCCAACCACTGCTCTTCCCATTAGCAAGTTTTACCATAATCCCATAGTCTACCCTTACGCTGAGCTTCAATTCCTCCCCTCCCAGTGACCTTTTACAGAAACCTCCATCACTCCATGCAAGAAAGTAAAGGACATAATCCAGTGGTGGTCTTCTGTGCTATTTTTAGAGCAGTGCACAGAGACGGCTGTGCTGTCGCAGAGCAGAGCCTAAGTAATGCACAGACCTGAGAAAGGAAGGCAGCGCAGGGAGCAGAGTCAGCCTCTAATTCCCTGATTGCACTAAGGCAGCCACACAAATTACAAACCTGTTGTGTGCTGCTGCTCCTGTCATGTGAAGGTCGTTCTGCCTGCACAAACCCAAAGGTATGATTTGTGATGTCAACAGGGACACTAGACCGGAGACTGCCCATCATCTATTGGAACTCCATGGCTATTTTTTTATTAGGAAGAAACGTTCAAGTACATCACAACAGTTAATGTATAGTGGGTCTCCCTTTGGTCTCAGGTGTCTCTATAGTAAAATACAAACTCACTGCAGTGTGTAGTCTCAGAACTAAATCTGAGCACAAATCTGTGCTTCTTCAGTACTCCCAAGCCACACACCTTCCTTCCAAAAATACTGCCCATACTAAATTTTAGTTCAAATAGTTTTGAAAAATCACGGCTCCCCAGTTAGAAACTGCCAAGTAAAGACACCAACCAGACAGTCTCTCCATGCAGAGAGGATCCCACCTAGATCAAATCTCAACTATCTACGCATTTATCTATGACCCTGGCTTCCAGGCTCGCCCCTAAGGCAAGAGGGGCAGGATGGGTTTGAAAAACATCCTGGTTAAAAAAAAACCTGGTAACAATTCCATCATCAGAGAACTACGGGGGAGTGTTAAATCATTTCATGGGGAGCGAGGAAGCAAAATCCATTTCCCCTAGCCTAGCGAAGTAAGAAGTCGCTCTGTGAAAAAGTGACAGAGGTTTCATCTTTCCTTGAGAAACTTCCAGCCCTCCCCTTAAAGGTTCAAAACTTCTCAAAATAATTTGACCGAAGGCAGTAAAAAGATTAACCATAGCCCAGACACACATGAAGCCAATAAATCCTCGCTTACAGGAGACAAACTGAAACCTGTCCAGCCCCACTTGTATTTTTGAACGCCTAATTGAGCACATTTTTCCACTAAGGAAGTTCCTATTCCAGGCTTCTGCTTCCCCTAGTTAAGGCATAAGGCATGTCTGAGGCTGCTCAGGCAGGCACACGCAGGGACCATCATCCTCACACATCAGCAGTGTGTCACAGGAAGCAGTGCTCAAACATGAACTATTAACACTGCCGTAATCAATTACTCAACACTGACACTGAGTGCTAAACAACATCTCTGAGCACAAAGTCCCCCTGTTATTCAGATATTTTCCTTTTTGGGTTTAGAACGTCTTTTATTTTGAGATAAATCTTCCCCTGCTAGGACCAGGTGTGCTTCTGAGCACAGCCAAGCGGCACCTTGGGACAGTTATCCCTCTGATCTTACCTCTCAGAAGAACGGAAAAAGCAAAAGAGGAAAAAGCATCTATTCCTTTGACTTACAACTGATGAGACGACAAACTGCGAACTGAAGCTCGTGTTGTACCTGCCCAGTCCTTCACCGCTGTTGGCACTGCTGCTGCTGTGCCACCACGAGGGAAACGACATTGAAATGAATCAGCGTGGCAGCAGCGATGATTGAATTTGAAAACCTCAGACACTGCAGTTCAGTAGCCAAATGGGACCAGCCTAAACCCATCGAAAGACTTCCATCATCTGCTCTAGACAACGTGGCTTACACAACCACGCAGCCACTATCTTTTTGGAAACCATTTACAATCACTAAAAGCATTCACAGGAGATGGAACAGTGTAAATCATGTTTCCTTTATCCCTCGGGAATGAGTTTGTATCCAGCCACTGCAGTGGAATGAACCACTTGCCCTCTGCATAGTTTATAAACTGGTCCCCAGTGGCTGCAGCTTTAATGCAAATTAAACATGACTACAAGACAAAGTTCTCCTAAACTGTTGAACAGGGATATACTGGTGTGGATCCACTGCAACTCTTGTGCAGTCACAAGTAAAGCTGCTCCCTCAAATGTTGTTTATCTGCACAGATCCACGACTAGGTGTGTCTGAAAAACGTCACAGAGATCAGAGATTTGAGACTGTTTAGAAGCTCAGAGTTTCCAAATGAAAACTTATATGAGAAATTCTACACAGGATTTACAGAGGAAAATGTGTGCAAGTCAGTGAGTTTAAAGTAGTGGAGTCATATGTAACTTCCACATCTGAAACTTGTCTCAGCCTGCACCTCAGTTTCAAGCAGTGAAGCTGAACAGAGAACGAAGTTGGAGCAAATTCTCAAAGCCTGAAAACACCCCAAAATGTAATGCAGCCCTGATGTAAAGCCAAATGAATAGTGATTTTTAACCCATGACTGTCGTTATAAACATTGTATATTTGCTTCACAGAATCACAGAACATTGGGGATTGGAAGGGACCTCGAAAGATCAGCCAGTCCAATGCCCCTGCCACAGCAGGATCCCCTAGATCCAGTCACACAGGAACATGGCCAGGCGGGTTTTCAATGTCTCCAGAGAAGGAGACTCCACAACCCACCCTGGGCAGCCCCTTCCAGGGCTCTGGCACCCTCATTGGCAAGAAGGTCCTTCTCACATTGATGTGGAACCTCCTCCGTTCCAGCTCACACCCATTGCCTCTAGTCCTATCATTAGACAACACGGAGAAGTGCCTGGCTCCATCCTCCTGACACCCACCTTTCACATATTCATAAAGATTAATGAGGTCACTCCTCAGTCTCCTTTTCTCTAAGCTAAACAGACCCAGCTCCCTCAGCTTCAAAAGCCAGGAAGCATCTCATTCCCCGAGTCGTGCACCCCACACTCTTTGCTATCGCCCATCTACAGCAGACAACTGCCAAACATTTCTGGAAGCACTCAGAGGCTGAACTCTCTGCAATCTGGCTGAGCAGAAGGTAAAGTATGACAAATGGTGAACGTTCTAGTAAAAAGGAGGCAGGTTTTCCTTTTCCTGTAGGGAAGAAAAACCAGAAATGATTCTGAAATGTCTGGGTACCCCATCTGTATTCTCTCGGGAGGCAGTAGATAGTTTTAATTTGCCACCCAGAAAACCCTTTGGAGAGATCTCTTTGTTCCAAGGAACAGCAATTAAATCAGTTGACAGCTAATGTCTGTAAAAGCACCACATATCTGTCCTGGAGTGTAACCCCCTTCCAGCTTATTAGGCCAGGGTGGCAGCAGAGAGTAAAAATAAAGATCAAACATAACCCACCCACTCACCCTCCCTCTCCCCAAACCCACAAACAAACAAAATAAAGGACTTGAATTCTTTTTGCTCCTACCATTATAACATTAACGGGCTGAATGTCTTTTCCAGCCTGAAGATGACGTTACACTGGTGAGGGTTCTGTGCAAATTCTGGCCGAAGTTTTATGCGCATTTTCTTGCCAGGAAAACACTTCTGTTTACAAAAGCACAGCTTGTTTAATTGCAGGTCAGACAATTAAACGTAATGGCTCCTCGGTTTGCTTTGATAAGGTGATTTCACATAGCCATTACAAGCCACCTTCCCTGGCTGTGCTAATTGAAATCGTTTGATGCAGCCCAAGGTGGTTAAACAGCGGGGACGGGGAGAGCAACAAAAAACAAGTGAAACCTTCTGGATCTTTTTTCTAATGCGGAGTATTAAAAAAAACCCCAAACCCAAGGCAGTCACTTGTAGTTAGTTCCCTTCGCCCATCCACCGCAATGAGTGCTGCTGCATGCCTCTCAGGGATTTAAATATGCAGAAAGCATGTTTGTGTCAGTGAGGATTCCAAGCATCAGCGTGGTGGTAGAGAAAATGGAAGTAATCATTGCACCTCTCCCTGCTCTTCATCACAGGAGTGCTTCATGGAAATACAACCAAGCGCTTGGAAGATCCAAACAGATGGAAAACTGCCCTCTGAAGCGCATCACAAGCTCACTAGGTTACAGGCACCATTCGCACCAGTTTGCAAGGCCATGTTTTACTGGTTAATTCTGAGTAACAAGCTTGCTGCAAAATCACAGCATCAGAGAACATTAGGTATTAGAAGGGATCTCAAAAGATCATCCAGTCCAATTCCCCTGCCACAGCAGGACCACCTAGACCAAGTTCTACAGGAACACATCCAGGCAGGTTTTAAACGTCTCCAGAGAAGGAGATGCCACAACTCCCCCAGGCAGCACTAGAGTGCTCTGTCACCCTCACCATGAAGAAGTTCCTTCTCACATTGATGTGGACTCTCGTATGTTCCAGCTTACATCCACTGCTCCTTGTCCTATCATTAGATGACACTGAGCAGAGCCTGGCTCCATCCTCCTGACACTGGCCCTTTGCTTATTTATAAAGATTATTGAGGTCATCCCTCCGTCTCCTTTCCTCCAAGCTAAAGAGACCCAGCTCCCTCAGCCTTTCCTCATAAGGGATTGACAAAACTGCATCCGGAACCACACAGCTCTACGAAGCAAAGGGACAAACTATCAACTAGGATGTGGGGCAGGACAAGGACCACTAGAATATTGCACTGTGTTCAAATGGAAGCGAACTGAGAGAACAGGGGGTGTGCAAAGGGATGTTTGTGTGCATGTGCCCGTATCGGAAAAGAGACAAATGACGGGTCGGCACCTACACTTTATATGTAGAGCTCTTTCTTTGGACAGACATGTCATCATTTTTAACCCCTTGTTAAATCAATCAATTATCTTCCTGAAGCCAAGACCTACCTAGTTCCTCTATGCCCACATGAAGAATAAAACGGTGACAAGATCCTTGAACCAAGAGGATGAAAAAGCCCTGATGCAAAGGGCTCGTCTCTACCTTTAAAGTAAATATTGAAAAGGCCTCTGTGCTTCACAAGGAAATGTTTGCAGGACAGCAAAAACTCCTTATAGTTACCAGCTTCTTGGTATCATTGACGTATCCACAGCCCACAAGTTCATGGATCTTGGTCATTCACTCATCTCCACTCTCAAGTGATCTTTCTATCCTCTTACAACTTTCTCTGGCTACACACAAGCAGAGTGGCCCTTAGGGGATGCAGCACATTTTCACTTAATGCCTTCTGACATTTCACTCGCCTTGTTAATAAGATGGGTGAAATGTCAGGTGAAATTATATCAGTGAGTGCAGCAATCCCCAAATGGGAATGGCTGGAGCCTTGCAACACTGCCCCTGGGTCTGCTTTTCAAAACCATGCTGATAACCAAATGGTAATTATTACACGACTAGTTTCCATAATTGTTTGAGAAACTACTTCCCTCACTGACCATGAACTGGGGGTTATGGTCACTATCTCTGACTATCTCTGATAGTCAGTGATACCAGACATAACCTCCAGAACTGTACTGCAGTCACACGTTGGATGTTGCATTAGTAATCACCAGCACACTGCTCTCCCTAACACAACTTCTTTCAGCCTACACGCTGGCACTGCAGTGGTGTAGTTTAAATACTGTAACTTCAGTTTTGGAAGGTGGAGGTGTCCTAGCACTTGGTTGCACAGTTCCAGCATCCAGGAGCTGTCCCACAGCACTAGTGCGGTGGGTAACTCACTGCCCTGCGTCAGGAGGCATCTCTGGTTTGTGTAGAGAGCTAACATTTGCACGAGCCCCTTCATGCCCCTGCTTATCCAGCCTGATATGATTTGGGAGGCTGTTTCAGTGAAAAAAGCTGAGAACCATCACCAAAAGAAGGCGAAATGCAGACTTTCCTCCCCGAGGAATGTTAGTGCAGTTGATGGGCACTAGCACTGCCTGTACGCAGAGTGCACCTCTCAGGCATCGCAGTCTCTGTGATGGTTCTGCCTAATGTTTTTTACCTTGGTCATATAAAAAATAAATCCATCTCATAAAAATGGAGTAAGTGAAGCCTCTTAAATCACAGATTTTAAGGGAACACAGAAGAAAAAGTATGCTTGCTCCAGGCTCTTGTAAATTTTTCAGGAAGTTAATGGCACAGAAGATGAATAAGGTAAAAATATTGTTCACGTGGTATCATGTGGAATGTTCTACACTCCCCACTTTCTCAGGCTGTGCTGTAAGCAGAAGTGTATTTTCAACGCACACAGCTGCAGACTGAAAACAGAGAAGCCAAAATTGTCCCAATAAAATCCTTTCAACAGTACTATGGCAGTGTCATAGTGACTACTGTGGGCATAGCCATGGCACTGGTGCAGCATCTGTGCAGTCCTCTGACAACTTCCCACCAAGAAACAACTCTGGAGGGTTTGGAGCTACTAACACTGAGAAAATCTTGACAATGGTGGGAGGGGCACTCAATGTAAAATTACTTTTGTTAGATTGGGTGCTAAAAGTGGGGCCTTTTCACCAAAATGATGTGAAGAAGTCACACTTTATCCAGAGGAGCATTTCCTCTGGCTAGTGCTCCAACCAGGTACTAAATGCTGTCTTGTGAGATGGACAAAGGAATACAGCTATGAGCTGTACCACTAGGAAGTGCTTTAATAACTGGTTTTGGAGCGAGATGAATCATTCTAGATGCATTTGTGACGCTAAGCAAAGTCTTTTAAATAACACAATAAAGGATTAATTAATGCCAGTGTTCAAGAAAGCCCTAAAGAATGTTAGTTTGCTCCTACACTTCTTGTTTTCAGAAAATACACAGAAATCGTGTCACTTACGTTATGGCTACCGGGCATTGCTCAGTAAAGCAGACTCTGCCTGATACTGCCCACTGCCTTATGGTATTTCCTTATTATTACTTTAATAACAGAGGGCAAAATAGGAAGGATGCAAGGTCACAACCACTGAGCTCTGTAATTCCCAATGAGCTTTCTGGATGACTTATGTGCACACAGCTTTATGTAACATAAATCATAGAATCATAGAATGGCCAGGGTTGGAAGGGACCTTAAAGATCATCCAGTTCCAACTATCCAGTCCCTGCATAGGCAGGGACACTCTTCAGGTTACTCAGGGCCCCATCCAACCTGCCCTTCAACACTTCCAGGGATGGGGCAGCCACCAGCTCCTTGGGCAACCTGTTCCAGCATCTCATCACCCTCGCAGGAAAGAATTTGTTCCTCATGTCCAACTTCTATCTCCCCTCTGCAATTCTGTAACCCTTTCCCCTTGCCCTCTTGCTATGACCCATGTGAAAAGCCCTCCCCCAGCTCTCTTGCAGCCCCCTTCAGATATTGAAAAGCTGCTAGAAGGTCACTCGGGAGCCTCCTCTTCTCCAGGCTGAACAACTCCAACTTGCTCAGCCTGTCCTCAGAGGTGAGGTGCTCCAGCCCTCACATCATTTGAGTTGCTCTCGTCTGGACACCTTCTAGGAGCTCTGTGTCCTTCTTATGTTGAGGACTCCAGAACTGGACCCAGTACTCCACTTGGAGTCTCACCAGTGCAGAGTAGAGGGGGAGATTCCTCTCCCTCGACCGACTGTCACTGCTTCTTTTGCTGCAGCCAGGACACAGTTGGCTTTCTGGGCTTCCAGCACACACTAACAGCTCCTGTTCAACTTGTGCTCTACTGCCACCCCCAAGTCCTTCTTCTCAGGGCTGCCCTCAATCCTTTCTCCTCCCAATCTGCATTTTTGCATGCGATTTCATCGACCCAGGTGCAGAAGCTTGCATTAAAAAAGCATGTGTCAAACTCTCTGGATACATGCTCTAGGTAAAAAATTATCCTTCTACAACCCCATGTTTTACTGCTACTCACGATGTCACAACTCAGGGCCTCAGTTTCCCTTTTTTAAACAGGGAAAAGATAAAACCGCTAGAAGACTTACAGGCCATAGAGAGTATAAAATATATGGATCTAAATCCCTTATTTTAGGAGTAGTCTTCTTTGCTGTGCAAGATGCTCTATTATCAGCAGGTCCTTGCAGACAATTAACCCTGTTCGTATTCTTTGTGTTGTACTTGGTGTACAGCAGCCTACGCCTACTGACACATTAATCATGGGCCTCTCATTCAGCTTCCTGCAGAGAAACCAAGAAGTTATTAACACTGCAATAAACAAAAGCCTCCTCTCAATTCACTACTGATATTTGATGGAATAATTTGTGGAGCAGAGACAGTGCTGACACCGGAGAGAGACTCTGCAGTGCTTATTTCCACTCCTGATCCATGGTGTGACCTTGGAAAAGTCACTACAATGCTCAGTGCCTCAGCTTGCCTCACTGCTTCACATGGAAATAACTAGAAGGAGCAACAGGATGGAGCTTTAAAGTTAAATGACATTCACCTCAAAAGCTTTCAGCATTTCCATTTTAAAAGGCATGGGTTTTTAAATATTTATATTTTAACAATACAATGGTGCCTTGATCGGAAGAACCTGTAGAGGGCTTGGGGCTATGAAAGCAGTGAGAAGGTCTCCAAGAGAGAAGCTCTCTCATTCTTATTTGTGTCCTGGAGTTACTTTATGCAAGACAGGTCTTGCAAATACAGAGCAAAGCATAAAACATTCATTTCATCATTCAAAGCTCAAATTAACTTACCCTCTCAATAGGAAAATCCTGCATTTGAATTGTCTTCCCTTCTCCCCCTGGAGTTATCACTGACAAGCTAACAGTCACTAAAAGTGAGCTTATGCAGTGGTTTGTGGAATGCTAGATAAAGTCTATCCTTATGAGTTCCACTTTAACCAGTGCCTCCAGGTCCACCTTTTTTACACTCAGACTAGGACTCCACCCCTCTGCACTTTCTCAAGCCATCATTTCATTTTATCCAGACAGAAATGATATACAGTGCAGTTCGGAGAGTAATCAAGCCCTGAATCTACCCATTAACTACGATGAACACTTGTTCAGTTTTTTTGGTGTCCTCTGCTGTTCTGGTTTCCCTTGCTGTGACTCTTATTCACTTTGGTTTTCAGTAAAAAAAGCCAATATTATCAACATTAGGCAAATGTATTTGTCAAGCTGTACTGTTAGGCTATTACTTACCCTAAGCAAGGCACCAGCAGCTGCAGCCAAGACCCTTCATTAAATTCAGTGCTATAGTATTTTATTTTAAGAAATTACAGTACATGATTCAGCAGCATCTCAGAGGAATAATGTGTGAACGAATCCAGATTTTCCAAAATAGCTGAAACACCCATGATCCCTGCCCTGATTTCAGGGCTTGATTTCATTTTCATCTGAGCTATGCTTTGGCCCGTAGCAGCCATTTGGAGCATTTTATTATCTGTTGAATTTGGTTGCTGGTCAGGAGGTGAGCTGGGGACACAACTGCTGTCAGCTCAAGCCAGCCCAGGGTTGTCTCTGCTCAGAGATCGCTGTGCCTCACTTCCCTCGCTGAGCCTTTCACTGAAGCATGGCTTTTCATACCCATTTGGACATGCAGCCAGGTGGAAAAAAACATGCTGCTGCCTGAAGATGTGGCAAAAAAATTACAGCCCCAAACTGTTCTCGTCTGGAGCATATTTCTCTGCTTGATTTCCTCACTGGGACCTGGGAAGTGGTGGAATCCAGCCCTGCAACGAGGGTATTTGGGCTAACAGTCCCCGTGCACATCTCACTCCCTCTGCTGGCTGCAGACCACTGCACAGATGGCCTTTTTCTCTTTGTTCGCTTCGTTTATTTGCAGATAAATCTGAGTTATATGAATGTGCCACAGAGTCAGGAAATACCACTGGAGAACATCACTCTACACTCTCTCCTTCCCCACATTCTAAGTGTCCATCCTCATGATCAGCCCGATTCTCTATCCCTACCTGCTCTCCCCTCATTTGAAACAACCATTCTGCCCACCAGCTTTTGCTCATCTTTTCACTTCCTTCACAAAGCTGCTTATTCTTGGGAACCTGCTCTGTATAGACAGGAAAAGAAACCAAATTCCACAATTCCAGAATTAAAACAGGAATTTTGTCATAAAACTTAATAGGGGTGGTATTTCCCATTTATTCACTCACATGCATTTCATAGAATCACAGAATTGTTCGGGTTGGAAAAGACCGTAAAGATCATTCAGTCCAACCATTAACCCAACTGTCCCAAGGCCACTACTAAACCCTGTCCTAAGCTCCAGATCTACAGGACTTTTAAAGACATTTCATTTCTTCTCAGACACAGAGGCTTACTCAAAGGGACTCATTTAGAAGAATACTGTCTGAGCCCACGTGCTGTGTGTGCCTTAGTCTGTCCATCTCCTTGCAAACGCAGGCAAATCCTGTCCCACACTGAGGATGCTCAGGCAGCTGCTGGCCTCGCTGCCGGGACAACAGTACAGCTTCAAATCACACAGGGGCTGTGCTGACTTCTGCCCCAACTCCAGGCAGGTGTGATTTCAGCTACATTGTCAGGATTACTGGGGTATTTCAGCACACTGACACTAAAAAAAGACATGTAAATTCCTAATGACAGGCATTTGTTTTATAAACTCACTATAAAAGCAGTGCAAGTATTAAGAAAAACTCATAGAGCCATTTGGTAATAAATGAGGCACTGAGTACACAGTAAATGTGGGTTTCTCCCCCCCTCTTTTGGCTCCACTGCTGTGTTGCTTTCCTTATATAACTGTTCTAGTTAAAAGAACACTCCTGACCTAAGAAAACCTACGTCAACCTTATAATTTTTTGTTAAACACATGGTGGTCATCCACAGGTTTAAAAGTAGTAAAGAGTGGGCATTCCATATTTAACTCTGAGTCACTCCATTGTATGTCACGCAGAGACAGCTGCTGGTAGACTTGGGAAAGACTTTTTCTGGACAAAACACAGACAGAAACCCCAACTCCAGGGTGTCCTCATGACCATGCCCACCCCTATAAGCAGCTCTTACACCGTGTGTAACCTGTTGTGTTCTGTGAAATTGATGTTTTCAGGTCGGTGCCACTAGAGAACATTGCTCTCAGGAGAAAGTCTTACAGAGAAAGCAGCTGGGAAGCTCTGCTCCAGGGGTCTTTATAAACAACCAACACAACGTGACCTATTCCGCTCACGTCAGTATTTTACTTCAGATAGGCAATGGTGTTACTCTTAATTAGAGAGTACTAGAATTCATGCTTTTGTGTTACACTGCCACAATTAATCTCCTTCTAATGAATTGCCTTACAGGATGAACAAAAACAATTGCAATTTGGAAATGATAAAATCACAAAAAAGCCACCTCAACATCATGATTTCTTTTCACTTAAATTGTGTTTTGAGCGTCAGCTCAATACGTCTGGGTTTCCTGGCCAGGATAGGACTTGGCTGCTTCAGAATTGCTCTCTCCATCAGGCTGCTCTCTAGCCCAGAGGCACCGTCTCAGTGTGTGCCCATTCAGCAGAGCATAAAATAATTCAGGGTGCCTCTGCACCCCATAGCTTGGAGCACTGGTTTGTGAACACCAGTATATATTGATTTTTTTAGCTCCATCTGACTGATAGAGATCATTACTATTTGAGCTTAAGATCTCCAACTTCAAGCACTGCTGATAATCTCTCATCCTTACATCTGATGGCTTGGGCTGCTCACACAACTGTGCACTTAATAGTTTACACGCAGATGGTCAAGGAACAGGATTTAATTTATAGCTGTTTATCTTAGAAATAGCTGCTGAATAGGAATATTTGAATTTGTCAATACTAACACCAATCCCTTCCTGAGGACACGTTTTACTTTTCAAACAGTGAATTCTTCCTTGATCTTATCTGCTTTCACATCAGAAGGGGTGTCCCTGTCAGAAAAGGCTGCCTGAAACACAAATAGGGTGAAAGTAGCATCCTGCAGTCCTCCCACATCCCTTGTCACCTTCTGGATTCCCAATCAAAAAGCTAAAGGCTAATGAGGTATTGCCATGCCTTACATACTACATGCATTTCCAGAAAAGAGCAGCTAAAAGCACAGTGACTCAAACCCAAAAGCCACCAGAAAGCCTCAGTCTATGCAAATCAGCAAAGAGATATGATGGACTTCAATTTTTACAGCTAGTGAATAAGGGAAGGTGAAAGCTATTTCTGAGAGGAAGGATCTCTATTTATGCAAAAGCCTTCTAAGAATCTTTGACTTCCATGTAAATAACCCCAGATAACTCACACACTTGGTTTAAAATCCATTATGGAACATAGAAGGTTCCATGGAAACAGAAAATGTTTTCCACGTAAGGGTGATGGAGCCCTGGAACAGGTTGCCCAGAAAGGTTGTGGAGTCTCCTGCTTGGGAGACTTTCAAACGCTCCTGGGTGTTCCTGTGTGACGTGATCTAGGGGATTCTGCTCAGAGAGGTTCGACCAGATGATCTCTGGAGGTCCCTTCCAACCCCTAACGTTCTGTGATTCTGTGACATTCTGTGAGACCTATCTGCATGGACACAGACAGATGATTCACTCCACACACACGCGCAGAAAAAGAACACACAGATATCTCATCTCTGGACGGGAATATCTAAATGACCCCTGTTGTCCCATAAAGTCTCCAGAGATTGTAGCACACTGACAGACTTGAATATCCTGGCTTCTGCCTGATATATTATAGAATTTTCCATTAAAAAAAAGCTCCATGAGCTGCTGGAATTTCTCTTTCCACAGAACTAGTACACAGAAAGTAAAGCAGAAGCAATCCCACGTCTCCCCTTCCTACTCTTCCACTGCAGATACACTCAAACGTTGTAAATTCAGCATGCAGTTCTAGGATACCCTTTGCAAATCTGCTCTGTAACTAAAAAGCTACTGTTGTCTCTTTCTGTTGCCAAATTTCCTGTTTCTATACCCCGGGGGCAGCTATGGGCCCTGCAATATTTGGTTAGAAGCATAAAAACTGTTTTCTGCGAGTTTTATTAATTTTCAAGCCATTTCCTGTTTTCTCTTTGCAGCCAACCCCCCTTTTGGCAGGTAATGAAATACAAACCCACCCGCTGTAGTTAGAGGAAATGCTCTACAGCTTGAAAGAGGAGGAGACACAGAGATTGCTATAGTTTTTCACTACCTGCTTTCAATAAGGCAGCTTTGCTTTACTGTGAGGTAACGTTTCAGCAAATCACGCTGCATGGAATTGCCCGTTTTACTTATTGAATCTTGGAACATACTGTGTAAGTGACGAGCAGTGTCCACAAATATTCTTCTGTAAGTAGAAAGCAAATTCTAGACATAGGTTGCATTTTTGTCACAGACATCTAGGCAGCTTCATTTGATTCGTAACCCAACACTGGAGAAACCTTCTGTCCAGCGAGACACTGGCGCTTTGGTTTGCAGAGGAACAAGCATGCAGGGACTCCCAACAGTTTACAGCAGCTCTGCAGTCTTGGCATCTTGAGTATCAATCCCAGAGCACTCTGGTGTCCTCAAAGGGTTTCTAATGAAATCAGACATGAAAATTCAAATACCAGCCCTGGTATAATGTGGCCCTAACAAGTGTAGACCTTGATGTATTTAGTTCCTTGTGTTTTAGAGATAGCTGGAGTGAAAAGCGTGGTCATTCCAGAGATATTTCAGGAAAATGGTAGTGATTGTGTTGTCACCTGAGATGATGGACCATGAACAGATTGATGCTACATCCAGAGCTCTGTAACAATTCCTTCTCCCCTCCAGCCCATTGACCCCAGAAGCTGAATCGGTGCTGTCACACTTTTCCCTCATGGCATTCCCTTGCTTCTGGATCTGTTCACAGGCAGGACATTCAGAGCCAGGTTTTTGCAGTGCAAGTGAATTACATGTACAGGGTACAATTTTTTCACTCAGCAGGGAAATGCAATCAATTCTGCCAACAAATTGCCAATGACAAGGCAAGACCAAGAGATCATCATGAAGAACTGCACTTCCAGAAGATACTCCGACAGACCAACCATCTCAGAAATCAAGCTGCCTCCATTTACCCCTTGCACAACATCCACCTGACCAGCAGTTACCCAGAACCAGCAGCAAAGCTGCCCTTGCTGACACTGGAGTTGCTGTCGCAGACCTGGTTCAAAGCCCATTCGCAGCAACAGGGAGCCTTCCATTGGCTTCAGTGCTCCTGGGTTCATAATCACAATGCTGACTGTTTCAGGGGAAAACACACCACCCTGCAAACTTGTGCCACTGAGGCAGAACACTCAGCAGGATGGAGTCACTGTTTCTACTCCCCCAGCTATGATTCATTCTTTGCTCTCACTGAACTGGAGACAGCCTAAGGCTCCCACAAGGTTCTGCAGATGAGTGATACGGTCAGATGGAAAGAACAGATTATGAAATGAAAACATAGGGTCTGCTTGTACTCTAGACCCTTTCCACTTCCTCCCTTAAACCACTGTCATGAAAAACACACAGAAATAAAAGAGTGACCCATGCACTCACATCCTGTCAATTTGTGGGGTTTGTCATTACACGCCCAGGGCAAAAAGAGCCAAATTACAACATCTCTGCGCAGACCTAAACCTCATCATCACAGCATCTGAGCACACGTGCAAGCGCCCTACCAAGTGAAGACACACCTACCCATAGGTATGTCCTTACCTTCTCCTTTGAAGCAAACAGACCATGTAATTTAGCGCCACTTTAAGCACAGACTGTTAAAACAGAACCTCAGAAAAACTCCTTTATTTTCATAAAACCTATTGGCTTAACAGACTCATAACACAGCAAACAACAGTTTCATCACAAACCCTCAACTTGGTGCAGCTCAGAGGAAAACAGCTCCCTCATTGCTCTCCGGCTGCATACCCTCCCCCCAGGCTATACCAGCTCTTCTTAATTTCATTGATATTTTAAATCAGAGGGCACAGCAATGGCTCCCAGCCTTAATCTTACTCAGCAACATGCTGTTCCCACCAGAAGGCACGTTCCTGTCATGGTTATCCTTAAGGAACTATTTCATCCCTTGATGACAGCCTGACACACGCTGGCTTTTGCACTAACATGTTTTGCATCTGCAAGCAAATTTCCCTCTCTTTGTTGCAGTGTGATAAAAGCTGATCTTATTAAATTAATTTATGTAAAGAGCTTTTCTTTGAATAACAGGCTGCAGAAAGAGCAGGAGAAATGGTTTAGGAGAAACTATTCCTTATTGGGAAGAATAATAGCATTCAGAAGTGTTGAAGCAGCCACTGGAACTTGGGTATCTCCAGTCCTGAAAGCTCAAGAGCTCCAGTTCTGCACTTAGAATACAGTACAGTTTAAAGGAAGAAATTCTTTAATTCAGCAATAGCTTATCCTTCTTTAGAAAAGCTTATTCCTAAACCCGAGACAGATTTGCTCGGATGAATAATAACAAAAATGAAAAGGCTCTGCAGTACCTTTGAAGAAAATTCAATGAAATCCTAAAAATACCTTATTTTTGTTCCTGATAGGAACTTGTTAACACGAAAAAGGCACTGGGTGTTCCAGTTTGTCTTTCATGGTGTACTACATTCAATTTTTGTTCTGAAAATACACGCAGAATGCCAAACGTTCCGTTCTGATAAGGGAAAAAGCGACTATATTTTGAAAAATTAAAAGGAATTCAAAGGTAGATCAGTCCTCTAGCAGATTTCAGCTTCATGACTGGCACTTCCCAATAGGCAAACGCTCTTTTAAGTAAATTTGAAGCAGCAGTATCAAGGAATTATTAAACCCAGATTTTAAGATTCAAGTCATGCTGGAAGTTAGTGTATGGGAATATTTATTTCATTCTTCTTTAAAAGACAATACATCAATATTGTCAATAACATAGCAACCTTCCAGGGTTTGAAAGGGGCTGTCTGAAGGCTGAGGAAGACTGTTCACAAGGGCAGAGAATGATAGGTTGAGGGGTCATGGTTTGAAGCTGGAAAAGGGCAGATTGAGGCTGGACAGGAGGAAAAAGTTGTTAAACCTGAGGGTGGGGGATCCCTGGAAAAGGCTGCCCAGAGAGAGGGGGGAGGCCCCATCCCTGGGGCCATTCAAGGTCAGGCTGGCTGGGGCTCTGGGCAATCTGGTCTGGTGAGTGATGGCCCTGCTTGGCATAAGGGAGTTGGACTGGATGCTCTTTGGAGGTCCATTCCAACTCTGTGATTCTATATTTCTTGTTGTTCTTTTGCATTAGCATTGACTATTTTCATCCTCTCTCTTACAGAGAACACCACTATAGCACCAGAATTCAAAAGGCAAGAAAAGCCCTATGGAAGGAGTCACATTTCCCACCTGCAGCCCTTTTTACATCACTGTATCACTGCTTACATTTAGATTTCCTTTGCTCATTCAACACACAAAGTCTTGTGAGGTCTTAATGACAGTTCTGACTCACGTTCACTGAGTAAAACAACCTGGCATGGTTTGGTGTTGGTTTTTTTTGCTGTTGTTTATTTTTCAAAGATGAAACCACTCCCACAAGCAGCCCCACTCTTCTGCAGAGGTTCTCTCCTCCACAACTGCCTGCAGAAAGGAAACAAAGCTATGCTTGGAATCACAGAATGTTAGGGGTTGGAAGGAACCTCTGGAGATTGTCTAGTTCAACTCCTCTGCCAGAGCATATTCTCCTAGAGTGGGTCCCACAGGAAAACATCCAGATAGGTTTGGAATGTCTCCAGAGTAGGAGACTCCACAACCTGTCTCAGCAGCCCGTGCCAGGACTCTGGTACCCTCACCAGCAAAAAGTTTTTCCTTATGTTTAAACCAATTCTCCAGTGTTCCAGTTTGTGCCCCTTGTGTTTTTGCTGGGCGCCACCAAGAGGAGTCTAGTCCCATCCTCTTGACACTTGCCTTCTAGATACTTGCAAACATCTCCTGCTGCCAAGCTTCAGAGCCTGCTGTCCAAGCCCTGCAGGACTTCAAGGTACAGACCCCAGTGGGGAGAAGGTCCCATTCATCCTCCACTCGGCTACTTGGCACGCTGGTCCTGTTAGCTCCCACGATTAAACTAACCACATACCTGAATATAAATCAGATAGCTCCAAGACAAGGGAACGTTCTGAAAAGGATTAATAGAAATAATTGCTCCCCAGATGTAACAGGACAGCTGTTATTTTTGAGACAAAGCTTCTGCTACAGATGTTGGAGGAGTGTTAACCTAGTCCTGCACACATGCCATGAAATGCCAATGTGGGGAAACACACACAAGAAAAAAGTGCCTCATGTTGTACAGGCCATTGTACAGTTGTCCTACTAACAGGTACATCTGAAAGGAAAAGTCTTCTACCTCTGTAGGGTGGTATTAGCACAGAGGTCAGCAAGCCTGTGGGCAGAGATAAATGCTGGAGCACAGCTAGGATGTCACTTGAGGACACAAACTGAGACACAGACATGCAGAAAAATCCAGACAATATTTACTGCAGAATTAAATAACCAGTCCTAAAACTATTTCAGTATCCCTAACTGCACACTGTCTAACTCACTTGCTCAGATAAACATGGGGGCTCACTTTGAAATGAAAACAACATCAGTCTACTGCTGGAAATAACAGAAAAAAGGTCCTTGGTGTTGTTCCTTAAATATGTTTTAAGGACAGCTTGCAGAAGGGAGAGAACTCCTTGAATACCAAACTCTGCCTAAATACCCTTTCCCCCTTTGCTAAATAGAAGTCTTCGGAAAGCCACAACAGCTCCTGTAACTTTAAACCTGGGCTGAGATCATAATTTTAGTACTGACCAAACAGAATGCAGAGGGCGGGCCTGGCTCTTCTTTGAGGACCACCTTAGGCAAGCTCCCACCCCTTGGCTAAAGAAAATAATGCCGACTCCACTCAGTTCTCTTTAGCTGTACAGTTATCTGGGAAAACCTTCCCACTTTAGACTACAGCAGTTGAAGGAATATTTGGAATACCAAACTCTTTTTTGCTGTGATTTCTGTTTATGATCTCAGTTCTCTCCTGCCTCTGAAAATCGTAATCAGAATTGGAATCCATCTGGTCTCAGGATTGGAAAGCTGTTCCCCAAGCAGATCAAAGATGGCTTTTATTAAAGTTCAACTCTTCATCTTCATTCTGGGGACTATGACTGTCGTAGCACTTGCTGAAGAAGGTAAGAAGAAACTTTGGTTAAAACTATTTCCACTCATTTTAGCAGCTTGTGTGCTTATTCATGGGCAATAGAGTTGCTCCGTCCTATTTATAAAAGCTTTGAATTCTTAAGCTACTACTGGGCATCTACTACGGCTTTAATCAGGAAAAAAACACATCAAGAGTTTTCAGATGGGCTGAGTTATGCCCCATTAGAAAAGAATTTGTGTGTAAGGGAAGGAGAACAGTATAGGCATTACACCAGCCGCCTGGAAGTGTCTTGAGTTCCACTGTAATCCAAAGGAGACTGCAAGCAATACTATAGTTCTAACTGACATTTAGGTGGTGAAACTCTCCATTAAAAGTACTTATAAATATTTCTGTTCAACACTCTGTGGAAGTTACTTATCACTCTTTCCATTCAAGAGTTTAATTTCTGAACTTTGAGGCATTACCGCAGCTTAGAATGAGCCCTAAGCAGGGTTTTGCTAATACTAACTTAGCTGTAAAGGATCACTACAAATGAGGGAAACTAAGCCAGGAATAGTTTTTACCTGACAGATTGGAAAAGTTATGTGATGACTCAAGGTTTATTTGACAAACTATAGCTTTTGAATTTTATAAGAGAAACAGAACACACACTTCTAGGTAAAACAGATGGTTAAGTCTTTTTACAGCTAGAGGAGAAAAGTCTGATTCATAAACAGCAAATGAGAATGACCCTGAGCAGTACTTGATTCTGGGAACTCATATTCAGATTCAGTCTGTGCAGTGTTTGACCCACTGCAAACAAACCGGCCACCAGGCAGTGTGC
Organism: Phoeniculus purpureus; assembly: GCA_028565055.1. NCBI lineage: Eukaryota > Metazoa > Chordata > Aves > Bucerotiformes > Phoeniculidae > Phoeniculus > Phoeniculus purpureus. Next base: position 4,654,862 of record JAOXOE010000851.1, on the reverse strand, counting down.
CTGATGTACGACGTATGTGTGGATGGAAAGCATGCCTGTAGCGTGCCATCACAGGCTCATGTAGATGAGCCATCACAGCTATAGAACATGCTCTAAGTACTAGACCTCTCAAAACAATAACCTGAGACTCAACACTGTGGTCTTCCAAAGCATAGATCTGCTTGTCTGAATTGATTTTGGGGATCCTAGCTGGAAGCAACATCATTCTGCTGGAAATAGTGGAGCTATAGCAATGTACAGCATGTGTGGATGTTGGCTTGAAACTTGATGGGAATTACTGGTGTCCTGTACGTCTGAATATGAAAAAGTTAGGAATTACGGTTCTGAATGTCACAGAAAGTCTAAAATCATCAGATATTAGGCAAGTCACAAATACTGCTTTCTAGGCCCACCCAGCTCATCCTCAAAAAGCATCAATATTCAATGTACCAAGGTTTAAAGTTCAGACACTAATGAGGCAAAGCCACCACCACTTGAGAGAATTACCTAAAGCAATTTCTAGGATGGCAGAATGACAGGAAAAAGGTAACTTGGGCGAATATTCACACACAGATCAGATCAAATGAGCTGAAACCTTCCCATAGAGCCAGTACCATTGCAGAGGAGATTACCGTACTGGCTGTCACATAACATGAACAGAAATTAATCTGATGGTTGAACAAGTTCTCACACGGCACTTGAGCTGTACAAACTGCCCACATGCCTGAACCTACCCAGGGGCAAATACTAGATGAGAATCTCCTTATGCAAGTCTCAAAATTAAACAGATTTATACTCAGCCACTTTACTTTACATTTGCTCTGGGCCGAAAGCACATGGACAAGATAATTCAAATGAGAAGTGTTGATATGAAAGAAAGGAAATAAAAGTTTTATAGTCAATCATGAAAGATTAAAGTTTTCTCAGTTTTTCAGAATCATAAGGCCCCAAAATAATGAGGAAAGATTTCTTTCTAAAGTATCTTGATTTACGAAAACTTCATGACCAGTTCAGCAGCCAAACTGAACAGCAAAGTCAAGCTCCTCTGAAAATTGAATCCTGTAACTGCTGGTAGGAAATGAGCAACCGAAATGAACAGTCACATGTGACTCAAGGCAGCCAGTTTTCTCCTAAATAAGCATGACAAAACCTCTCACCCTGCAAGCTGGCTGCATCATGAATGACTAGTGCACTTATGCATGTGTCCCCATGTACGCCTCTTGTAAATCACATTAGCATGACCTGAATCTAGCTCTATGTGTCCCAGACTCAATTATCACAAAAAGGAGGAAAACAATCCGTCTTCCTGGATCTCAGTTCACGGGTCTGCAAATTAGTGAGTTTGCATTTGCAGTGTCTTGGTAAAAGATGAGCAGAGAACAGGCAAAATTTGCTCTCTCCTCTTCACCAGGGAGCCGAGCAGCCTGCCCTTCTGTACCTCTGCAGTTAGTTTTTGAATCTGTGTAGCTTCACAAGCCAAGGGAACAGTCATATTTAAAAGCTTACAAGTGGACCTTTCATTAACTCAGGCTACACAGTGAAGACTGGAAACAGAAGCCAGATTCTGGTAATTCAACGGTTTCCACTGAACCCACGTATTAACCCCAGATCTAGTACTTGTAAATCATCTGCCAAACGAAGCAGCTGAGAACCTAGAGAGCTTTTTAGTAGATAATGAAAAAACCCAGTAAGGGAAGGATAGCATGGCCCACAGAGTGCAGGCTGTTGGGCTCTGACAGAAGCAGGCAGTGTTTCCCCCTCCTCATGTCATTTGAGGAAAGCCACACATCCCCACGTATCACAGAAACGATTACTGTTTGCCCAGCTCGAACATATGGTCTGTCTCAGTTGCACGTTTGTTTTGTTGGCTTGTTTGCTTTTTGTCTGGATGTGGTCAGGGACCCAGATGCTGCCAGATCCTACTGCTCACTGCATCCCAGATCCAGGCTGCAGGGCTGCTTCTAGAAGGGCCTCCCCTCAGCGTTGTGTCCATGTGCTGTACCCGTAACGTGAAATAACACTGCAAAGCTCACCCAGCCGGGTGCCGCGCATCTGGCTGGGCAGCAGTTTGGAAAAAGTGCACGTGGAGGTGTGCTGGGGTGTTCTGAAGATAAAGAAATAAGAAACGTAAGGGACAAATTTACAATTGAAAAACTCTGATGCTGACCACCTTTTCCTGTTGGTTTATGACTTCCTCCTGTTTTTCCCTCTTTGCTTATAACAAACACTACAATATAAGTTACATCAAAAGAATCCTTTGTGAGGCCACACTTCAGCTGTGTGCACCTTTTCAGGAGAACACACGCTTTCATAGCAGGGCTTGAGCAGTATGGGAGATGCTGTTAAATCTGTACAGGGGACACAATCCTAAATGCATGGTAAGACGTTTACGTGACGACAAAACCCATCCAAATACGAGTTAATAAGTTACTAGTATGAAAGTCAGTAAACAAACTTGAAAGCCTAAACCTCAGAAGACTGATTTCTAGTTCTAAAAAGGAATATTTTAAAGGAATATCCCATAATGGAGTTAAATAGTCTCTTCCTTCTTGCCATCCACAGCTCTGTCTGGTTTTATCATGCATAAAAGAAAGCTCAGTAAGTTCCCACCTCTTCCTCTTGTGGCTTTGTTTCATAACTTTGGTTGTGGGTCATATACTTGAAGAGCAGTTATTTTTCTCTGTATCTGCCCAGATAAAAGATATTTTGCTGTGCTTTTCTGTGGACATCCTATATATGGGCAGTGCAGAACACTGCATCACTCGGAAGACACGTGATTTATTTTGGAAGCAGCCAAGTGGTTCTTTGCCACTTGGCACTTTGTTCCTTTGGCTAAGCCAGCCGCAGCAATAGAAACCATCTGTCGTAGGGTGTGGTGACCAGAGGAAACGTTTCTGACAATTCAGCAAGACACTGTCACCATAAGCGACATGGAATACCTGAACAAAGTCAGCCACTCCAAATAAGGCTGAACTAAAATCCTTCCTGGTGAATCATGACCATTTGTCAACTAGCAGATGATTTCCAGAGTTCATTTTATTTTTGTCATCCCGCTACCTTCATTATACAGTGAAACCGTTGGTCTTTGCATAAGGAAAAAGCTGCGAGCACTTGGAAGATTCAAACAGTGTGTGCGTACCTCCTCCTGAACAGCAACACTCACCCTATGCCAGGGCAATTTTTCATTAAGGCATGATACATTACTTCAATTTCCAGAAAGAATTAACAGACAAATGGCCCAAGCTGAAGCCCCAGACAGGCTCAGGAGATAAAGCTCTGCAGTATCCTGAATGGTCATGGATTTTTCAGGAAGCATAGACACAAATTTCAGAAACTTCACTGTCTTTCTCAAGTCTGAAAAATTTAACTCTCCAGAGGCTCCAAAATACAGTGGATTCTGTGTTTTGCCTTCTGTATCATATTCTTCAAAACATGACATTTTCAGAGTTCAAAAAAAGCACTGGATTGGGCAGTGTCGAATCATTTCACACAAAGACAGACACTTTTTTTAATACTCAAAATGCTTAAGCAATTATAGGAAAATAATTATAAACTACTTCTAGAGAAAATTAAGCTGATGAGAGAAGTTTTAGCCCTGACTGTGGAACACATTTAGACTGAGGATTAAGCCAATTAACAGACAAAACAGTATGGGAAAGCTCCAGAGCCGCTGAGACATTATGCATTCATTTAGGATATGATATCCTCATGCATTATGCAATCATTTATGATATCAAATCACACACTTCTGCTAAGCTTCCTCGACCGTGAATGAAAGCTTCCACTGATGAACTGCAACCGAACTGTGTCCAACAGTGAACTACTGACTTTGCTCACAATCAAAGTAGGGTCTGTGGGTGAAGGGCGCTCCCCAGAAAGGGAATTCCTGTATCAGGACACAAATGCTGGGTAAAACGCAGCCAGAACAGGATGGCTAAGACACGTGTGCATAAACAGGCCTCGTAATGCCGTCACTTGGTTTGTAACAATTCAGGAAGCAGACACTGAAAAACATCAGCCATTCCAGATGGTGGCTCAGTACTTCCTCAAAACAGAAGAGTGAATCTCTCAAGCAACATGTCCCACTAAATGCTTTCCTAGAGCATCCCCAGAACACCTATCAAGCACAGCTGGAGAGGATAAACCTTGATACAGCTAAAAATAAACTGCAATGAGATAAAAGCTTTTGTTTGACAGTTAATCTGCCTGGCTTTTTTTTTTTTTAGCTGTTAAAAATAACTGAAGCTGCCTTTGTTTTTTTTTAAATTAGGAGCAGAGGGACAGTGAGCACAGATTATTTCAGCTCTTGCTAGAGGGAATCCTTTAAGATTAAGCCATTTTTACCTACAGGCCTCTTAACAGAGATGGAAACTCATTCTATTTTGAGGGTTCCTATTTGAAGGACTACGCTAAAATAGAACCTCACAACTGGTGTCTGGGTTTATTCCAACTGCTGGGAAAGAAACAAGATTCTACAATATTTTTCATCTTCAGAAGTATCTTTGTTGGTTTTGGAACTCTCTGAAAAAAACGCTAGTGCACAGACAGCAGTTTTACAACTCACTCTCCTTTCCAACACAACCAGAGAGGTTTTTCTAGCAAACTGTCACTGGCTGAATAACAATGAGCAGTGAGCTCAGCTTCGCCCAAACGGGCCATGGGATGCTTAACCATGGGATGTCTGCAAAGCAGCATTAAACTTTTAAATACATTGAGTGTTCTCCTGGTGTGCGAAGCTGCAGCCCAATAGCAGCTGGGGACTTTGAACTGAAGCACACCCAGCTGGAGTGTTGGCAGCAGGGCACAGCGATTAATTCCTATCCGCAGCAACATAGAGCTGCAAAGGGAAGAGGCCATAGTGTTGTGAAGCCATTCTCAGCACTGCAAGGGGATGTTTTTATTTACAGCCGCCTCTAAGTGAATATTCGGAAGATATGCAAGAGCAGTGCCTGAGACTGTGGCTCTTGCTGCATTTGGCCCACATCAGACAGAGCCACCAGATGATTGAAGCACACACACACGTACAGACCATTACACTCTCTTTGATGTCAGTGGAACACCTTGTACTGGGTACAGGCAAAGATGTTTCAAGTCCATCCGTTCACCTCAATTTTATTTAAAGATTTTTTCCTTTATTATGACTTCCTCTTGCAAAGAGCTGTCCAGTGTTAAATATTGCTTTCTATAAAGGCACTGCACTGGTAACAAATAACCTCCCAGTCTCTCTTGGTAACAGTTCAGTAGTGTCTGCTTAACTCAACTACTGACCAAACCACCCTCAGTGTCTGTCCAGAAAAACAAACCTGGAAATACAGCTCCAGGACCTCAGCTTGACCTCAGTATTGGATAGGGCTGGAATAAGACCTTCAAATTGACAGAAGTCAGTGTGAGCTGTTGGGGAGCCATATTCTAGTTTCCCTTTCGAGTTAAGGAAAAGCAGCACTACCAAGGGTGACCCAAATCTCAGGTGAGCTGAATTATCCTCTAGAAGTATTTATCTTTCCCTACAGACTACAAAAGAAGATAAGGGCAAGCAGACACCTTATTTAGGCACCTTTATTAAGAATCTAAAATTAGGCAAGATTAATCTGGGCCACCTCCTTTTGTCAGTTACTGCACACAGAGGGCAAATGCACTGAAATAGATCATCTACGTGTCACTCGTGGACAAGAATCTGCAATAACTGTATCGCACACAGAATAACCCTTTCATGTTCCCTCATAACATTCACTAATTCCTTACACCTTTGTTCTGTGACACCTTTTTCTTTCCTGCCTTCATTATCAGGTAATTCTTCAGGACTAAAAGCTGCTGCCATGACAAGGGCTTAAGCAGCTTCTCTGAATAAGCTGCTTGTTATTAACACACAGAACTTATTTCACCTTCTACTTGGGGTTTTTCCTTCTGATACCTGGTTTTTTTCCATCTGCCATGACTTTGCAACTAGGGAATAAAGGATATTTTTTCCATTTCCACCTGGGTTTAGAAGACAAACTGATCCAAACACAATTCATGTTGTGGAGCTCTATTGCTCCATTCTTTACACCAAACATTTAGATAACCCCCAGTATTTTACTTCAAAGACAATCCAACAATCTTGGTTGCTGATAAAGAAGCACCATGTGTTAAAATACCCTGATATGTAGAAGATTATATTTAGAAGACAATCAACACAGCTAGAAGTCAAGCCCTCTATATATCATCTCAACAGAATACTTTCAGTGCTGCTAACCTTCATTTCAATCAAAAATGAGTAAAACATTATGGGTTTTTTTTTAACCATCTAACATAGCAATGTAATTCACCGTGGCCTGTTCTGGCTTCCCATGGGTAAGGCTGGACTTGATGATCTTACAGGTCTTTACCAGCCTCAGTAATTCATGTGAAGATGATTTGGGGGAGACTGGCTGGCTTAACTGACCTCTATATTAGGCCTTGTGTTGGCATAAACAAATATATTTTCATCTGTTAGCACCTCAAGTACTGCTTACAAACCCTTTTGGCTCCTAAATAGAGAGCGTATTTGTGTTCAGGCTCATAAAGGTATAAAAATATAAAATTCTATTTACTTGAGTAAACATGGAATTAGAAATCTAAATTTAGACTAGTGTTTAGTCTCTTGGCCATAGGACAAAGCTCTCAGTCTTAAATTGCTAAAGATGGATGAAAAAATTCTAGTTTGGTTCTAAAATGAGTTTTCAGAGCAAGAAGAAATATTTGCAGGTTTCCAGCAGAATTCAAATGAGTTTCAAACAAAAATAGATTTTTCCCCCCCCAATGTCAGACCATTCATCCTCTGTATGAAAAACTTCCTTTCAAGTGTCAGTGCCCTTATTTTTTCCAGTCACTGCAAAATTAAATATTGGCTTTTTAAATTTGAAATAACATTTCCTTTTAAAAGGGCAGTTAAAAAATGAGACGTTAAATAGCACTTCAAGAAAAAGGATTTCTTTATCTCTGTGCAGCTGATGAGAACTCGTTTTTTTTTTTCCACTTTTGGCTGCTACTGAGCAAAATGCCGATTCTCTCTCATTTCAGTCACTGAATAAATTTGTTCACTTGCCTCTGTCATGTGCAACACAAGTTGGGAGCATTCAGAAACAGAGAACATTAGGGATTGGAAGGGACCTCGAAAGATCATCTAGTCGAATCCCCCTGCCACAGCAGGATCACCTAGACCAAGTTGCAGAGGAACATATCTAGGTGGGTTTTAAATATCTCCAGAGAAGGAGACTTGGCAACCCACATCAGCAGCCCCTTCCAGTACTCTGTCACCCTCACAGCGAAGAAGTTCCTTCTCATGTTTATGTGGAACCTTGTATGTTCCAGCTTACACCCACTGTCCCTTGTCCTGTCACTAGATGACACTGAGAAGAGCCTGGCTCCATTGTCCCAACACACCCACCCTTCACATATTTATTCAGGAGTATTAAAGTCTTCATGAGAAGTTGTCTTACTAATGGGAACTGGTCTTAACACTTCAGAAACAGGCCAGCTTCAATTGCAGGAGATAAGAACGTTTTTAGGTCAGTAAAAAACAGGTGAAATCAGTAAAAGCTTAAGATTTAATGGAACAAACAGGTCATTAATATTTCTCTCACATAAAATATTCAGATGTTAAGTAACTCATGTGAGCAACTCTCCTCCTCCCCAAAGAGATGCCCACACAGCACTACCATTGGCCAAACTGCAGAGCGATTAACTATGTCGCAGAAGAAAAAAGGATTAATCTTTACTCATAATTAACCTATTACAACTGGTTATTGTTACCTTACACACATCACAGGAAAACCATGTGTGAGCATTCAGAGTTTTCTCCAACACCTCTAACCTTCCCTGCTTTTCGAAGAGAATTAACACAGCTTTCACTCACAGATCCCTCCGCTGTCACCGCAGTATTCCCTTTGCAAGAACTCAGTGTGGACAAACTTTGCTGAAAGAAATAATCTAATTAAGGGAAATGTTCTAGAAGTTTTAGGGGGTTCTACCTCAGGTTTTTGCTTAGGACAACGTCTGTTATTAGCTCTTTGCTTAAATTTCAATGCTGGTATCTGGAATGAGCGGAACTTTTATGCCCCAGGCAACAGCATAACAAGCAGCCTTGCTTTAAAATCATGGTGAACTAGAAACTCCCAAGAGATACCACATTACATTAACATCGTACTATGCCTGCCCATAGTTTCATGAATCAGCAAGACACTTAATCAAATTATACTTCGGTTTTCAACATTTTCTTCGTGCTGCCAGTCATCTTCACATATCCATAGCTTTTGTTCTACTTTGTTGTGTCTGCTCAGTCCTACTGATGAAGTATTTGTAAAGCAAGAGCATTGTGTGGGCAAAAAAGTAGAAGTCTGTTACACCAGAGAGCCCAGGAGACACATTTAGGCCTAGGAAATATTCCCTTTTTCCTCTAAACTGGAGCTAAACATTAATGACAGACCTAAAAATAAAGGCTGCAGGTGGGAGTGAACTGAAAGATCGGAGAATACTCTTACTATTTTAGAGAATGGAAGATGCTTGAAGTAATTTATCCCAATACATCAGGTAATGCTTAACTTACAATTCAGAATAGACACATCTTCCTAGGGGAACCAAGGAAAAATTTCCTAAGAAGTGTTTCAAGGTTGGTCTGGGGTTAAGTGATGTGTACAAGAACATAGGGGAATTCACAGTTAATCCAAGTAACTTTCCAAACCTAAGTGTGTGGGGTAGAGATGGAACGCTGCATAGATCTCACGTTTATCAAGAGCTACATGTGAACGTAAGCAAAGCTTGTGGCTACCAGATGAAACGCTAACTCATTTTCTAAAACTCTGTTCAGCAAGCTCAGTCGTAGAAGGAGAAGAAAGTGCAACAATGGATTTCAGAGAGAGAAATGACACAGAGTTTGAAGAACTACCAACCCTGGTGAGTACCATTCTAAAGAAAGGTTTCTTCGGGTTGCACCCTGATTTCATATTCCTAATATTGTCTTGTGGACTAGATTTGAATAATCATTATAAATTATTAAAATTAGTTTTAAGTTGTAACAGCAGAGCTCCCACAGCAACATTTTTGCTTTGCAAGCCATCGGGTTGAAGGTGACAGGCTGAAAACTTTGTTGGCAGTTCAGGGCTGCAGAAAGTGTTTGTAAACTGCTTCCGTGCCTCTTCAATTCAGTGCCTCCATTAGCTTCACTGAAGCCAAGCTGACAAGCTAGAGTTAAAACAACCACAAAAAAGACAGGTCTGCAATATTCTACAGCCCTTGCCTACATCATTGACAGTCCCACTGAGATCCCATCTAGAAAGTTACTACCTGGGGAGATGAATCAGTTTACCTTGGTGGTTTTTTGTGGTCCTTGTACATAAGTCAAAGATGACTGGGTGATGGCTAAAAGAGCATTCACAGGGCACCCGACATATCAAGAAACTGAAACAGTTATTTCATAGACCAGACGTACTGAGGTTTTCTTTCTTTCCTCTTCCCCTTCCCCAATCCTTGTAGTTGCCCACCAGACTACACAATGTAACCAATCTCTTGCAGTTTGGACAACTGATGACCACAGAAAGTGCTTTTGTCCCTGCTGAAGACAGTGACAATTCCACTCGTTACCAACCTAACACAGAAAATGTTGACGGTAAAAACATCTTTCGTTTCTGTTTTACATCAACGTTCTACTGCCACCTAAGAATCAGTGTCTGGAAAACTTAAATGCCGGGTTAAAGTGCTGATTTTTGAAAGAAAAGAAATTCCTCAGTAATCACTGTGTCCTAACTTCATAACAGGCGTGTGCTGACTGAAGGAATCACTGAATCACAGAATGTTAGTGATTGGAACGGACCTCGAAAGATCCAGTCCAATCCCCCTGCCACAGCAGGATCCCCTAGATCCAGTCGCACAGGAACAGTCTAGGCAGGTTTTAAACGTCTCCAGAGAAGGAGACCCCCACAACTCCCCTGGGCAGCCCGTTCCAGCGCTCTGTCACCCTCACTGGGAAGAAGTTTCTTCTCAGATTGATGTGGAACCTTTTCTTCACTATTGCACAGCCAGTTCTACCCCAAGGCAGGCAGTAGCTCTTACGCTTTCAATTTTCAGTTTATTAGTATGAAAATCAAACAGCTCTCCCGAAAAAATATAGGGAAGAGGGTTCTGTTTTGAGTGGTTGGATTTTATTATAGTCCAGCTGCCCTCTTGATTTTTACTGAGTTGTCTGCCTTAGCTTGGCTGGAGGGGCACACATTAGTCATACAAAAGCAAAGCAAATTGCACCCGTTTCTGTGCAGTAGTCAATGAGCAACAGATTGGTGCAAAAGGTTGGTAAAGCACATTCTGACCTGTTTACCTCACGACTGCTTAGCTGCCTTTCCAGACAGCTTGCCCACAAATAAATGGGCACACTTGTTGTTCAAAAGAACAGCCTGTCGGGCAGCAATCAAACCACTGCTATAGTTGATAAAAGTTTTCCTTGGATAGAGCATTTTAAATTGGGATGCAAACCCCTGCACAAAGCAGGGCAGGTATGTAAGTAATTATTCTCTTTCTGGTTTCACAGGTGAACGGAGTGGGGATCCAGAGAAAACTGAAAAAGGTATTACACAGTAGAATTGCTTATAAAGACAAGGGATAATTGTCGGCCAGGCAGCACCCTTCTAGAAGGCACTAGCTATGCTCACATTACTCCAAACCCAAGTTTTGGGAGGAGCCACAACCTGCCCCCTGATCTGCGTCCTCTGATTCACCCAATTACATCTCCATAGCCACATCCATATGGAGACTTCCAGCCCATTTGCAGGCTACAAAGCCTTACTAAACCTGCTTCAGCATTCACAAGAGAAGTAAACTTTCCCACACACACGGAGAGGGAATGCAGCAGAACTGCATCTGTTCTGTCAGTAGTCTCTTACCAATGTTTTCCATGACAAACACTAACATTGCCTATTTACTCTTTCAGGTGGTCTGGAGACAATTGCACTGGTGGGAATAATTATTGGAGTTATAGTTGCAGTTGGAATCCTTGCAGGAATAATTATCGCTGTTGTCAGGAAGATGTCAGGCAGGTACTCGTAAGTAAACTGCTAATCAGGTTTTTTGGATAGCAAGGTCTCAAGAAACGCTTTGGAAATGTGTGATGCTTCTATTTTGACAAAATACCCTATTTTCACGTTACACAAAGCAACTGATTCAGCAAGAGCTGCCAGTGTGATGAGGGTGAGCTAAACCCCCTCATGCAGTTCAGAAGAAACTGCCAAATGTGCTGTATGCATGTTGCTCTAATTCAGCAGGTGCATGGGCTTTGGGCTATTCTGCACAGAGGGAAAAATCACTGTAAAGTATTACAGGATCAGCTTTGGAAAGTGCTGGCTAACACATGAACACCGACAAGTAGCTACGGACAATAAAATGCTTGGTTTTGTTTTGCAGGCCCTGAAAATAGCTGAAACACACAATCATACCATCCTGCACCAAAAAATACAAGTGCTCTCTATTTTATAAGAACTAAAGACTATTCCTGTATTGGTGTGAGAAGATGATCCATGGAAAATATGGTCACAGAATACTGAATCTGTGGGGATTCTGCACAACTCTAAGGACTTCCTTCCCCTGGCCCCAGACTACAGAGTATGGACCAATTCATTGGATTTTTACTAACCAGGTGTTTACTGGAAGGAAAATATTTAACAGTCAGAAAAAAGCCAGCAATGAGGTTTACATCTGAAATGTGATTTGCAAGTAATCTGTGCTAACTCAATTTTTAACTGCTACCAAAGAAGACTTCACATTTTACACATTTCTTTTAAAACATCGTATTCAAAATCTTTTGAGTGGTTTTGGCTGGTTAAGTGCTTGTGGCATGTTTATCTACCAGATGACGTATCAAAAAAAGGAGGAAATAGCTTCACAGAGAACCAGTTACAAACTTAGTAAACAGTAGATTTTGGAAGCTAAAAATCCTCCCAATATTGATACAGATTTTTCTGCTCTTGATTCTTATGATTTTATATGGCAAAATATGGTAGGCCCAGCTGGACCTGACCTACCACCTGACAGCTTGCTCATCCCACTGTTGCACCAGGAATTTCCTGTCCTCTCTTGCTGCAGAGACAAGCAGGGACTGAAATACACATCCTGAATTAAAGGGTGCTTGGAAAATACCCAGTTTTGATGGGTCACTTTAACTGGTTACTCAGCACACTTTAGAGCTGAGGTGTAGAAGCTTTTGCATTAGTTTATACAGTTTTCTTTATAACAGTCTCATTTTCTAACTGTATAGCTGCCTTACTTGATAACAAGTTTGCAGCACTAGCTCAGTGCTGCAATCAATAAGGTGTAACATGCCTCTGGAATCCACAGCTTTCCTGTGGCTTATTTAGTGCAGCAGTCCCTAAACACAGAGTTCAGAGCTTTGTATTTCAAGTGGCTGTATTGCACCATGTTTTCTAAACCTTAAGGCACTTAAGTGTTTGGTGTAAAAATCACGATAATCCAGCTGGTCAAGAATTGCTAAACGTGTCAACCTACCTAAAATTTGCTTTTCCTGTCTCTTTCATGTGCTGTGAACTATCATATCAACCCAAGCTTTGGAAATAAAAACTATACATTGTCTGATTTCACAATAATTGGAAGTTTTTTAAAATATAAAACGTTCTAAACTCCCCTCAATTTCCTTCAAGTATTTTGCTGTCAGTAAATTTCCTACAGCCAACTCATTTGTCACTGACAAATGAAACTATTGTCAAACCTCAACACGTGAGAAAAGACTTACATAGCTTAGAAGTTTTCTTAGTGCAGTTCTTAAGCTCACCTAGTGGAACCTAGGCCATGGGACTTCAATTTTACTTTTTAAAGGCATCTCTATTTAACTTAAGCTTCAGTAATTTTTGTTACACGCACTCTGCAGGATTCCTCATGTAATGAATGTACACAGTTAGGGGAAACTTTTCCAAAAGTTCTGGCCTGCTGAATTAGTTGTCTTTCAAGAATACCAGTCGATATTGTCTTACAGACAGGTCCCAGCCCTGAAACAATTCACACCCACCTCAATACACTGAATCCCAGAATGATTGAGGCTGGAAAAGCCCTCTGAGCTCATCCAGACCAGACCAGGACCTAATATCACCCCATTGGCCAGAGCAGGCCACTAAGGGCCACAGCCAGGCTGGCCTTCAACACCTCCAGGGAAGGGGACTCCACTACCTCCCTGGATAGTCTAGTCCAGTGTCTCATCACCCTTTCCCTGAGGAAGGGCTTCCTGACATCCAACCTGACCCTCCCCTGGCAGCTTCAGGCCCTGCCCTCTCGTCCTGTTGCTAGTTGACTGGGAGGAGAGCCCTTCCAAGTACTGTGACAAGAGATCTGTCTTGGATAGAGAGTTTTAACTTTTTACACTAACACCCCTGTACTTCTAGGTTAGGGGTCTTAAAAAGGGTCAGTCTATTTCAGTATTTTGTTTCCAACTGTCCATACATTCCATTGGTTTTTGATGCATGACAGTTCTCTTGTTTGGGACCAGTATGAATTGGCTAAAAACACACATGAAACCATGGGAAAGCAGGAATATTACAGATTTCCTTATTGTGGCAAGGTAAAAGTGATTCCTGTTCATCTAGACTTAACAATTTATTGTCTGTGCTGCTGAATACCCCAGAAGATGCACTTGATGTCTGACCAAATACATGCCATATGGAATTAGGAATTACTCAGCCGTTATAGCAAACAGCACAGATGTCACCAGTTTCTTCTACACCAGCTCAACTGCTGCTATGTTGCAAATACCACCAAATGAGAAACCAGAAATAACAAAACCCTGTTTGAAAAATGCATAGCATGAGATCAGACCACCTTTTGGAGAAGCTCTGAGTTGCCCTGGATCGTGTACAGAACACTCACTGCACAGCCTGCATCCTGCTCCAGTGCTTGTGCTTTGCTTCTACTCCGGAATCTAAGAGCCATTTTAACTCTGTATGCCACCTAAGTTTTCTGATCTAAACTGTGCCTTTATAGTCTAATTTTAGGCAAGTTTCATTAATCTGAAGTGAAACAAACCCCTAAACAAATGGTCCACGTGCCACTGAAGTGCTATTTGAGGGGCATCCAGCGCTGGAGGCTCAGCAGAGCAGAATATTTAATATTAAATCTGGACCTGTAAAAATGTGAAGACTTGCATTTCCTTCTGATTATCAGCTGCAGTACAGGATACTCAGTACATGGCTGAAGCAAGCAAGGGCTCTGAAGAATCAGTAGTTCAGCACATCAATGTTAAGAACAACTGCTGCTACACTGATATATTTCATAGTCTGATGATTCATGCTGCCTAGAAATCTCAAGTGTAGAACATTCCATTCAGCTTCAAGCAAAACTCAGGACACAGTGGGTTCTCCGTGAAAAGCTTTGTCATATTGATTATATTTATATGCTACTGAAGAATCATTGATTTAATTCTGTAATTTTATGATACAGACTGTCTAGAAATACAGGCTAAACATCCATGCAGAGTTCTCTATTCTATGTGCGAACTTCCACAGCATTCTGTGACTGAACTTTGATCACCTTGTATTACCTACCTCCTGAGAGTAGTTTGGGACTTCAGAGGTTGGCTGAACACAACCTACATGTTTTTTGGTAGAATTTATGTGGAAAATGAGAGCTTTTCTGTTTTGCAAGAAGTCAAACAGCACACTGTCCTAGGGCAAATACTTCTGCAAGCTGCAATGAATGACCAGTATACACGCTTGCAGAACCCACACCCAAGGCCAGCAGATTTCCTATGCATGAGACCGCATCAGGAAACAACAGCTCCACACTTTCAGCAGCTGGCAAGGCTTGACTTTTTATTCTCAGGGAACAGCTTTCAATATATCAACACTTGGTTTTTAACTTAAAGTCCGTACTCCTGATGGCATTCATTCCTTTATAGTTAGTAACAGTTAATGTTCCCCTCTGCTTGGCTTTGAGTCATGAATGTGGCTCTCCCTAACAGACAACCAGGCACCAGGCTTCCTGTGCGGATGCCAGATGTCACTAAAAAATATCCATAAACATAGTTGTCCCCTTGTATTTGTGTCTGGGAGGAAGATATACAGCAGTAGTGTACTATGAAAGCAAGGAATTGATGCATCAATATTTATAAGAATTCTAGGCACCAGTACAGCAGTTCTTGCCATTCATCCAGGGCATGTTTTTACTGTAACAACAGAAGAATAAATTCAATAGAACCAGCAATAATTAAGTGTGAACCTGAAGAATTATGGAGATCTCAGGTTACCCCTATAAATTTTAAAAGTGATCATTTATAGTTAAATACCAATTACGGCATGAAGCAATAGCTTTTAAATGTAATTACTGTCTTAAGAGCACCTGCAGTCTGCTATTGCAAGTGTCTCAACCACATATTTCATTAAAAATTAAGAACAACTGGCACATTAACTCTTTCTGCGAAGTTCTCAAACCCAAAAGCACTGACGCACCAATGACACGAGGATAGCAAGTACTACCTCCAGTTTAGGGGTGTACGATACACAGATTAAGTGACTTGTCAAGGTTTATAGCCACAGGTAAGACCAAAGCCATCAAACAAGGAATCTCACAGAATCAGAGACCATTAGAGATTGGAAGGGACCTCAAAAGATCATCCAGTCCAATCCCCCTGCCACAGCAGCATCCCCTAGATCCAAGTTACACAGGAACATGGCCAGGCAAGTTTTAAATGTCTCTGGAGAAGGAGACTCCACAACCCCCCTGAGCAGCCCCTTCCAACACTCTGGCACCCTCACCATGAAGAAATTCCTTCTCATATTGATGTGGAACCTCCTCTGTTCCAGCTCACACCCACTGCCCCTCATCCTATCATTGGATGCCCCTGAGCAGAGCCTGGCTCCATCCTCCTGACACCTGCCCTTTCCATACTGATCAACATTCACAGGGTCACCCCTCAGGCTCCTTTTTTCCCAGCTCAAGGGACCCAGCTCCCTCAGCCTTTCCTCAGCAGGGAGATGCTCCCCTCCCTTAATCATCTCTGTGGCTCTGCGCTGGGCTCTCTCAAGCAGTTTTGTGTCCTTGAACTGAGAGACCCAGGACTGGACACAATATTCCAGATGTGGTCTCGCCAGGGCAGAATAGAGGAGGAGGAGAACTTCTCTCCATCTACTAACCACCCTCCTTCTGATCCACCCCAGGATGCCATTGGCATCCATCAGCATCAGTCCTAATATTTTATTATTTATCTTTTATACTTATCCTCAGTATTTTCATAGAAGATGGCAACAGAGGGTACAGAGTGAAAAAGCTACTTAGCATAAAGCTCAGGTCAGAATTCTGCTCTGAACATTTCTGATAAAAACCCATTCTACCTATAAAAATTTCTCCTCCACCATCTCAAGTTTTGCAGTGCAGGCACTACTGAACCACTGCAAGTTAAAGCTCAAGTCATAACTGGCCTACGTCATGCCTGTAGATATGGCTATTTATATTCATGTATTCAATCAAATTATGTAACAGATCAACCATAGCCATCCTTTTCCAAACAGCTTTAACCCAAAATATTAATTGTACAGCAGTTCTCAACATCTAGTTTTGTTAGGCACCTACAGATAGGCACAGAAGGCAACAGTGGGCAAATAACTCAACAGTAGGTGCCATAATGAGAAGTTTGAATTAGTGCTTTGTGCATTTTTCACAGCTGCAGCATGGAGAAGTTTACATATAAACAGACCCAGCACCATGCTGGCCATGGGTCTTTGTCCTGGCCTTGTTGATTTAGGCATCAGACCAAACCCACAGCTCCCCCTGCTCTGCAACAGACAGTTGGGCTGCAACACAAAGATCCTCATTCAATCACGCAGCTTTTCAGGCTCTTCCAGGCTACAGAAGTCAGATTTTCAGACCCTGGTAAATGCTAAAGTGGCAAACAGCAGGCAAGGAGGGCTGTGCATTCCATGCATTTTCAAGGTTCTGAAGCATTTAAAGAAAACAGTTGGCAAGGATGGTGTTTGAGAGTTCAACACCAAAACCAAGCAGTGCCATTCACAACAAAAGGAGAAAATGAAAGGTTTCTTTTGCCTCAGAAACCCCATGTGTCCAGCATTGGACACATAGAGGCTCTAGATCAAGCTAACCTTTTCCTGATAAATTTTTTCAGGTGATCACAGAATCTCAGTTCTGAATTGTTCTCTGTGATCTCACAGCACAAAGACAAAAGCCCCTTAACTAATTTTTCCTACAATAAAAATGTCGTCTGGTAACAACAACAATTCTGATCAGCAATGGACTTAAATCATTGACTGGAAGAGTCAATGATTTAAAACCTAAAACCTTTTTGAAACACTTTCTCCTTCCTTCTGGGATGACTAAATATTTAGTAAGAAGGCAATTTTAAATGTACTGATGTTTGATTTAGGAAATTAGTGCCACATGTCTAATTTTAAGGTGGGAAGCAACTTCATTTCCTGCTTTTATCAACTGTATTATCCTCACATAACACATTCCTTTAGAGTCCAGTGGCTATTCTGCCTCATGACATTTTTGACTCATCCTATGCAGGAAACAGCAAAGGGATTAGCAGGTCAAGCAGGTGCACTTAAAGGAAAAGAGATGGGAATGTCAGCTTTTCCTCATTTCCTATCTACCATTTTTCAAAAAACCCACAAACGTTGAGTAAGCCGTAATAACCAGTCACAGCATAAAACATTCCAGCTTCCTTCTCACAGGAATGTCCTCTCCTGTGTGCTTCGCCCTGACTCCATTTGTTGAGAAAGAATCATAGAGTCATTATGGCTGGAAAGGACCTCCAGGATCATCAAGTCCAGCCTGCAAGAGACAGCCTTCCTGCCTACACCCATACAAACTGTTTACACAAGAAAAGTCCACTTTTCACAACTTCTAGCTTTAGAAATTGGCAATCTTGATGTAAAAAACAGTCCTTAAAGGTAAACTGCATAATAAAACACACATTGTATTCTTAACAGGCAGCTTTTGCTTTATTAGGAGTGAAAGAATTTGATATTATAAGTTGCTGCATAAAGTCAGCTGTGATCCAGACCTGGACTACTCCTAGCAGTAAGATCTATCTCTTTGTAAGAGACCAACTATTAATGAAGTTATAAAACCCTACGTTGTTATTAACCACAACTCATGGGGAAGCAAACACTGCCATCTGATGGATTTTTCTTGCTCATTTTGTCATGATTAATAATTACCCGACTTCCACAATAACCATGCTTGATTGGCTTGATTGACAGAGCAGTAACAGAGCTATCTGAGAGGTAAAACATTCTTCCACTTAATGCAGAAAACTGAGCAAGAACCACAAGAACAAGTTAAGATTTGATAAACCTGACAAGAAGCAATGTATTAAAAAAACACACAAGCAGAATACCAAACTGATAGACAACTCACTGCAGGCTAGTAATTCAGACATAGTGTGACTACACAATCACTAAACTGTACCCTAGCACCAGCTAGTGGCAAGAATTACTGAAAACACTTCTATAAAACCCTCCAACATGTTCCTGATAGAAAAACTTCCTATCATTACGTATAAAATCTATAATCATATAGATCTTTATCCCTGTGTCACTGTTGGTATAATGGATGTAGATGAACTTTTCCCTGTTAGAGTAGTAATTAGGTAGTGGTTACTCAATCCTACATGACTTACCTGATGGACTGAAGACCTGAGCAGCTGTCAGGTGCTGGAGAGAGCGGCATTCATGTAAGGTACACCTATTCAGTCTTGGACAGAAGTGATCTGTTCTATAAAATGGAGAAAATGAAGTTTTAGGTTTTGCAGCCTGCAGTCAAGAGGTAGTGAACTGACTTCACTGAACTGATAACATTACCCTGCCCCATCAGATACCTCAGTTACCTCTTTGCTGAGGTCAGTCATATTGGAATTGTGATAAGGCCACTTAGAGCAAGAGTAACTAGGTAAAATCATATATACCATAACAAAGAGGTCAGACTCAGACAGAAAGGCAAGCAGCACAGGAAACATTTGTCAGTAGTGTAAAACTCTATTGGGAAGCTTGAATGCTGCTACAAGCATTGAAAAAGTAGGTTTTTACAGCAAAGGCTGTAAACTAGTGAAACAATGACCCAGGTTGTAGAAAGCAGAAATAAAAATAAGAACTGTGAAGGACCACGAGGCTGCTGGACTGGCTCACTTAAATGAGAAGGAAGTGAAAGAAGCTGCAATACTTAAGTGCTTGAATTTTAAGAGTTTCACTCCTCAAGACATTTCAAGCACAAGTCGCCTAAATATCTTCAGAGTTCAGCTAATTTTTTGGCTTAGAAATTCAGAAATGCTCATTTAGAAAAAAAGACATCACTTCAGTTTATTAACAACCGTAGCAGTTCAACTCCTACCAGTCTCTTCTAGAGAAATTATTTGTTTAGTCAATAAAATGCAGCATATTGTCTCCTATTATAAGCACCAAACTTACATGGAAAATTCTGATAATAGAGACCTTGCTACAATTAACACGGAAAAAATTTGCCATACTGGTTTCATTTGGCTCTAGCTAGTTTCAAGGCCACTTCAGACCCTCTGATGCGATAAATCTTTCCTAGAAATAATTTTTTCTGCCATGGTTCACCAAGTCTTGTATACACAAGAAGTTCTCTCTAACCACGTAAGAGTCACCTTGTCAGTCACCCTCAATATAGCCAGTCACCCAAATTTACAAGTGTGTTTCTGCTAGTATTTGTCTCTGCTGTATGCTCACTCAGCCTTTCAGAGAGCACCGTAACAGCAGCATTGGTACTTTCAGAACACAAAAAGAGTTCAGAACTTGATCAAGCTACTCTGATCAGCAGAAATAGTGAAAATGCAAGTGTATGTCCACCAGAACACCAGCAGGTGGTAGACACCTTAAATATAAATGCAGGGAAAACAAAGATGACTTGCACCCATATAGCTAGATCAAGCTACACTTCAAGCACAAATAAGTGACTACATGGCATAAACAACAACAGCAAAAACTTGCAAGCAAAGGAAACTGAGACACCTATCTGGAAATAAACACTTTTTTCCCCTCAATAAAATAGAGGGAATAAACACAATTATTTTCTAAGGGATTTATTGTAGCACACAACATACTACACAAGATTCATCGAAAAACATTACTGTTCCCTCCTCTGAGAATTTTGACTGAAAAAGCGAACACTTTAAATGCCTACAAGCATGAGTTTCTTAGCTTAAACAGAAGCAATTTAATCCAAAAGCCTATCCTGCCTGAGAGAACAATGTGCAAATTCTTCAATGGGTTCTTTGGTTTTATTTACTATCTTCTAAGGTAGTTAGTCTTATTAATTAAGAGTAATATAGGGGTTTTTCATCATTCGAGATTCTGATAACATTTATAACACAAACGTTCCAAGAAGCTACATACTTAAACAATAACTTAACTGAAAGTATTAGCACTTGTTACCACAACACTATAACCTTGTATCAGCAGCAATTACACACATAAAATCAAACCGGAGACTTTCTACTTAGTTGAGAGCTCCACCTTTTCAAGAGTTTCCTCTTAACCTACAGCATAACGGACTAAATGGTTACCAGAGTAAGTACTAAGGGTTGAAAACAGGATAGGTTACACAGCCCTCTTAAGAGATTGCACAGCTGTTAAGACTTTGTATTAGTTTGGCATTATCACAGAACATTAGGGATTGGAAGGGACTTCGAAAGATCATCCAGTCCAATCCCCCTGCCAGAGCAGGATGACCTAGACGAAGTCATACAGGAACATATCCAGGCGGTTTTAAATGTCTCCAGAGAAGGAGACTCCACAACCCCCCTGGGCAGCCCGTTCCAGCACTCTACCACCCTCACTGTGAAGAAGTTTTTCTCATATTTATATGGAACCTCCAATGTTAGACCTCTAATCTAAACCATGTAAGTGCCTCCTATGGGTTTAAGTCAAGATATTTTCCTCTGGAAAATGACAAATTCTTAGTGTTTCCATGTATATAACAGTTCTAGCTCAGAACTTCACCTCTTTGGTACTGTGAATGATAAACTCAGGTGAAAGATAGAATCGTTTGGGTCAGAAATGCCTTTCAAGCTCATCGAGTCCAACCATGAACCCAACTGTCCTAACCCCACCGCTAAATCCTGTCCTTGAGTGCCAGATCTGTGAAACACGGCCAGGGATGGCCATTCAACCCCATCCCTGGGCAGCCTGTTCCAAGGCTCTGAGGACCCTTTTCCCTGGAGAAGTTTCTCCTCAACTTCCTGTGGGGCAGCCTGAGGCCGTTTCCTCTTGTTCTGTTACTTATAGAATAACAGACTCATTAGGGATTGGAAGGGACCTCCAAAAATCATCTAGTCCAATCCCCCTGCCACAGCAGGATCACCTAGACCAATAAACCTGTTTTGCTCCCCAGTTTAAAGAGAAACACTTGCACTCTTTAATACAAATGTCTCCCAGGCAGTGAATATCACAGAATCCCAGAACATCAGGGATCGGAGGGGTACCTCGAAAGATCATCTAGTCCAATCCCCCTGCCAGAGCAGGACCACCTAGACCAAGTCGCACAGGAACATACTCAGGCGGGTTTTAAACATCTCCAGAGAAGAATACTTCTCAGGAAGGGATTATAATGTGAGGGGGTTTTTCCCTTTGAGGTACTTACTTAGCAATTAGTGAGAAAATGTGTTTTACATGGGTTAGGAAGATCTCTTTGCAGCAGAAACAGGGCTCAGCCCCTCAGACTACCGGCTCCTCGGGGTGAGGATCTGGCCCTCCATCACCTCCAGCTGGTCACTTCATTATCACAGAATCACCGAACATCAGCGATTGGAAGGGACCTCGAAAGATCATCGAGTCCTTCGCCCTCAGACACTGAATTTGAAGAGAAACAGCAGCGAGCCCCTAAGAAATGGGTTTAGCGAAGCCGCTCGTCTGCCCGGCAGCCCTCAGGGCTGAGGGCGGTGGCGCCGCCCGCTTCCCGC
>JAOXOE010000851.1:4596615-4629843 GCA_028565055.1 Phoeniculus purpureus | reverse complement strand
CCCCCCAGGGTGTGGAGGCTCCTTCTCTGGAAATGATTAAAACTCACTTGGCCATGTTCCTGTGCAACTGGATCTGGGAGATCCTGCTGTGGCAGGGGCATTGGACTGGATGACCTTTTGAGGGTTCTTTCCAATCCCTAACATTCTGTGATCCTGTGAGCCCTTGTGAGAGAGTTCTAACACCCCTTCAGAGCCACTGAAACTACTCACAGGCAGGTGGAGAGGCACAGGATCAATACAGCAGACGTCAAAGGCAACACATTAAATCAATGGCCAGTGATCCCAGTTCCCTGCTTCTTCCAGCCACAGCACAGAAAAGCAAAAATACTTCAAAAGACACCACTAGCAGCCTGGGAAAATTAAAAGCAAGCTGAACCTAAACACAGCTCAGATCATTTACTACTTGCGGTTTAAGAATCACCTCATTAAACAACTGAACTCGACGCGGCGATTTTAATCATTCTGGGCTATTCCAAAACAAAGAACAAACCAAACCAGCCCCAAAGCTGGTGTTTGCTGGGCACAGAAACAGCTTGTGGAAACAAAGAGAAACAGCTTTCCCTTGGAAAGGACAGTGTACAGGAGAGCACCCTCGAGGTCGAGCCTTCAGGCTAACCCAAACGAAAGGCTTCTGGGGATGTAAAGCAAAGCAGCGAACCAATCAAACCAAAAACCCCATCCAAACAAACTAGAACCGACCCCCAAACGCACAGAAACTTACAGCTTTGCTCCTCTAGCCAGATGAACCCAGCCGAGGGCAGCAATGGGGCATTCGGGTGTCTGTCCAGCAAGTCCTCTGCTGACGCTCCCACAGCAGAGGGATCTCTGTCCTGTGGCCGCTGCCCCTCGCAGGCTCAGATCCCCCACCCCAGGTACCCGGGGGCGATGCGCTCGTTACCGCCGGCTCTGAGCGCAGGCCCGGGTCAATCACCGGCAGCTTCCCACGCCAGAGCCATTAAAGACAACGAGACGAGAGCGGCCGCACCTGCGGGCAGTGGCCTCCCCTGCCCCACCCTCGGCCCCTCAGGCCCTCCGGCTTCCGCCGGGCCGGGCTCTCCAGGGCGGCTGCTGCGGGAGCCCGAGAGGGCGGCCCGGCCGGGCAAACGCGCCGGCTCGGCGGGTTCGGGGTGCGTTTGGGGTGGTTTTGGGGTTCCCACTGACTCCGCTCACAAAACGCAGCCGTTTCGCTCCCCTCCGGCGGCCGCGTCGCCGCGGCCCTGGGCGCTCTGGAAGGTTCTGGAGTGCGGGCGGGCGGGCGCGCGCGCGGCTGGGGCTGCTCTGACCCCGCCCTGACCCGGCGCCAGGGTCTGTCGGGGCCGCAGCCGCGGGTCTCACCCCGGCGGGACTGGGCACCAGGGGTGCGCTGGCGGGACGGTGCCGAGCCCCGGAGTGTTCGGACAGGGATGGACAGAGAGGGGGACAAAGTGATGGGCAACAGGACAGACGGTGGGGGACAGAGGGATGGCCAGTAGGATGGATGGCAGAGGATGGAGGGGTGGCCAGCAGGACGGATGGCAGGGGACACAGGGATGATGGCAGAGGATGGAGGGGTGGCCAGCAGGACGGATGGCAGGGGACAGAGGGATGATGGCAGAGGATGGAGGGATGGCCAGTAGGATGAATGGCAGGGGACAGAGGGATGATTGCAGAGGATGGAGGGATGGCCAGTAGGATGAATGGCAGGGGACAGAGGGATAGCCAGCAGGACAGATGGCCAGTAGGATGAATGGCAGGGGACAGAGGGATGGCCAGCAGGACAGATGGCAGAGGATGGAGGGGTGGCCAGTAGGATGAATGGCAGGGGACAGAGGGATGATGGCAGAGGATGGAGGGATGGCCAGTAGGATGAATGGCAGGGGACAGAGGGATAGCCAGCAGGACGGATGGCCAGTAGGATGAATGGCAGGGGACAGAGGGATGGCCAGCAGGACAGATGGCAGAGGATGGAGGGGTGGACAGTAGGATGGATGGCAGGGGACAGAGGGATGATGGCAGAGGATGGAGGGATGGCCAGTAGGATGGATGGCAGGGGACAGAAGGATGATCGCACAGGATGGAGGGATGGCCAGCAGGACAGATGGTCAGGGCCAGACGGACATAGAGCAGGCAGCACTGGGAATGCGAACTGATCCCCCAGCGAGGCAGCAGCCGAGGTTTGCAGCCAAGAGCGCCCGTCGCACAGGCGGATTCACTACCTACTGAGCAACCCAAATATTAAAAATTGCCAACATGTGGAAGCCATTAGGACATTCAGAAGGAATTCGCATTCATTGTTTCACTTGAAGTCTAAAGGTTATAAAACTTAATGGCCACATGACAAGGAAACTATATGAAACACTCGGAGATTTACAGAGCAACTGTTCTGCTCTTTAGGCATGTGGGCTGAAAATTGCTTTACAATAGGCAACGCAACCTGTGGTTTGAGAGCTGAGGTTTTCTGGCAGTTTTATTTATATTTTTTACCTCTTTTTCTTCTCTTTTCCTTTTTTTTCCTTGACCTTGCAGACTGGTATTCAGTTACCGCAGCAGCTCCAAAGTAAAACAGAAACACAGCTTGTATCTTCTTTCAAGTATTTATTTCTTTTGTCCTGTTAACATCAAATAATGAAAGGAATTGTAAGGATTTTTTGAAGGGGGAGTAGAAAGAATGAAAGCAGGATAAAGGGGGGGGAAAAAACCCCCAACATAATGGCTTAATTTCTCACAGCATGTGCAGTGCAAATGAACAGTAAACACATACCACGGAAAAATGCAAACAAAGGCTACGCTTGCTAAAAGTTTCAGGGGAAGAAAAGCCCATCGTGAGTGCCCCCAAGCAAACATTTCTATGATTAAATCCTGGAAGCCTTTGCATTTCTAGGCCAGTTCAGCACAGCAGAGATCTTCACCCTGAATACACCTCGCAAAGCCATCAGGCCAGATTTTCCAGTGCTGCTTTTGTTTCTGGGCATGGAAAACATTGCAGTTGCAGCATTGAGAGGCAGCTGAAATCTCACCTGAGGGGTTAAGTGTGAAAAGCTGATCATAGATTTGCCACTGGGGTTTGACTGTACAGAGCCACTGAGTAGCAGTTGCCTCTGAACTACAGGCTAGAACCCCTAAGGGATCTACCGTCAGTGCAGTGTCTTTGGTTGGGAGAGACTTTTGAGAACATCAGGTCCAATCTTTGACCCAGCACTGACAGCTCACCCCTAAACCATGTCCCTTAAGTATGAGGTTTGCATGCCCTTCAAATCCCTGCAGGGATGAGGACTCTACCACTGCCCTGGGCAGCTCGTTCATCTCATTCTGTGACTTCAGACAAGACTGCGGAGTTTTTCTGTTTTGCCCTTGCCCTCCATATTTACCAGGAACTCAAACACTCTGGCAGGGCACAGCTTGCAGAGATAGGTGTCAAAATACTGTGCTTGCAGTTGTGACGGAGGATCTTCAAATCTCTGTGCATAAGTCAGAGTGAAGAGGGCAGATACAAACATCAGGGTGAGTTGGGTTATGCTCAGCTGCAAGCACAACCCTTCTGCTAATGCACCTGTGTTCTCAGCACAGGCATTCTACCCTTCTACATTTTCCCTCTTCCCACATACAACATGGTGGTACAAGTCTATTT
The DNA here is from genome assembly GCA_028565055.1 of Phoeniculus purpureus. Lineage (NCBI taxonomy): Eukaryota > Metazoa > Chordata > Aves > Bucerotiformes > Phoeniculidae > Phoeniculus > Phoeniculus purpureus. The sequence continues at coordinate 4,626,236 of JAOXOE010000851.1, read as the reverse complement.
CACTAATGGTTTTATTTTCTTAAATGAACTAGGGGTGAGTATGCAGCAGAACAAATCCCCCACAATCACACTGCTGTTCCCCTCGAATGGAAATGCACCAAGACCTGGTGCCAGGAGGTCACTTTTATATTAATTATTTCCAGGATCAGCACAGGGTGATTGGGGGTTTTTTTGTCCCCTGATGAATGGAGGCTAAAAAAATAAGAGGTAAATCCACTGAAAGAAACAAAACCAAGATGTGACATTTTCTCCTGTAAGTTAAATGCACTTCTGACAGCGTCCCAAGTTCGGGTGGTGTTTTCCCTTGAAAATGTCTGTGAGCATGCTTCTGATCACAAGATTGCAATATGTCATGAGAACGCGTTCAAGTATGCATTTGCATTAATATTGTTGCCAGAAGCCGTCTCAGAGTCATCATCAGACATCCTGGAGCCCCTAGAAAGCTTTCTGTGGGATTGGAAGGCATCCAGCCAGGGGAACGCAAAGCCACTGTGTGATCTGGATGGCCAGTTCCACAGGAAACCTACATTAATGAATGGCAAGCACTCAAAGCAGTGGTTGTGGTGGCTTGCAAGCAAACCATTGGCCGGAGAACCATTAAGTGCATAAAGTATTTGATAAATTAAAATGTGAAAGAAGTCTATTTCAAAATAATCCATTGACAGAAAACTGGCTGATTTTACAGCAAGTCCTGCTAGCTGGAATGGGAGTCACTCGTCCAGCCTTAAAGCCTGTCTGACCTGATCTGTACTTTTATACTGCAAAAGGGCACCTCCAGGTATCCTTAGAAGAATCTTTTTAACTTCCTCAAATGGTAAATTATCAGAAGAAACCCAAGAGCAGTGCTGGGTACGCTGCACCTCAGGGCTTGCACTGCCTGCCAGTAGATCCACAGTTCACTTCTTTGTCTCAGGAAGTGCAACAGCGCTTAAATCTACAGTTCACTCTGTCTGGACTCCTCATGCCCATCGCAGCAAACCAACCTTCTGTAGCTTATGATTCCCCCTTTCACCATAAAGCGAGCAGGTTCTGGCCAACCACTACCTAACACCCTTCCCAGTTCAAATCCAGTAGGTGTTAGAATATGCAGCTACCCACCCTAGGCAGGAGTTACACCAGGGTTTCTCCCACATTAACCGCTTTAAAGGAAGCTAATCTGGGAGATGTTTAGGGAGATGTTTGCGGTGTTGCTGTATAAGAAGGTGTGGGCACAGGCACACACAGGTGAGAGACTGCCTGAGGGGAAGGTGCAGGGAGGAAGAATCTGCACGCACAGCATTCTGGCTCAGGAACTCTCAAAACACAGCCCTCCCCAAAAGGAACAATTGGACAGACAGACAAAATGGTGAAAAATGAAGGGATCAGCAAAAATCAGACCTAATATAAACCCAACTAAAATAAACTCAGCAGGACTCCTGCGGCTCATTCAAAGCAAGGTCTTCTCTGAGAGTTCATTTGCAAGAACTTGGTTCACTGAAGAAGAAAGATAAAATATGACTTCCTCTGCTCAGTGTGTGAGGAGTCAGTGGCAAATCTGAGTGACAGCACAAAGGGAAATGCTGAAGATCCAACACTGCCTCCCAACCCGCATCACAGGAACCTGACGTCCCCAGCCAGCGAGTGCCAGCGCTCCTAAATACTGGGCATTAGGATTGGCAAGCACTGGGATTCTTGTAATTGATGTAGAGAGTGAGAGCTGTGAGTTAAAAACCAGAGGAGCATTGTAATGCAAGGAAACCTACTCTGTTGGAAGAGGGACTGCGTCTCAGGGAAATCACTCTTAAAACTGGAATGAAGATGAATTGACTCTGTATGTTTAGAACAATCCAAATGAGGTCAGAAGGCTCAGCCCTGCAAGAATGGAAGCAGAGACTTCTCCTGAAGATTAATGCAGCTGTTTGTACATTACTTTGGTTTTTTAACTTGTGCAGCAGCTTCTTAACTTGTGCTGCAGGGCACTGCTGCTTTTTTTCTCAGTTACGTATTTTTTCTGTGCCAGCAATGGATCCCACCTAAAGAGAGTCAGGTGTCTACTGTATTTGATTAACATGCACGTCAAAATCGCAGCTGTGCCACCAGGACAAAGAGAAGATGAATGGTTTAGGGTTCAGGAGCATTATAATAGTTGATGTGGGTGAAGAAGGTTTTTTTAGTGCTCTACTATTCAAGAATATTTGAATATTGAAAATCAGAGCCTGCTAAGCCACCAGAGCACACACAGTATTTATTGCTTGCTGGTGTCTCTCTCTACTGGCATTTGCACAGCCCTTAGTGCAGTAACAAAGTGCTGCCCAGCTCTGCAAGCGTCCTCCATGGATCTGCAGCCCTGGTTGGAGTTCAGAGACTAAAGGTGGTTTATTGCTGGGGAAAAGAAAGCCCAGCAGTAGCTCACAAACTAATCTGTGATTCTGCTTAATGCTATTGCTGATTTGGGTCAGTTGTAGTGTTCTTATTTCATCATTAGCAAAGGAAAATGTGGCCTGAGACCTCAAGGAGTCAGCTAGGAAATGCTGTGGTACCTGAGAGCCTCTTCTTCATTCTGACACTGAAGCAAAGAATTGCTTTGTGCCCTGATGGATGGATTTGTGTCTAAAAGCACTTAGTTTGCTACTAAGTCCAGAATGGGCCTGTGCTCCATGTGCTTGGTGCTAAGAAAGGCAGATGGAGAAGTGTCTTAATGCTTTCATGGTGCCCATAGGGTCAGGGCAACGAGACACCTCACTGTGTACCCTGGGATTGCACCTGCTAGCGTGGCCACCTCCTGAAATAATTTGGTTTTCAGGTGTCTTGCAGGACCAGAAGTTTAAATGAGTGACCACGCCACAGCTTTCCATCCTCTGTACTAGTGCACTGCAACAGTGACTTGCCCAGGTAACCACTCTGTGCAGTCAGGGTCATTGTCAGAGAGAAGCTGGCAGGCTTTGGAGGCATCTAGATGTAAGGTGCTGATATCCCAGCAGTGTTCCTCTACCTTAACTCGTCATTGCTTGGAGAAGGATTCAAACAGTCCTTTTTTCACTTTTGTGTTCTTTTCATTATTACTTGATTAAAGGATCAGGGAAATGCCAAGCCTAGACTGCCCATCTGTGAAAAGCCTGTACAATGCAGAAGCAACTCTTTCTGATCAGTAAAATTCAAACTAAACAAGTATTTTTTGTTAAGAACCCCAGGAAACTGCACCACATCTACCTGGCAGCACTAGGTGAGGAGGATTACTAACACACTAGGCACCATGGATGAATCACAGAATCATAGAATGGCCAGGGCTGGACAGACCTTAAAGATCACCTCGTTCCAACCCTCTTGCAGAGGCAGGGAACCCTTCCCTAGATCAGGTTACTCAGCCAGCCAGGCCTTCAACACTTCCACGGATGGGGCAGCCACCACTTCCTTGGGCAACGTGTTCCAGTATCTCACCACCCTCACAGGAAAGAATTTGTTCCTCATGTCCAACCTAAACCTCTCCTCTTCAAGTCTGGAACCCTTTCCCCTTGTCTTCTTGCTACCATCCGTGTGAAAAGCCCTCCCTCAGCTTTCTGTAGCCCCCTTCAGATAATGGAAAGCTGCTAGAAGGTCACCTGGGAGCCTCGTCTTCTCCAGACTCAACAACTCCAACTTGCTCAGCCTGTCCTCATAGGGGAGGTGCTCCAGCCCTCTCATCATTGGAGTTGCTCTCCTCTGGACACCTTCCAGGAGCTCTGTGTCCTTCTGATGTTGGGGACTCCAGAACTGGACCCAGTACTCCAGGTGGGGTCTTACCAGTGCAGAGTAGAGGGGGAGAATCCTCTCCCTCGACCGACCGTCACTGCTACTTTTGCATGGGCTGCCAGCATGAACTTTGCAGCTGGCTAGGAAAAAGTGAGCAGTGAGTCAAACCGACCCTTGCTGGGTTTTACACGAATGGGTTTGCTTTCCCTTCCTCAAAACAAAGAAGAGAGCAAACAGTACCTGGTGCATGGAGCTGTTCTGAGCCAGGAAAATGCAAAGTAAATCGACTGCTTTTGAGGGCATGGTGACCCACAGGACCGAGGAGCAGGAACAGCACGCTTCCCTCCTAGGCTTTGGATGGCAATCACATGCCTCTAGTATTCTATAACTTTAGGAATACAAGGTGGCATCTCACCTCTCTGTTTAGAGCCCCCACACTCCCCCTGTGATTGCGCGTACCCTCAATCTTCTCACACACTTACTCGCTGGTCAGTCTCAAGCTCAAATTCGAGTGTTTCTTCCTTTCTTTAAGGACAAACTGTTCTTTTCCAGATCCATGCAGCAAAAACAGCAGAGATTTGCTTTGATTTTTCTTCTGTGTTGCTGTGTCATGATGCCCTTAGGAAAGCGAGCATAAAGAATGAGGATGTTTGGATGCTTTGGGAAGCTGTGAGGATATCAACAGCCTCCTCAGAGGTCCAAGCTTTTCAGTTGTAACCAGCCTACACAGGCTGCACCAGTACCTGTTGCTGCTAAACCATCAGCCTGAGAGATCCAAGACAGAAACAAGAGGCCTTCTGCTTCAAAAAGAGATGAGAGGACCAAGGGGAAATCACTACCTTCTACAGTACCAGCAGCACTCAAGTCATGTCCTGTGACTTCCAGCAGTGGCACCGGAGCCTTATCAGGACGAAGGCTGGTCTCTCTAACGCATCACCTTGCTCATCTGACTCGCTTCAAGAATACAGACAGGGTTGTTTCTGTTGAAGCTGTCAGCTCCCTGAAGGCACTGAAGGTACTGAGGTGATCTCAGAACAGAGGGTGGGAAGAGGGACACTTTATTAGTCAGAAAAGTGACTGAGTTGCCACCTTCCCATAGGAAACACTGGCGAAAAATAAGAGCAGCTGAAGTTTTGGGTTTCTTTACGTCTTCGTCTGAGTTATTTGCTGAAATCTGCAAGAGGTGCCTGTCACGATTCACATGTCAACGTTTCCTGCAGAAACAAGTCTCTCCTCACTAGAGAATGTAATTGCTCCTTGTGACTGACAGGTTCTGCTCAGGCCCCAAAAGCAAGCAGGCTGAGCAACAGCTCAAGGTTTGCAGGATCCTCATCAGAGAGGTGAGAGCCACAAAGACAGTGCAGAGTATCCTGATCCACCAGGCTGGCTGGTTGGTGAAAAACACAAAGGGCTGGATCTGACAGAACTTGCTCGACCTCCAAACCGAGGAACAAGCGCTGTCCAAGAAGTGGCTGTTGCCCAGATTCAGTTTGTGAGAGCCACGTGAAAAAATAAAACCAGAATAGATGATCCCAGGTCACCCTGTATTCGCTTCTCGACAGCCGCATTTCAGCTAGAGGAAAACACGAGGCCAACTGACTGTCAGCCGCAAGCAGATGTGTTCTCTTTGAAATGAATGCACCCACTTATGCTCTGCCTGCATTAAGCCTGTTACCGGCTTTTCATGAGGCTTGGCAAGTGCTGTGCTATCTGTTAATATCTGAAGGTGGGAGTGTTCAGGGAGTTGTCTGAACGGCTTGCAAGACTAGATCTGATCATACCCACCCACACTAATTAACACATTACATAAAAGCACAAGTTGCTTTTTGCAAACATCAGACCCACTTGCCCAGGCACTTTCTGTGAAGTTCTAGAATTGCAGGGGTGCACTCTGGCCCCTTTTAACCTCCGAAGAACAGTGGATGGGTAAGTAGGGTAGAGTCCTGCATTTCAGGGCTCATTTCTTTTCTCCATCCTGCTAAAAACCTGCCCTCAGCAGGGATATGGCTGGAAGGACCTGTCTAAAGGTCACCGAGGGGGCATGAGGGAACACCCTGGCTTTTCTCTTTACATCTAGAACAAAATACAAAATTTAAACACTGAACATGAGGAGTCCAATCTACTGGAGTCCTCCTCTCCCTGCCCTGCCTCACTCAATCTGGAAAAGCCTTTGTATAAACACCAGCCACTGCAAACACCTGGAACTGCAAAATCCTCCCGTTTAAAGAGGGTCTTTTCATGTCAGGAGAACACATGTCCCTAACCAGCTAACACTGCTCTGCCATGCACATTTTAAACCAGCAGTAACCTGTACAAAACCGACACCAAGGCAGCATCTGCTTCTTCACAGATTGGAGCAAGGCAATCTAACTTCATAGGAAACTCCTGTGAGCTGCTCCTACAGCTTCACCTGGGTTCCTCCGGCAGAATTGTAAACACACACCCCGATTCCGAGTTACTCCAGGCTCTCTGTATGACATCTGGCTTCAAGATGGTGGCACTGGAAAGTGCAGTAATGACACAGGAAAACAGAAGGGGGAAAAATAATTGTGCATTGGAAAGCAGGAGGCAGCGGGGAGAGCCGGGAAAACCAAAATTAAACCAAGTCAAAGGGCGGAAATTCCTTTGAGAAGGCCTTAGGCTTCAACAAAGCTTGTCCACATTTGCAGCACTTTACGATTACTCAATACTAACCTTATGTGAAAAGGGACAGTAGACCTCAGCAGACATTCCAGAGGAGCCTTTCTGTTAAAAGAAATAGCCGTGGAAGGTATCCATCCCAATTTGGAGGTCGCTGGGTGGACAGAGCACATTCTATCTCCCAACACTGACAAGAGAAGCAACTCTCTTACCCAACTCTTCCTTTCTATCTGAAAAGCAAAGTCAATGTTTTCCTCATTATTTTCTGTTTGCTGCATACCTCTCCCCCACTGTGACTGCTATTTGACCTGCTGTCCGCCTGCCTGGAGACCCTGAGGGAATGAGCGAGGGAAGTTTCTCTGTGTGTGTGTGTGTGTGTGTGTGTGTGTGTACATGAGAGGAGTGAGATGATGTCTCTCAGCTACATTCTGACTTGTTTATATTCATTAGAAAGCAATCAACAGCAGTTAGTGTGTCAGACAACCTCTGCAGATAGGGAACATCTTTTATGCAGTGCAGGAAAAGAGCAGATTCCTCTAAGGGGCAGGAGTGGGGACTTCATTGTCATGTGCTGTTCTGGTTTTCACCTCCATTTTGCATTTGGATGTTATCAATGAATAGAATTTCAGCATAAAGGTTCACTTTAGGGGGGACACTGCGGGGTGCCCCCTTTCACCAGTTCTCTTTGCCCTTGCATCTACAGTCCTGCATGCCTGACGGTGATTAATGAGAAACTGCAAAGGATTAGAGTGCAGAAGGGGAGGTACGGGTGTAACCATCCCTTCCCCAAGCCTCTCTGGATAGATACGGTACCTTCGCTGTTACTGGCACATCCTGGAAAGGGTTCTCCCCTCACTGCACTTGTGTTTTCAATGAACTGGGCTGCTTCTCAAAAAATTGACAAAAACCCAAGCTGAAAGCATCTATTAGGGTGGGCATCAAAATCACAGAGATCAAAGTTTCTTTTCATCCTCTCCAGAGAGCCTCAGACATCTTGGAATTTAAAACAAAAGTCCATTGTAAAAAACCTTTGCAAAGCTGGCGCTGTGCTACAGCTGATGTTTTCTGCACTCTGAAGGAAAGCAGTGACCCAGCTAGAGCTGCTCCTCAAAACGCCCATGCGGGCACAGGGGCTCACAGCAGCAGCGCTTCTGGCAGTACTTTCCTCTTGAACTGCTCAAGAAGAGATAGATCCTCCGATTCGCAGCAAGCCCTTCAGATCTTAACATCACTGCACCTAAGTAGTTGGTCTCCATTCTGCCTGGCAGAACCAAAGGACTATTTCAAATCCAGCTCACAGCTTCCCTGCTGTAGCGGTAGGGAGTTGCCTGTTTCAGCACCGGGGCTTTTCCTCTTCTAAAGCTTGTTACAGAACCTCTTGGTTCATGCACAAACACTGCTCTGTTTCCGCACACCATCTTCCACCTGAATTTGCTGAGCTTTTGCCAAACGTTTGGGTAGTCATATTTACAGCTTTTGAGGTACTGGGGAACACTGGAAATATCTGCTCTGCAGGTCAGGGTGCTCCTCGGGATTATGCAGTTTCCCCAGGTCACACAGGACATCTATGGAAAAGCCTGAAATTCAAGTCAGGAGCCCTTAATTCACTCCCTCCTTGAGGCGCCTTGTTCAGGTGTTCTCCAGTTAGGCTACGTTCCTGTATCGCCACTAGATTAACTCCTCTTTTAGCGGTGTTCCAGTACATTTCAGCTCCACTGCTCTGCCTGGTGCTGCACGCTGCATCTGGCGCAGGAATGCAGTGTTGCTCTTACCAGGCTGTCAGAGAGGATATATCATTACAAAAATAAATAATGTCTAGCTGCTTCTGGCATCTCAGCCCAAGCAGGATTTAGAACTTTGGGCTGATCGGTGTCTGATTCAATGTCCCTAAAATTCGATGGGTACATTCCCAGCTGAAGTCACCATCCATTTGCTCAGGTCTTTGCTAACTGTGCTTCCAAACTTCACATTTCATGAGCACTACAGTGCTGTCTCTTCTATTTTTAGAGCATTATTCCACTTACTTCACTCTGCAGACTGACACAAAGGATTTTCCTCTGCATGGATTATGTCAGTGAATGCATGTTTGTACAAGCAGGCTCTCGGTTTAGTCCTAGATTTAGTTCATCCCCAGTGTGATGCTGCCTATATGCATGGGAATCTGGCATTAATGCTAAAAATATAGATATATTTTATCACAAATGAACAAAAACATTCAGAAAGACAATTAAATTTCATATATGAGTTCAGTGACAGAAAGAATCTTCCACTATTCAAACTCTCTCCTCTTCTGACTGAGCATTTTGCTCCAGCCTTCACAGGTGAAGTAAGACAAAGCTTCCTTGGGCCCAGCACAGGGCTTCCAGACACAAGTCCTGGGTGGCCTTTCACAAAGAAAACATTGCTCCAGTTTGCTCCCTCCTTGACAGGAGTTGGGAACAGCTTCATCAACGGATGTGAAGTGAAGAAAGAGAAGGAAGTTTCCATTAAATGTCCATAATTTTTACTCCTCCAAATTTAAGTTCCCCATTCAAAAAGCTGAAACAAAACCAGCAGCAGTTTGTACTTGCAGGTCCTCTGAAGAGAAGGGCTAAAGCGTGTACGGGGTGTGATGTGCTGCCTCTCAGCTGAGACAGCCTACAGCCACTTGAGAAACAAAACTTACATCTTAAAGCTAAGAGTAGATTTAACAATTGAACTCTAAAGAACTAAACAACAGCTCAGCATTTCACACTTGTTGTTTTTTCTTTCCAAGGGTCCATGGTCTAGTCATTCAAGCCTGTGCAAAGGTCATGTTACTATGGATATGACCTGCAAGAAATGTGTTGCCTCAGAGCAGCACAAGTCACATGAACAGGCTAAAAGCCAAGCCTGCTGATTCACAGTCTTGTCAGGGTTTTCATGCTTGTGTTGGCTTCACTGAAGAACAGTCCTTGCACCACCAAGTCTATGTTCGTCCTTTGAAAGTGTTCATGCAGGTGTAGCTCCCAGAAAACTTATGGATCTCTTCAAGTGCTGCCTGAGGGAGAATGCTGCAGGAGAAGCAGACAGAAAATAAGCAGATGGGACAAAGGTGTTAGTCAGCTCTGATGAGAGGACGTGTAAATCAGCGGTGCTGCACACACACACTGAAGTATAAATCTTCTCCAAGATCAGCTAGAGAGAGCCCCCGGACAAAACCTGTCAGCATCCTGCTGTGAGTGCCCCTAAAGGGAGGAAAGCTGTATCAAGTCACTCTTTCTCTACAGAAATACTTGTTCAAAAGGGTTTGTAAAAGCGGCCACTTGGAAGATACCATCAGGTTCTGTTCCTTCCAGATACTCGTACCCTGAAATCCCCACAATTATATTGACTTCTCTGGTTCACTTGCCATCAGGCTGTGCCAGGGATGTGGCCTCCCTATCATAAGGTACGGAACAGATAGCATCTCCTGACAGCTACTGCAATGGAAAATGGATCATTTAATGCTTGTGACAGAGCAGGAGGAGAACAGCCCTTTTGCAGTCTGTAGAATTTCTGGGGGCTTTGGAGAGTAGCCCAGATTTTACACTCAGGGCAAAGCATTCACTGTGAATTCTTTAGTCCTTGACTGAAACACAACGCTGTCCTTATTTTCCACAGAAGTCTCATGGCCTTGTCTCCGTTCCTGACTGCAGTAGGTTTTCCAAAGGCTTCAGCGCAAACTTTCATGGAAACCCAATTTTAACTGTCTATTCCCTTTTCGTTGTTTCAGGATATGAAGTTATGACTTTCTTTCCTTAGGGACTTCAAAATACACACCAAAACATTTTTTAATGGTTTCACTGCTCTAACACGAGCGATGGTCTCCAGGCACAGCTGTGAGGTGCATACCTTCATAGCTTATCGTACAGAAATCCTTCACAGCATAAAGCCCCGAGTCCGAGGAGTCAGCTACGTGCGTATGGTGATTGTTAAGAAATTTCCTAGATGCAAAGACCACTTCAGACCTCAGGAATCCCAATTCTGGCAGTGAAAGTGGTTTCATAAAGGAGTTATACCCAGAGAAAACATCTACAAAGGGAATCTCCAAAATTATTCTCCCTGCTGATCCTATCTTTGAGGGGAAGAGATGAACTGATCTGATCCTCGATGCTGGGTTATGGTCAAGCTAAGATTTGCCTTGGGGGACAGACTCAGGGGCCTGGGAGCCAGTCTTGCCTAACCTGAAAATATTTCCGCATCTGGAATGTTGTGTCCAGTTCTGGGGCCCTCAGTTCCAGAAGGACACAGAGCTGCTGGAGAGAGCCCAGTGCAGAGCCACAGAGATGATGAAGGGAGCAGAGCATCTCCCTGATGAAGAAAGGCTGAGGGAGCTGGGGCTCTTGAGCTTGGAGAAAAGGAGACTGAGGGGTGACCCCATGAATATTGTTAACTATTGAAAGGGCGGGTGTCAGGAGGATGGAGCCAGGCTCTGCTCAGGGGCACCCAGTGATAGGACAAGGGGCACCAGGTGTGAGCTGGAACAGAGGAGGTTCCACATCAATCTCCGAGGAAACGTCTTCCAAAGTGAGGGTGCCAGAGCACTGGAAGGGGCTGTCCAGGGAGGGTTGTGGAGTCTCCTTCTCTGGAGACGATGAAAACCTGTCTGGCCATGTTCCTATGTGACTGGATCTAGAGGATCCTGCTGTGGCAGGGGGACTGGACTGGATGATCTTTGGAGGTCCCTTCCAGCCCGTAACGTCCTGTGATTTCCTTTCAATATTTACCTTTTCAGGATGACAAGAACATGCATTGTCCATGGAAGGAGCAGGAAGGCTTGATTCATCTGAACAGCTTCTACTGTCCTCCTAGCCACTGTCTCTGGCTTGAGAGGAGGAAACAGTTTAGGGAACCTGAATAAGTAAATCAAGAATAAAACAATTATTTGTTAACCAAACCCTTTCTTTAAGATGTCAGTGTCCAAGCGCTGTTACTAAGCTCTTGCTGGTTACTGGCGTTCCAGCATGCCCCACAGCAACTGGAAGAGGCAGAAAGTTCCAGTTGCAGCCAGAAAGCTGGAAAGCAGAAAGCTCAGTGCCAGCCAGTACTACCGGGTTAACTAAACGGTTAAGAATGTTGGTGTCGGTGCCTTCAGGGAGAAGTGACAAAGTGTATTCAGAACCTCAGTTGAGGGATTTTCTTAAGCTGCACGCAAGCCAACATCAAAATGCTGTCTTCAGTGCTGCTGTTTTTCCTCTTCCTCTCTGCTGCCCTTTGCTTGACTCAAACTCTTGACAGGTGAAGGACAAGCATTTCCCCCCCACTGCCTTTAACACCAAGTGTAGGGCTTTTCCCAGCTTCAGCAGCAGCCTGACGCTACACGTCCTCGTGACAGCACAAACTGTATTCGGGCATTATTTTGTCCCTGTCAACGATTCATTTGGTCAGCCATTAGTCTTTGAGTTTAGCTTGTTCTCTTAGACAGAGGTAAAAAGGAGGCACTGACAGCCTCGCTTGAGTGAGTGGCTGTCATTCCTGCCCGTGGGAAAGCTCTAAGCATTTCAACGAATACAGAAGGAATGTGTTCCATTCATTTTCAAGTAATTTGTAGACTGCTCCTTGAGAATGACCTCAATTTCCAGACTGCCTTCCCTCGCTCTCTGGTCGCTTCATATGGCTCAAATACACTGAAGATAAAACAGCTTTTAGTTTTCTCTGTCAAGGCAAATGTCTCAGCCCAGGCAGGCTGTAGGAACACACCAGCAAGCTGAGGGAACCAGTCTGATGAGTCCCAGGTGGCCTAGAGTGACCCTCTGTTCCCAGGCAGCCAAATGAGACATCAAATTCTCTTAACTAAATGAAGCATTAATTAGGAGTGTATTCTGATGATTCATTTAAAATGAGATGCTTTATTCTAATTCCCCTGGACTGACCTGATTCTCATGCCCTGAAACATCTCTGTGCTCGTGTGGAAAGGCAGGACTGTTGTGGCATTCACTCCTGGGCAGTCGAGCAGCCCCAAGGTCAGGCTCTCCATAAAGGCAAAGGACGATGCTTTGGAGGTGCAGTAGTCAATGGCACCGGGGATGGCTGACAAGGCCAGGACAGAGTTCAGGCAAACAATGTGTCCTTTCTGCAACTCCAGCATCCTTGGCAGGAACGCTTTGGTGGTCTGCAGAACAAGGGAGTTAAGAAAAAAACAAAACAAGAAGGTTTAGCTCAGCGTAGAGACAACAAACCCAGCAGTTACTGAACAAAGTAAGTGACAGGGAGAGGAGCCAGCCTGTGCTGTTCGTTCTGCTGCAGAGGAACTCATTGCTTTGGCATTTTCTGAAAGATTCTAAAGAGGCAAAGCCTGCGTAGAAACATAACAAAATCTTTTCCAGCCTGTAAACAAGCAGTACCCACAGCTAAAGGCTGTGAGCAGATCGCTTTGTGGTTTAAGAATTCGTAGAGGATAAAGTCTTCAACTAAGTGGTGAAATCGCAAGCAGCTCTTTTATTAAATTATTATTATCTAATTCGAAGAGCAATGAGTTTCTCACTAGCTGCCTCCCTTGAGCAAGGTAGTCTTGTGCTTCTACACATCACTGTACAGAAAATTACCCTCTGTGAGCTCGAGCTTTCTCAAAAAAACAAATCAAATGTTTTACTGCAAATCACAGAACGGAGATACAAGAGCACCAAACACTGTGTTATTACTGGAAAAACTGAATGTATTAGACATCTTTCCTCCGGCCTTTGCCCCTCACATTGCTTTTCCCGTCTCTTCTCACAGGGAATTAGCAACAGAACCTGAGGGAAGGGCTTCAAGCTTCATCAGAGGAGGTTTAGACTGGGCATCTGGAAGAAATTCTTCACAGAGAGAGTGGTCAGGCACTGGAATGGGCTGCCCAGGGTGGTGCTTGAGTTACCATCCCTGGATGAGTTTAAAAGATGTTTAGATGTAGAGCTGGGGGATCTGGTTTAGGGGTGACCTTGTAGAGAAGGGTTGACGGTTGGACTCGATGATCCCAGGGGTCTTTTCCAACCTGAATGATTCTGTGACTCTATGGTTTTTTGTGTCGGGCTGATTTTACCAAGCATCATTTACAAAGACCGAGTAGCAGCCTGGTGTTTGCTGGCTGTAATCTGTCACCCGCATTCCCGATTCTGAACACGCGCGATACAAGAGCAGATCTTACCCAGAACTGTCCCAGGGTGTTGATGTGTTGTGACTTGAGCAGCGCATCATCATCGCTGTCCATCAGGCTCTTGCCATGGACCACAGCAGCGTTGTTCACCAGGATAGTGATATCGCCCACCTGCAAAAGCACCAAATGACTTGGTACATCTCTCCTCACGGCGCAGCAGTCACCGCTCATTCACAGCTGCGTATCTCCCGTTGCCTAAATACATTTTGACTTGCACAGCCGTGCACATTCTCGCCGAGGCACAGCCACCCTTCTGGATGACTCAAAACAGGCAACCCTGCTTTGCACAGCATCATGTGGACGGTCATCCTTCCTCTTCCCCCAGGTTGCCCACGTATTTTTTTCTCAGCAAACAGGTCTGTTCCCAACCCTGCCTGCAGTCAGTGTTCCCACAGACACCAACCTTTTCCCGCACAGCTTTTGCTTGTCGATAGACCTCCTCTCGATTTCCAACATCACAAATGAAATAATGGCATTCTGTCCCCATCAGCCTGATTTCCTCCGTGGTCTCCTTCAGGTATTTCTCAGTTCGACCCCACAGGATGATCTGCAGCAAGAAACTTTTGTTAGAGTCAAACTGCTTCTGCTTCACATCTAAAATAATTAAAGCATGCTTCTAATTTCAACAAGTTGATGAGGATCTTCGATGTCCTTTCACTGCCAGCCCTGTTGCGTTGTTCCACTCAAGGCTAACAACGATTTTCTATGACATGGGAATGAGATTCAAGTATCGTAGAGGCAGCTGCATCCCACTGCTGATCCTGTGGTTACAGGGTCTTTACGAACGACACAACAAATCGAATCTTTAGGGTAAGATGAGAAATAAATGAAACGCTTGGGAAATTTTCTGTATCATGAAGTTCTACACATGAATCAGTTTATCCTTTCTGCTCTCCAAGCTAGGTCTTCTCAGCACTCCTCAGCTTATTAACGGTGAGTCACTTGTCATTCTGCAAAAGAGCAAGTACTGAGTGGAGAGTATTACTGAAACCAGCCAAGTACTCTGTGAGTCGAGCAGCAAGACCCAGCTGAGAAAGAAGGAAAGGTCGTTACTGCTCACGGTTGTAAGGGCTGAGGTCAGGAGGGAGCTCAGGGCTAGCCCAGAGCCAACCTCCTACCATGGGCAGAGACACCTCTCACCAGACCAGGTTGCCCAGAGCCCCATCCCGCCTGGCCTTGAACACTTCTAGGGATGGAGCAGCTACAACCTCCCTGGGCAGCCTGTTCCAGGGCGTCAGGGATATCTTCCTGAGGTTCAGTCTAGATCTTCTAGCTTGAACCCATTCCCCCTGAAGAACGAATGAGGACATTCACCAGGCAAATGCAGGTTTACCCTAATCAGACGACTGGGAAAATGGGCTTTGAAAATGACAGCAGCTTTGGCCTTATCCCCCGTGATCCAGGATTACAGTGGCTTTCCAAACCACTGTGCCTCGGGTATGAATCTGACCGGTATATTGGTCTTTAAATGGTTAAAAATAAGCACATTTAAAACTTCACAGATCTAATCATCTTTGAGTTGCACCAAAGTTGAAACAACAGGAAGAAAAGTCTAAGTTCTATCATCAATTACCGTAGCAACAGCAGGCTAAACATAAAAGTTTAGGTCCTGCCGTATTCCTCTCTTGCAGGGAGCTTTAATGTGCTTATTTTTAAGGACTAGTTAAGCTTATCTCATAACTGGTACTAAAACTAATCTCTGGCAGGGTCAAAGAGCTCTTCCAGCACGACTCCGCGAGGCTGCAGTGCAGGAGTACGTGGGTCCCTAACCATTTCCTAAATGAGTTAAATGTACAGTTGGTCCCTTTTATAAATCACTGGCACATCTGTGAACATAAACACAGCCGGACTGATAGACTTAAACCCTCAAAATCACCACAGGCCTAATGAGTTGCTTAACCAGGAACGTCAGAGCACGTATAAATATGTCAGAGCCGTTTCTTGGGAAATCTTATCGCAGGGGAAGTCATTTTCAAGGAAAAAACTGTGACCAGAATTAAAAACAGTAAGAAAATGCAGGGCTGAAACAGGCCTCGCGCATCGATCCGTCTTCAAGCATCTCAGCAGATCACCCTCGGCCATCGGGCTTTGACATCTACACAAGGTTTGCAAAACCAGTGGCTTTTTACCTGCTTGGGGGATTGGACTAGATGATCTTTCGAGGTCCCTTCTGATCCCTCATGATTCTATGATTCTCAAGAGCTAGGCTGGGCAATAGGCTGCAGCAACTGCAGCCTTGAAATCAAGAACACGTGAGAAATTTCACAAGCTTCTAGGAAATATTTACAAAGGACTGTTCAGCTACAGCACACACTTTGCCCTCTCTTTCACAACCTGCATCTCTGCAGGAAGGGGAGGAAAAACCACTATACAGTGCCAATGCTAGGCCTCAGGTGGTGCCTGCAGAGTCCGCAACTTCAGCCTCCAGAGGACAGGATGAACCAGCTGCAGACACTAAAAAACAGACAAGTTCAAGAGTGATGGAAGGTCAGAGAGGAAGAGGAGAGAAAGAGAAAGAAGGCATCAGACAAGGGGACTAAGGCAAGACAAGACCCTCCCCATACCCAGCATGCCAGGGCTTCACACTGCCATTGCAAACTAACAAGTGGATCCCTCACTCTTCACTTAAAAATGTTTTAAACATCTAAAGAGCCTCCTATTCCCAAGAGCTGCCACTGCTGCATTCCACCTCTGGAAATATGCATGGAAGAACAGTTAAGCAAAGGATGACCTGTCAAAGGAACATCTGTCTGTGATGCAACTCTTGGACATCACAATTTTTTACGCCCCAACGGTTACTTTGGGACTTTCAATATCCTACAGGCAAGGAGACCCTGTTAAAATCTGGGCCACGTGGGGAAGCCAGAATGTGCTGGTTATCCTGCTGACAGCATTAACTTCACGACTGACTGTTTTTAACACGGGAGGTTTTCACGGCCTCGATACTGTTCACACTCAGGTGAAGGCTTCAGCCTGCGTAAGAGAAAAGCCGTAAATAAAAAACCATTCTTTCCGGAGAGGTGAAAGTTCCCTAACGACACAGTGGGACGTGAGCTTTCCTGCCGTCACGTCTGCTACTTCTCACAGATGGCTAAAACTCAGACCTCAGTACAAAGTGCTTTTGGTCCAAATTCAAGCTTGACTGCTCCTGCAAGATCATATGAGACTTTCTATTTCTCTCTCACATCTGGCCAAATTAAATTGGCACAGGCTTCCCTCTGGCCCCCCAGGATATCAGATCTTACGAAGAGACAAGACTTAGTTGCTGTGAGAGCCTTGGAGCTGAGGCTTCTGTTGCTCCTGAATTCAATCTGTACGAAGGCCTCTGGCTTGGTGTCTCTGTGCAGGCAAAAATCCTCTCTTCTCTTGCTTGCAGCATTTTCACCAACATTCTTCTAGGTCCTCACTGTACTGTTGTCTCCTACGAACCTCCTCGTCGGTCCTCAGCAATCCTGAATTCACCTCCCTCTGCAAAACCTGTGAGTTGCTGCTTGGCCCCTGTAAGGCTGAGCTCTTTGTGCCTTCTCAGGCACTCAGCTTAGCTTGAGAGCCAGGGACAATCGCTCACCTTCTCAATGCTCCTAAGCGAAACCTTTTGCTCACTGTGGAACTGATGAATGACCATGGGCCTGGGCTGAGCATTCCTGGTACCCCTGAGCTCCAGTTATCCTAGAATATTCATTCCTCCTCAGTCAATAGCAAGAAAAGGATAATTTAGTGTCTAGAGTAGCAGCTTAGGAAATGGTCCATTTTATTAGGCGTCCCAGATTCTAAAATACAGACCTGGGTCTCGGAGTCTGGTCTGTGTCCCCTTTCCTTTTTAAGTTTAATTTAAATTGGCAGTAAGTGTGTCCCAACTGGAGGCCAAGTCCTGGAGAGGATGACTCGTACAGACACAGAAGTTCCTGTCTGGGATCGAGGAAAGTGCCGAGGAATAAAGGAGAAGAGACACAGGGTTCCTCGTTGCACAGCCTGTCAGGATGTTGCGCAGCCGCCCGTTCACAGTAATTTAATGGTGGATAGAGGAATATTTAATTTGCGTTTTGGATAAGTTCTTGGACAGACAGTTTTCCGTCCTGGAAAGAATCCAGCCCCTGTTTCTTCTCCCCCTTCATCTCTCGTCATCCTCTCCCGCCTGCCCCTCCCTGCACCAGACACGCTCTCCTTTCAAAAACTTACTGACCAGAAAATTGCCGAGGGCAGCAGCCCAGTGAGGCGGTTAATCCCCGCTGTGGCAGCCGCTCCTGGAGGCTTCCTGCCCTCTGCTTACCTCTGGGTGACCCCAGTGGTTGGCAGTCAGGAGGCAGGTGGAATGTTAAAGCAATCGCTTGTGCTCCAAGCTGCAGGCGAGAAGCGAGGAGGGCCAGCAGCAGCAGGGTTGGAGGCTTCCTACCATCACACATGGGAGAGATTTATGATGACAGAGGAACTTAGCACGCCCTTCTCTTCATTACCTTTAAAGTAGGCAAAGGCTGTGACATCACCGGGGTAGCAGATTTTCCCAGGGTTTATTCATGAGCAGATTTCTGCAAAACAAACCTTATCTCTAGATCTTCTCCCCGGTGGCAAGTCACACAGCCCCTCGTCTGGCCTTGGGACAATCATTTCAGCTGGAGTGGCAGGCTCAGCAGACTCCCAGAGGATTCGTTTAACTCTGGACTTAATCTGCTAATGAGACATGCCCTGAGATCGGAGGGGAGTCAAAAGGAAGGTCTGAGCTGCTGTTGTCCTAAGGCCAGGCTTTCCGATGGAGGCTTGACTGCAGGTTTAAGTCCTGGTTTTGTGTGAACCACAAGTAAGAGCTGCACATGGCTCCTGACTGCCACTCAGGCAGGGTGTAGAGTCTCCTTCTCTGGAGACGTTTAAAACCTGCCTGGACACGTTCCTCTGCGACTTGATCTAGGAGATCTTGCTGTGGTGGGAGGAACTGGACTAGATGATCTTTTGAGGCTCTGTCCAATCCCTAACAGTCTGTGATCATCAGATAAACCCGCTAATTTATAGAAAGTGGACTAGACCGAAGCTGCTATCAACCACAGCATACCGACAGGAGCTATGCTGCCAGACTCCTATTATTGGTGCAGGAGATGAGGTCAAGAGCTAATTTCACATCATCTACTGGGCTATTTGCCTTGCGTGGTCCGAGGTTATCGCCAGCACGATTCACAAACAGCAGCAAACATTGTCACTTCATTTGGCACCTCTGGATCTTCAGCACAAAGGCTGTGCTGGGCTTTATCCCTCCAGTGAACTAGGGCAGCATTGGAAAGGTGTCCCACAGCAAAAGCACTGCTGATCCGCCACTTCTTGGTGCTCCCCTTGCATTACCTGGGTTGTTTGTTACTACAGGGTTGTTAACTCTTGGCCCTCTCCAGCACATCCAGGCAGACCGTGATTAGCAGACAGAACTTCCATTCTAGAAGTTGCTGCATTTTACGATTCATGAAGCAATTCTCTGCATCAGTTTGAAGACACTGAAAGATTAAAGTGTTGCAGAGAGACACAGAATTGCCCTTCCTGCCTGATCTCATTATTGCTGCCTCCACAAATCAGCCACCACTCCTCACCACAGATCAGCAGATAGGAAGTAGTTGGTAGGTCAACACATTTCATTCCCCCTTTCAACCTCCCTCCTAGTCCAGCAAAACAACAGCTGCTCTGTTCGAGCTGGTTTCTGTCGGTGCACAGACCGCTGCCCTTGTTCAAACAGAGGAGCCTTTCTGTACCCAGCACTGCGAGCTCCCGCGTTCCGATAGGAAGGCCAAAGTGTTGAGAATCATAGAATCATTAGGGATTGGAAGGGACCTAGAAAGATCGTCTAGTCCAAATCCACTGAAGTCAGTCAGTCTTAGCCCCACACACTGACAAAGCCTGGTGCTCCTAACCTACAGTTGGTCCTCCCAAGAAACACAGTCCAGAGGATCCCATAACCCTGGCAGAGTTTTGCGATTCATGAGAACAGGAGGCTAAATCCTGGATCCCATAACCCTGGCAGAGTTTTGCGATTCATGAGAACAGGAGGCTAAATCCCGCAGCCTCAGAAGCGCTCATGTGTTTTGGCTGCCGATGGCGTCAGGCTTTTCTCCTCCACCCCTTGCCCTGTGTTGCCCCCAGGGCAAAGGCAGACAAGTCCTTTCAGGAGTTCTCCAAGGGAGAGGCCCAGCTAAAGACAGATTACTGCAAGAGTGAAAGGTGTGGCCCTCCAGTGTGAAAAGCCCATCTTGGCTTCAGAAAGGAAAAAAAAAAGAGCCTTTTGATGCCTGAAGTAGGTCAAAATACTTAACCCAGCCCCTCAGTGGCACTTATATAAAAGTAAGCAAACAAAGCAGGCCAGTGGCAAGATTTTCTCAAGGCCCACAGTGGAAAGGGGCTATGGAAGCTGCGAGGGACAGGGCTAACAAAGATTACAGACAGGCATGGCCGAATGCGGAGCGTAAACCCATTTACCTCTTTCACGGGGCGGCTTTTCCAGATTAGCATTCAGACGTTGTAAAGACATTAGACTACACAAATTTCATTTCAGTTTAATCCTGCCACCGTGGTTAACACCCAGCAGACCTTACTATTGAGCGAAGGCCAGGAGGAATATCCAGTAACAAGATGTGATTGTTCGCTCTAAGGAGACTTCAAAAAGAGACTCCAAGTGAATTCCAGTTGCTTTTGAGTGAGAACTTTTATCTCTCTCTATGCTGATGCACTCAATGGGATGAACATTATTGCAGCTGTATCCCTGTCACCCCTTTTACTCCTCCTCTCACCAAAAGAAATCCTGCAGCAGTACGTAGCTGCTTGACTCCTGCTCAACAGAGCCTTCCTTGGGAAG
The DNA here is from genome assembly GCA_028565055.1 of Phoeniculus purpureus. Classification (NCBI taxonomy): domain Eukaryota; kingdom Metazoa; phylum Chordata; class Aves; order Bucerotiformes; family Phoeniculidae; genus Phoeniculus; species Phoeniculus purpureus. Next base: position 4,605,933 of record JAOXOE010000851.1, on the reverse strand, counting down.
AAAAATGGCCATGTTCTGTCGGCACAGAGGCAGTGGAGAGCAGCTCCCTGCAAAGAAGTGAACAAATGCCTACTGTTCTCACAGTCAGGACTATTTAAGGACAGGTGGCCCCACGCTGACTTTTTTCCAGTGGTTTTTCCAATTGCTTTCGTCTGCAACACGACCTGCGACTGCAGACTGCCTTGGGAGCCGCGCTCTTCCAGCTCTGCTGTTCGGAGCAGTTGAGGAAGGGGAAGGGTGAGGGTTGTTTGCAAGAAGAGGTCACGCAGGAGTCAGCCTTTACAATCCTATTAACGCTGGGACAGGGTCAAATGGAGTGCACGTTCCAACAAAGGACCAAGTGGCCACAAGCTGTCACCCTGCGAAGGTTCATGGAGGCAGTTTGTGGGGGGAAAAAACCGACAGATTTTTTAATGGTGAATGTCTGCCACACCATGTGTTAGAGCCGGCCTCTGCTCCAGGGAACCAAAGCACACAAAGAAATAGCCAGCAATAAAACTCTCTGGCTGCAGAGCAGGAAGAAGTAGCGTATCTGGGGGACGGGGAGAGGGGGAAGGTCTGTAAAGTCAAGTATCTGAGGGAAGGCTTTGGAGATACCCACCGACAAACAGAATAGTCCGTCCTGTAAAAATAACTCGTGTGCTGCCGCCTCCGTGCGCTTGGCACGGCATCCCTGTCATCCAGAGCCATACAAAAACGTCTGCAGAGACCTCAGGAAACTGTGGGGAGGGCAAATATGCAGGTGCTGACAGCCCTCGGTACCGCGTGCACAGCAGACAGGACCAAGGGATCGAAAGCCGGTGCCGAACATTTCAGAGAGATGAAAAAAGGAGAAATCGCTGGATGTGCTTGACAGAAACAGCCCGAGGTCCAGCAGGGCACTGGGCAGTGGAAGGCTGCCCGTGCACAGGGTTTTCTTCCCCAAATGCTTCATTATTATTTTCAGTTATTGCACAAACCTGTTAGGGCGAAGAGTCCCCGACACAGGGCAGGTGAAATGTTCACATAACGTAGTGAAACGTTTACTGCGACAGAAGTTAAGCTGACGCTGACCGGTGGAAGTGAAAACAGTGAAGCACTGGGATGGAAGGGTGCTGTTAGAAGTGAGGGACAGACACACTGAATGACAAACCCGGGGCCAACCCAAAGGGATTTCCATCGCCTGACTGGGTGACAGTAACTTCTAAAACTGCCCAGTTCAACCAACAATTAACTGAACAGTTGCTCCTTCTTCACTAACAGAGTGATCTATGGGAAAGAGTTAAAGAGCTACAAACCAGGTGCAAACAGAACAGGATTTCCAGTCTATGAGATGAATTCTGCTGCACTGTGCCCAAGAGGTTTTACGTTTCGGAGGAGAAGGCTGCATCAGTGCACCTCCTCCTGAGACAGCACACAGACACTCCCAGGGCTAGTCCCTGCATGGCTTAGAAAATACCTGCTGGATTAGCAGTTAGAGGGAAGAAATGTCAACTTTGATTCGGCTTCAGTTTTGCTTTAAGCTCAAATCATGAAGTGACCACTTCACCAGCACGTCACTTATTTTGGGGGATGTATAAACCTCCACTCCAGGCTCTCTACAAAACAATCAGTACAATTTTATCAGGGAGGTGGGAACTCAACCAGCCTTCTGATGCTGCACAGGTTCTGATCTTTAGCAGTAATCTGGGATCACTGGAGCCAGGTTTCCTGCAGGATGCTTTGCAGGTCTGCGCCATGTCACTGTAGTGCTGTTAGCACGTACAGGGATTTGGCAGTTTGGCTGAACTGGAACTTAGCAGAACCGAAAAATAAGGTGGGCAAAGTTGTAAATGTGTTAAGAGGCTCTGGTGAATGAGGAAAGCCCCTCTACTCTGCCCTGGTGACATGACATCTGGCATATCGTGTCCAGGTCTGGGCCACTCAGTTCCAGAAGGACACAGAACTGCTGGAGAGAGTCCAGCGCAGAGCCACAGAGATGGTGAAGGGAGGGGAGCACCTCCCTGCTGAGGAAAGGCTGAGGGAGCTGGGGCTCTTGAGCTTAGAAAAAAGGAGCCTGAGGGGTGACCCTGTGAATGTTGATCAATATGTGAGGGGTGGGTGTCAGGAGGATGGAGCCAGGCTCTGCTCAGGGGCACCCAATGATAGGACAAGGGGCACCAGGTGTGAGCTGGGACAGAGGAGGTTCCACATCAATGTGAGAGGAAACGTCTTCCCAAGTGAGGGTGCCAGAGCACTGGAAGGGGCTGCTCAGGGGGGTTGTGGAGTCTCCTCTGGAGACGTTGCAAACCTGTCTGGCCATGTTCCTGTGCGACTGCATCTAGAGGATCCTGCTGTGGCAGGGGGATTGGACTGGATGGTCTTTTGAGGTCCCTTCCAATCCCTGATGTTCTGTGGTTCTATGTGAAGGTTTGCAAGCCAGAGGAAGACTAAGGCAAAGAGACAACCCCAGCTCTTGTAGGGTCCTCATGGAAAAGGAAGACTAAGGGAAGTGTTTAAATTGGTTAAACTGGAAAAAGGGTTGTTACAAAACCAGACATGGAAACCTGGTTCATCATGTTGCTGACACTGTCATTAAAACTAGCCTTCAGAAAGGACTAGAATATGCTGCAGATCATCCACGTGCAGAATATGATGCAGCTCTTGACTAAAATAATAATTTCTCCCATGAGGCTACTGGAGCAGCACCGGAGTTAAAATAACCTACATTAAATTAGAGCGTAAACTGAGCACTAGCAACAGCTCCACATGAGTTCCCCTAGAAGCCTCCTTTCCCTTCCTCCACAAGAAGAGAAATGCTGCCACTCAAAAACCATCTAAAAGGTGTCAAAATTAGCTTTTCTTGTAAGTATTGTGCTCAGAGCAACAAAGGCTACTGCCCAGAAGAACGCTTCGGTATTGAAATGCTTAACTGGTTTCCCATCTTTTTATGTCCCTTCCCAAATGTTATCTTTGTAATGGTGGCTGTTGCTATGCAACAGGGTAGAACTTCTAAAATCGATTCATCTGTCATACAACCAACAGTTTTCAGGACAAATTTAACTCTCTCAGCCCATTAGGACAAAGAAGGAAGATGGGAATGGGAAGACTGTGAGCTCCCAGAGCAGCATCCCCCACAGGGGCACGGGGGTGGCTAAAAAAATGTCTTTGAGGGAGCAGTGACATAATATTGAGGCATAAGAATCCATTAACGTGTTCAAAGCTCTCTGCTTTGGGTCTTCTACCTACCAGCAGACTGCAGCGAATTGGGGATTCAATGAAATGTGTGAAATTTAACCCTAAAAACCCCAGGCTTGATCGTAGAACAATCTTTTCTTCCCCTGAAAAATATTTATAGGTACCGAAAAACCCAGCGGGGCTGACATGATTTGCAGGAGTGACGGCTGGCAGCAGCAGGGAATCTGTAATGGACTGTCATTGCTGGAAGTGCATTCAGAAGCCTGGATCCCCAAACAAACAACGTGACTTGGCTTAAAACTGGGACTCAACAGCAACCCAAAATTATTTTAACTGGTTTTACTGATTCCACTGGATAAAGAAGCCATTCTGACTGTTTGCAGAACAGCCCATCCCAGTGACACCGACTCTCTCCGAGATGGCTCTTTTTTCCTAGGCTATAACCAGCCTTTTGATTTGAGTTGCACACGAACGTCTGTTCTCGTCACAGAACGTCAATGGCAAACAGTTTTCTATCTTCTATGTCCCCTTTTAACTCCCTCAGGAAGAGAAACTAAAACGACTTTACAGAAGGAAGACAGTTTTCCAAACTTCTGCCTTTGCCAAAGTGCTGGACTACAGTAAGAGGATGGCAGTGGTCAAAGCCACGCACGCCGCTCTGCCTCGGCGTGAGCAGTAAACAAGCAGACTGATGTCACGGGGAGCTGGCTGACCTACTGCTGAACTCTGGGCTGCGGAGGGGACACAAGGTGCCAGATCACCGGGCACACACGCTCACCTGCACACGGAGACACACTTGTGTGCACACAGACACCCACGGCCGTACAGCAGAAAGGTGTCACGGAGCAGTCTGCAACTGCTGGGCATCGTCATCTGGGGAAATGCAAGCCTGAGCCCCCCCTTTGATGGCTAAATGTTTTGCTTGTCAAGAGGCAAAGCTCTTGCTTTCATAGAGCACACATTCACATCTAAACACAACACAGACAATGGTCTCTCAGGGGCCTGGATTAAAATCAAATAACAAGCACCACAAAGAACACTCTACAGCATTGCACAATCAGCGTATCTCAAAACCCCAAATCAAACAGCTCGGCTCAGCGAGACAGGACTCCCATGTTTCCCAAGAGCCTTGGAAATGTTCTTACATCATTGCTGACAGCTCACTGGAGTCAGAGCCAGCCCTGTTCTATTACCACTTTGGGAAAGCAGTACTTGTACTGGCTGGATGTCTTTAATATTCTACTTGGAAGCATGAGCTCTGCTCTTTAAGGCAGTAAGCTGAGTTCTGTCCTCACTGGTAGGGTTTTTTTAGGAGGTAGGGCACAAGGAATTTGACTTTGTGGTCCACATAAAGGCAGGATGCTGAAGGGGGAAGTCAGCATTTCCCATTCCCTCTCCAAACCGCCACAGGCCAGTTCCTTGCCCAGTGACCTTGTGAGAGACAAAGTGTCTCTGTCTACAACTAGCAAGAGATTAAAAAACAAACACTAATCTTCACGTAGAAAGCATCTGATTGTCCACTATTATTGCTGGTCCATTGTTTTTAGGGGCATGGAAGGGTGAACCACACGGTGTCTTTACAACAGTGTCTTCCACTCCCATTCATTTAAGTCCAGTGTATTCAAGCTTTTTTCTTAACTTGGGGTCCTGCACCTAGAATTAGAAGATTACCTACAGTTTCAGTTATAGTGGTGCGAGTTTCTCCACCCCTCCGATATGAAGAACATCTTGAAAATGTCACTTGGGTGATCCAAAGGGCAAAGAGAACATGGAAAACTACTATAATTACTTAAAATACAGTACTTAGAGTGGTTAACTCCTGATTTCTTCGTGCAGCCCAAGCCATACAGGAGGACGCAAGGCAGCACTCATGGAAACTTGGCCAGCAGTTCCAGTCCAGGACTCCTGGGAATGAAGACAAACACTGCATATGGATTCAGCTGATATCTCTGCTGACCCAGAGCAGGAACACTGAAGGAAAAGCCAAGCTTGAACTTCATCTACACCTATTTTAAATGGCTGCTTCATTCAGATAAGGGATGAAATATATTAGCCAGCTCATACTAGCTGCCACCCCTGGGCTCCTTGTAACCTGTGGCTCAAATCTGTCACACTGCAGGATTAACACAGCCTAGAATATTTGAAGGTGTCGTTTTCGTACGACCTCAAAACACGTCCGATTTCATGTTGTCTAAGTGCTCTCAGAGGTACAAGTGCCACCGATCACATACTGAGAGCTGGGCTGCTCTCACAGTCACCTACGTAAAATGCGGCTGATTTCGGCAGAGCTGCCTTTGTGCCTTCAAACACTGTTTTCCTGCAGCGAGCAGAGCACTGAGACATTTGCTGGGGCAGTGTTAGACAGCAGAACACCCTATGTTAATCAAAAGGAGTCAGCTCTGCAGCACTGCATTCAATAAACTGTAATTAAGAAGGTGGCAACATAAAGGTGGCTGTCCACAAGATCCTTTTGTAATTGCACATAGTTTATGGCTAAGCTAATAGGATGAACAATTTAAATTAGTTACAAACTCTGCCAAGGTAGCCATCTACTCCCAAGTCTATTAATTAGAATCAATTTAATCCCCACTGGGATAAAGGTCAAACAACATGTAGTTGACCCTTTTCTACTGGCGTCAGTGTTATCAGCCAATGGATCTGGCAGCGCCTGGGTCTGACTTGTTCAACTCTCCAGCATGTTGACATGATGCTTTGAAGAACAGAGTCTGGGCCCAGCTGAAAAGATCTCACTAATAATTTCTGCTTTATATTCCCGATAAGCACACGGGTTTCAAAATTCCACAGTTTGTTCTCTCTCGGTGGTCAGCTCTGAGGCTGCTGTTCTCTGTCTTTCAAGATTTTTCCTCTTCCATCTCCCAGCAGGGCTCACGGTCACTCCTGCAGCACACTGCAGGGCCAGACTAATTAGACATTAGCTCAACAGCATGTTGAATTCATTTTATAATGCACTAAGAACTACCTATATATGGCAGTGCTTCAGACCACTTTTTCCTAGCCTGTGCCAGACTCATGACACAAACAACAGAAACACTCAGCAGCACTTACCAGTCCCTGGAGGTGATGAAACCTCACAAATAAAACAGGGATGAATCACTTCAGATAAGGTGAAACAGCACTGACTACAGTGATTTTGTCAGCTATGAAATTCAGAAAAGCTGCCTCTTCCCTGCCCCTAGGCACAGATAAGATCACAGAATGGTTGAGGCTGCACGGGACCTCTGGATGCCCAGCCCCACTGCTCAGGATCATCTACCTGACCTTCTGCTTTGAACACGTCAACACATTTTGGATTTCACTGCCTCCTCTTCAAGCTTTCCAGACCTAAGCTTCTGCATCCACTTTCAAGGCCGCTCTCCTCACGTTACCAACGTCCTTTCATTTAGCATCAGATCTGCCGTGGCAGCTTTTACCCCCCAGCATTAATTTTTTAAAAACCCTCTGCGTTTCCTACCGCCCTGCTTGCACCTCTGTACACACCCCTGAAAACCCTAGTGTTGCCCTCCAAATCCCACCTTAAACCCTCTGCTGCTGCGAAGCCTTTGCAGAAACTTCAGACAGGCTACTCGAGTGGTGCTGAAATCACTGGTTTTACTATCCCTAGCGAGACAGGCTTCTGTGTTTGTACTCAGTTGCTGCCTTTTGGTTTCTATCTACATTGTAAACCCTGACACAGGCATCAGCATTGTCTGCTGTCCTCATACACCACATTTAGCATCATTACACTAAAGGATTCCTGGTGCTCAAGTGGGTTTCTGAGGCACTACGACCTCATCTTTAAAACTTCCCTCATGGTTTCTTGCAGCACTGACGCAGCCCTTGGATTTTGTGGGAAGCCTCATTAAACTGTCTTGATGCCAATCCTTAAGCATTTGAAAAAGTGCAGGGTTTTGGTGTGCCAGCACAGCACGGTCTCCCTGGGACAATATTTTCACATGACATCACTGTATCCTGATGCGGGATGACAAGCCTGTTACTCTGCAAGCTCCACTTCTTGTTAACATTATTTATTCTCCTTACAACATAGCCAGTAACAAAAGGTAGGTATGTTCTAAATTATAAACTAAACCAGCTCCAGCCGGAATGCGGCATCGCAGACATCAACAGATCTGATAGCTGATAAACTCGGGCTGCGCTTGCCAAGCGGAGACACTCATTCAGCATGTTACTCACACCGCTGCCCTTGGCACTTGCACACAGAACCGGCTTAACGCCATCTAAGCCTGGGACTGGAAACAAGGCTTCTTCCGCCCATCCTTAAATTCAATCAACAAGGACATGAGCTGCCAAGAGGAAGCCATTAAATAAAGTTGCTGTCAGTATACAATCTTTATAGAAAAAAGCCTTTTGAGAGGCCGTAAAGCGACTCAGTCTAATCCGGGCGCTCAGAGTTTGCGAAAAGTTCCAAATTCATCTATTATTTTACACGACGTGGAAAAACATTCCCTCCCCGAGTGCTGGTTACTGGTAAGTTATGACACGCTCTGATGGCACGCTGTAGGATGAAGTGCTTACATTTAATAAGATTAAAGTAACCGGCATTAAATATACACCTGAAACTGCTTGGCTACTACGGGGCGTTTTTTCAACTGCAGGGAAAACAGGAGATTAATTACCATCTGCACGATGGGGCAACGCTCTCCTGACACTAAAGTATCTACAGCTCAGGAAAAGGCAAAGAGTTCCTTTAAGATCATAATATTTATGGTTTTTTGCTTTAAGACTCATCAGATTGTCTTTGCAAAGCAGCTGGTTACCGGTTTTTCACTTCTAAATTACTACAGATAAATCCATTAGGTGTCACAGAATGACAGAGTGGTTTGGGTTGTAAGGGACCGCAGACATCATCCAGTTTCAACCTCCCAGCCGTAGATCTGGGACATCTCTTACTAGACCATGTCAGGCACATGGACTGGGTCATTCTGGTATCTACTGCAGATAAATCCATTAGGTATCACAGGATGGCAGAGTGGTTTGGGTTGTAAGGGACTGCAGACATCATCCAGTTTCAACCTCCCAGCCGTGGGTCTGCGACATCTCTTACCAGACCATGTCAGGCACATGGACTGGGTCACTCTGGTATCTACTACAGATAAATCCATTAGGTATCACAGAATGACACAGTGATTTGGGATTTAAGGGACTGCAGACATCATCCAGTTTCAACCTCCCAGCCGTGAGTCTGCGACATCTCTTACCAGACCACATCAGGCACATGGACTGGGTCATTCTAGTATCTCCACAGGGCGTAAGAGAGTTTGGGACGTGGACAGATGCTCTCTTGACTGTCTTGGTGCTGAAATCTAAAATGACCTGTGTACACTTCACACGGAGTCTCTGAAAAACTATTCTACACCAGGTGAACTCAACCTGTGTCTGCGCTGTGCTTCTGCGTAAAGCTGCACTGGGGGCTAAAGTACACACGACTGTGCCCGTGTCTTTTATAAACATCTCAAAGGCTTCACAATTTCATTAGGTTAGATCATGGTGCCTCTTAGAAACAAGTACATGGTGGTTAATCATGTTCTGTGGAAAAGCAGTTCCTCTCAGTTCTGAAACGAGGTAGTTTTAAATCAGCTCTTTTCCTTCTACCAGGACTAATCTCCTCTGGGGTGGTCAGATCAGGTCTGTTCACGTTCTGAATTCAGGAGGAGTTGCTAGATACCTGTCAGAAATCAGTCAGTACTTGCAGAATGTGAGTGTCTTCTTGATGACTGGCCCAGCCACTGCGGTTTTAAAGGTAAGTGGAAAGACTTACTGGATGTACTTTGGGTACTGTCTCACCCCTTCCCTACTCCTCCAGCACACGATCAGAAATTCCACTTTGGTACATGACTAAGGGAGTGTTTTCAGGTTTGGGTCACTACCTGGACTCTCTGGCAGACTGAAATTCCTGGGTGTTAAAAATGTTATGTCAGAGTCCACTTCAGGCAACAGCAGTTTCGCAGGAGTCTTCCACAGGTTCACAAAGTGAAACCAGAGGTGAATGTTTGAGGATCAGCAGTATTTTAATAGACATTTTAGATTAACAACTTTTACCTGAGTCCTTGCGAGAAAACCTGCCCTATGAAGAGTGGCTGAGGGAACTGGGGTTATTGAGTCTAGAGAAGAGGAGGCTGAGAGGAGACCTTCTTGCTCTCTACA
>JAOXOE010000851.1:4558456-4596515 GCA_028565055.1 Phoeniculus purpureus | reverse complement strand
AGTGCCTGACAACCCTTTCAGTAAAGAAATTCCTCCTGACATCCAACTTGAACCTCCCCTGGTGCAGCTTAAGGCCATTTCCCCTCTTCCTGTCACTGGCCACTAGGAGGAACAGACCAACCGCTGCCTCTCTACAACCTGCTTTCAAGTAGCTGTAGGGAGCAGTAAGACCTCCTGTCGGTCTGCTCTTCTCCAGGCTAAACAGCCCCAGATCCCTTAGCCATTCCTCATATAACACCTGTTCCAAATCCTTCCCTGGCTTGGTAGCTGTCTGTGTCCCCTCTCTAGCCCTTCACTGTCCCTCTTGTAGTGAGGACCCCAAAACTGGACACAGTACCCAAGGTGTTTGCCTCACCAAAGCTGAGTAGAGGGGAATGATCGCCTCTCTGCTCCTGCTGGCAACACTATTCCTGATACAGGCCAGGTTGCCGTTGGCCTTGGCCAAGTTAATGTTAATGTCCTGAAATGTTTTGATCTTAAATTATCGTGGCTGAGATGGATTTTTCCAGTCAGTAATATTTAAAAACCAGATAAGGCAAGTGTGATTCATGACGAGAAGTAGGAAAGGAAGTGTCTGGGTAAGAGTTGTGCAGTGACATTGGATGCTGATACAGAAAGAAGGTGGGAAATGGTGATGCCAGTAGTGCAGTCAGGAATGAAGTGAGGAGTCACCTGTGGGGACTTTAACAATCAGGGTAGGGATTTATTCTGTTTTAAACTTGGCTGCTGCAGGAGAAGTTTTGAGACATATTTTGGTATGATGGCTGAAGTACTGAAAGCACATCCAGTGATGATATCCCATATACAAGTGTTTGTTCACATGTTCTAATGAAATGGTAGGTTGCAGAAGTAACAGCATCTGTTGTTTTCATCATCTGAAGTTGATCTTAAAACAGCTTTAAATATTTACAACCTTTATTCTACAGAAGTGCTTGATATCTTGACACTCTTAGCCCTCCACTTTGCGTTAATTTCATTTAGATTGGGTTTTTTTTCTTTAGTGCAAGACCTACTGGTTTGAAATGAATTTCTCATAGAAAAGATTTCACACCTCTTTTGAAAATGTCGCTGAAATAAACTTTTTTAAAAAGACAACACTTCAATCTGGTTTTGAGGTTAGAGATCAAAAGTTTGGCCATCTTTCTACAGCAGAAGATACTGGCATTTGAGTAAATGCTTCGGGTTTTGACAGGAACTTGTTGCAACTTGAACCTTGGTGTGTTGGTTAATTGGAATTTAAGTTGAAACTCTGTTGGTAATGGCAAAATTACTTTCATTAGCAGGATTCCGTTCAGTTTTCATCTCCTTTGGGCACTCCCAAACACAGCGTGAAGAAAACAAGTGCTGACGAATCAAAAGCAGTGATGGAAGGGTTGTTCATGAAAAAATCATCAGGAACAAATGCTTCTAGGCTGAAGAGTGAGCCAGTGCCAAACACACCGAGTAAGCAACAAGGGCAACAACCAAAGCTGCCTGCTGTACCAAACCCTGACAGCCCAGGTATGTGCTAAAGGGGAGGACTCTCAGATAGCAATTCCTCTTCCTTGTTAAATTATGCAGTGCAACGCTGCTTTTACCTTATGTGACACTGAAAAAGTAAGAGTCTGGGTTTAAAGATCACGGATTTTAAAAGAGATTACTTCATAGGTTCAAGGTTGATTTCTGCAGCTTACAGGATTAAAGAGTTGTAGTTCAGTTTCAGGAAGAACAATCCTGCAAGTTGGATGTGGTTTGAGGTGCATGTTACAGACGTAGAAGGAACAAATGCAGCTGGACTCTCAATTCAGAGTTTGCACTTACCTGTGTCTGAGCCTGGTAACTGGTGGTTACAGGCACCGATGAGAGGGACTAGAAAAATAATTCTCTTTAAAAACTGGAGTAACTTGCAGGAAAAGCAATTTTTATAGGGAGTAAGTTGCATTCATTTTGTGTGGGGGTTTTTTTTTGCCTTTGTTTAATGTGTTGTCTCCTGTGCCCTTGCAGAGGATCACATCTGCCTCTTAGACTGCATTGTGGTTGATCTGCAGGACATGAACATATTTGCTGCAGAAAGATATCAAAGAGAATATTCAAAGGCTGTGGAAGATTCTAGTGCAGACTTGAGCTTTCCATCCTACTTCGTGAGGCAGACAGGAGGAAGCCTCTTAACGGAACCCTTCAGGTTGAAGTTACAAGTAGAGAGAAACTTAGACAAGTGAGTTTATCTAAACAGGGTCACTTCGTGCTGTTGGCCTGAGCCTGGTGTTTTCGATGCCTTTTATTGCATGTTGAAGGCATCACCTGCTGTGTTACAGCACCTTGAAATACTGACGCCTTTTCCTTTGCTGTAGAGAGCTGAGTCATGCAGTTGCAGACATATCGATACATGGCAACCTCTCATCAGTCCATTGCTCGCTGGATTTGAATAAGTACAAACTGATACGTGGACTGCTGGAGAACAACCTGGGAGAGCCCGTAGAAGAGTTCATGCGGCCTTACGATTTGCAGGATCCAAGAATTCATGTAAGAGGAACTCTCTGCTGTTGAAATGTCTCAGGCTTTGCTGATTAGGCCAGATATCTGTGATTTTCTTGTAGTGGGCTGATAGATATAAAAATGAAAATGAAAATTTAGGTAGACAAACAGCAGAGGGGCCTCTATGTCTGTAGATTCCCCCTGTGAATTCAGCTTTGTCTCAGCAATACGATTGCCCTTTCCAGTGTGGTTCTTATGATTGTTTCATGTTACTGAGGTTCTAATCATGACAAGAGGCAGTGTGTGAAACAGCCACCATTGTTTTTATTCATGAGTTGGCTGTAGGTTAGTTGAAGTACATTGTGGGGAAAAAAGCTAACACATCTTTGAAGGACGAAGTCACTGCAGCTGTCACAACAGAATTTAATTCAAGAATGAAAGCTGAACAGACGCTCTTATGTAGAATGTTGGTGTTTTCCACTTTCAGACAGTTTTGAGTGGAGAAGTTTATATTTCAATGTCCTTCCTCATTGACATGGTCAATGTGAGTCTGGAGCTGATGGATCCAAAAGGAAAAGATGGATGCAGCTCTTTAGCCAGGTAGGACTTTGCTTTTGTTACTAAATACCTTATCCCAAGTACTGCACTCATCTCTGAGACTAGAGGACAGGAACTAGCGTAATACATGAAATGATGGTTTAGTAATGCAGTGGAATAGACTTTCTTAATTAGGTTCCAAGTTGAGAGTTTCAGCTGTTGTGAAAGATGAAGGGGAGTGGCACTGTTCAGAAGATGCCGCAGGACTCTCACATGTGTTGCTTTGCTTTTTATTCTAGGTTTGATTTTAAGAAATCAAAGTTACTTTTTGAGAGCTCTTCAAATGGAACAAAGTCTGTAAATTTGGTGTCTCATTCCATGATGGCATTTGACACGCGCTACGCTGGACCAAAGTGTCCTGCAGGCACGCCAAACGTCTTCAATTGCATCTTCCAGTCATCAAAGAATACTAGCAGTCCAGGGGCGATCCAGATTGAGTTGCACTTCAGGTCGGTACTTCTGGGATTTGTTTGTTTTTAATAATGACTCACCTGATCAGGATTGTCTTCTTTTTAATAGTAGTGCTGTGACAGGCACTGTATTTCAATTAGAAGACATTTTTGGAGTGGTCACTGGTTCCAAGTAGATTGCAGTCTGCAGTTACTGACTGAAGGAGGTTGGACTTATTTGTTTGTCTCTACCTTGTTGCAATAAAATTTAGGTTTTGAATGCGCAGTGAATCAGATTAAGTTCCAGCCAATTAAAATTAGTAGGGCTTAAAGCTCGTGCTTAAAGTGATAGGTGTAGCCTGTCTGGCCAGGGTCTAGGTGATTGTGGTGATGTTAGGTCATAGGCTGGACTTGAGGACTTTCCCAGCCTCAACAACTCTGTGATTCTGTGTGTTTGATACAAAACCATATTACACCGTTGTAGTGTGTATTGCACACAAGCTGTTTTCCAGCAGGTGTCAGACTTGCCTTTCTGAGAGAATCCAATAAATCCATAAATCTCTTTCAAATAACAAACTTCACAGTCTCTTCTGTGTTCTCTCTGACCCTGTTTGTTGTTCCTTATCCAGATCTCTTGGAATGCTTAAAGTCATCACAGTGGATATCTGGTTTGTTCTAAGCTAGTATTGAAAAGAGGAGTAGAAATGATAATGTCAATATTTTCCTGTGTCAGCGTGGTGTTTTGTTGAGGGACATAGACTGAAACAAAAGGGTAAAATCAAACTAGATGACCAGAGATGTTGCTTTCACTTTTGATCAGAGTCCAAACTCCACGTTCTAGCTCTTTCATGGTACCTTGTTGCGGTAGTGACACAGAAAAAAAAGTCTGTGAGCTGTTTTAGCCGGTAGAAAATCTTGAAGGCATTTATTAATAAAAGGCAACCATCTTTAGGCAATTGAGAGAAATTTATTGCAAAGATTTGGCTAATGCATGGTGGGTTTAAATACTTAGTGTGTGTTCACGTAGCCACAGTGCGTTTGACTTGAATGAAACTAAAATGCCCTGGGATTTGTGAAAAGGGGATTTTCATGTAACTAACTGTCGGCCCAGTACCTGCCTCGATGGGAGGTTCGCGCAGTGTCGCCTGATCTAGTTGATGAGTGATAGTTCTTAGGCATTTTCTTTCCAACTGTTTTGCTATTAAATTTTAGCTGTATAAGCATGTGTTGCCTTTTTACTGGTGAGAGCATCCTTGGCACTAGATATAAGCTTTTGCAGAGCTCAAAGATAGTGTTATACTGGCTCGTGCCTTTTTGGAAATACCCTGCAGAGCCAGGGAAGGTTAAAGGCTTTTACTGTTGGAAGCTGTGCAGGCAGGCTGCTTCTCACAAAGGGATTGCAGCTCTTCAGAGATTTTTATAGTTCAGAGTGTGCTGGATATAAAATTGTTCCATGGTATTTAGGCACTTAAATAGTTTTCCAGTTAGCATGATCAAATATAATTGGTATTTCAGATCGTGAAGCTGGCCACTTCAGTCCTAGCCAGATACTAGGAACGTGATGCTGAGCCTTCAGGAAGGCTGGCATTTTTTCTCAATGACAGAGAAGCTTCCTGTGCTGTAAAACGCTGTCGGGGTGTGAAAGGAAACACATTGTGTGTCTGATCTTGTAGAGGGATGTGGAGCCAGGTCAAAGCTTCGCATGCAGTACGTTAGATTTGATACCAACCAGATGTAAACGCTAATCAAAAGATCAGTTTTCAAGGGGGAGATTTTGCAAATGAATGTCGCTAATTCAAGGCCAGATGCTCTGCAAACCTAGTGTAGCCCTGTGAAGATCCATATCGTTTGTCCTTGCTGGATACTCAAGAGTTTTCTGCGTTTTTCTGAAGACTTAAAGTTCTTACATGTCTTTCTCCCTTCTTTAAAGGTCGACTAAGGATTCCTCCAGTTTCACAGTTGTTCTGAACAATCTTCGTGTATTTCTGATATTTGACTGGTTGTTACTTGTCCATGACTTTTTATATACTCCTGGAGACTCCAAAAAGCGGGAAAATCCCCTTTCATCCCGTCAGCGCACGTACAGCAGCGACACAGCTGTGCTGCCAAAAGCAGTCAAGAGTGGAGTAGTCACAAAACGTTCGTCCCTACATGTGTCTGCAGAAAAACAACTGGAAGTCAAGGTTAACGTGACAGGTAAAGGAATCTTCTCTGGTGGTTAAGAAGCTTATCTGATTAAAAGTCATGTTGCGCTAGTGGGGGGTAAAGAAAAGGCCTTTAAAGGGTGGAAAATCAAGAAACCTGCTACAAATGCGTAACATACCTTAATGGTATTTCCATTTCCCTTGTTTCTTGTTCGTCTTTTTGTTTTGTTAAGGAACTGAGTTTGTGGTTGTTGAAGACATGTCTTGTTTCGATACCAACGCCATTATTTTGAAGGGGACTACTGTTCTCACTTACAAGCCCAAGCTGTTAGATCGTCCTTTCTCTGGTAGCTTGTTTGGCATTGAGGTAAGAAGAAATAAGTTGGCTTTTGTAAAAGGTCTAAAAGTTAGAGGAGCTTCTGAAGCTACTTCGCTATAAATCTGTGTACGACAGGAATAGGCTTTTGAAGTTTTGAAGAATTGGTTTTGTTAGTTCCTCGTCAGATGCTCACTTTTCTTTTAAGAGTGGCTGTATGTTTTTTCAGGTAAGGCATCGGAACACTTGACTACAGTCTCAAAATATTGCTAGTTGCTAGTCTAGCTTCAGGCCATCAACTGGGAATTTAATTGAAAGCTGAGGAGTGACTGGTGAGGCAGAAGCCAGCAGAGGCCCAAAGCTGTAATTGTGACTGACTCAAGGTGAACAAGCAATGTCATGCTGTTGGAATATTCAAGCAGATATCTTTTGGGTGTGCCAAGTGAGCCCTGCATCCTGTGCAGCGTGATGGACCACAGCTGGAGGGCTGTGGCCACTTGTAGGGTAACAGCACTGAAGATCTGAGCAACAAGGACCACATAATATATTGGGGAAACTTAAAAGAACTTGCTCAGAAGAATTGACTGTGGAGGTGTGGTGGATCCTAAATGGTTGTTGTAGACCAAAGAACAAAGTGTCTGTGACAGCAGGAGTGGTGGAGTTAAGCTTAGCAGTAAAGGCAATACTTTGATGCTTATTATCTGAGTTTCTTTTCCTGACCTTACATCGTAGCTGGGCAATGGAATAAATTGTCTGGGAAGATTCTGACATCTCTGCTGTCTTAAAGGAACTGTCTGTAGCCAACAGTTCATGGCTATAGTTGATGTTTTGCAATAGTCAGTCTTGATTTTGACGTTCTTCCCAGGCCTGTTCTCTCAATTCCTGATTTTTTTAAAAAACATTTGTAATTTGTAGGTTTTTTCCTGCCGGTTAGGAAATGAGCAAGAGACTGCACTGTCAATTATTGATCCAGTACAAATTCACATGGAACTGATTGGGAATGCTTCCTACCCGAGTGGTTCAGGACTGCTGGATGCTTTCAACAGTGAGGATTTTCCTCCTATCCTAGAGGTAATGTTAAAGGCCTGAAGCAGAGAGTCTATAGAATCATAGAATGGCTGGGGTTGGAAGGGACCTTAAAGATCATTGAGTTCCAACCCCCCTGCACGGGCAGGGACACCTTCACTAGAGAAGGTTACTCAGGGCCCCAGCCAACCTGGCCTTCCACACTTCCAGCGATGGGGCAGCCACAACTTCTTGGGCTCCAGGATCTCACCACAAAGGCAAAGAAAGAAGCACCCAAAAAATGCTGTTAGTGTTAACAAAGGTGTGATTTCTGGGGTGTATTATAGAGATTACCAGTGAGGATGAAAGTGGGCCGGTAATACAGATGTGTTGGATAGCTGCTAATACCTGAAAGAAAAAGGTTTATTTTCTGTATCTCATCATTAATTACAATTAGACTATTTGGACAATTGGAGGAGAAACCTAATTAGAGACTTCTTTTTCCATTGTACCAAAGAAAAACTTCTATTTTTCCCCCCCATACATGTCTTTAATGTTTCAATTATTAGCAGATAATGCTAAGTTTGATAATTGCAGCTTTAAACGGTGTGGTCGTTATGTTAGTGCTAAATTTTACCTTCTTTTGGGAAAAGCTTGGTTACTATTCAAAGTATACAAGACAAATATGGAGACATGAATAACTGAATCTTACTGTTTAATCTTTTCCTTTAGATTCAGTTGCAAGCACTGGATATCAGACTGTCCTACAATGATGTTCAACTGTTCTTGGCAATTGCAAAGTCAATTCCTCAACAGACTGTTGTGGCCATGCCTGACTCGTCGGTACCCACGGCTGAAAATACAGCTAATCCTTCCAGCTCAGCACCAGCGAATGAGGCCTCCGCGACACATGAAACCAGAGATGGATCCAAACGGGTGCTGGACCCTGTTCTGGGTATGTATTTAACTGTAGGAATCAAGCCATTTTTTATATCCAGAGAGGAAATAAGAGTGAAAAAGTCTTTCTTCACTGCTGCTGCACTGGAGAACCGTGTGGGGAGTTCAAAGTAAATAAGGGATTGTGTTCTGAATGATGGGTTGGTTTACCCAAAGTAAATGTAGTCTCAGCTGAAGTTGGTGGAGCTTGTTGGCTTCTTGGAGGAAGATGAAAATAGCCCCTGTAATCGTGAATGCAAACATAATGGGTTTCAGGGTTTTATGTAAAAGCAATGAGAACTGTATCCACTGTGTGCCGTTGTAATCTTAAACAAACACCCCCCCCTTTTTCATACAGATATGTCTTAGTTTCAGAAAGGAAAGCAAGGAGGTAACTGTCAAGGATTTATGATGGGTTAACTGTTCCATTACAGAGGTGCAGCTGGCTTGCCTCCAGGAGCTGGGATTCAGTATGGAAGATTGTCGTAAAGCCCTTTTGATCTGCCAAGGTAACCTCAAATACTTTTAGTTGGCCTTGCAGATTGTTCGTATTACCTAAGGTGCAATTAAGTAAAAACCTGTTGAGTGTAAGGGATGGTGTACACTGGCAGTATTTCCTTCTCTTCTTTATGTGCCAGGAGACAGCCAAAACTTTCCCTTCCTCCTGTTCAACTACTGTGCAGAACCCACCCTCCAACGGTTCTTGCGTTTTAGGGTGTGCAGAGTTTGTTATTTATGGGGGGAGGGGGTTGAGTGGTTGATTCTCTCTCGTTAGAGCCTAACATGTTTTTATCTCTCCCTTTTTGAATCCTGTATTTTAACTCCTCCTACACACAGTGCATGAAAGGAAGGTGAAGCTTTAACACAAGTGATTCTTCAGCACTGTCAGGTTTCCCACCTTCCGTAAAGGCATTCTTGTAGGATTAAATACAGATTTCTGTAATGTAGCCACTTGGTTTGCAAGCTTCAAAACTCATTTCTTATTCTTAGAATTTACAGATGTATTGGTAATTGTTTCATCTTACAGAATTACAGAATTACTGAGGCTGGAAAAGACCTCTAAGATCATCAAGTCCAGCCCATGAACTAACATCACCACAACCTGGACCATGGCGCTAAGTGCCACATCCAGTCTTTTCTGAAACATCTCCAGGGAACTGTTTGTGTCTTGAGAGGCAGAGGGAATTCATTTGGTTCTGTATTTTTCTAAATAAGTGCCTTTCATTGAGAAAGTAGGTGGTGACTGATTGGTTGCTTGGGGTTTTTAAGGTGACTTGAAAAAAGCAGCAAGTTGGTTATTCAAGAATGCTGAACCTCTGAAATCCATTTCCCTGAGCTCTTCTGGTCGAGACAGCCAAGGGATTGTGCCTTTTCAGTTCATCTCTGGAGTGGAAATAAAAGCAGAGAGCATATGCATTTGTTTCATTGACGACTGCATGGACTGTGACGTTCCGCTCGCTGAATTAACCTTTTCACGTGAGTATCTCGTCTTGCTGAGTTGCGTGAAATTCCTGTCAGGTACTGAGGATGCTTCAGTTTGTTTGAGGACTCATTTCAGCTGACAGTGTTGGTGGTTGTTGACGTGTAGGGTTTTGGCTTTGGGGCAGCTCTTCGTTTTAGTTTTATGGCTTTGCTTGTTTGTTTGGAGTTTTATTTTTAAGAAGATTACGGTTCTGTAGCGTTAAGATTCTGATTTCCCCTTTCTGCTTCACATAACAAATGGAATCTGTCCTGAGCGGAACACCAGGGAGGCTCCGTGTTGTAACTGTAAATGTTATTTTAAGACTGTTGTGGGGTGCTTTTTGTACAGCTTCAGTTTAAAAGGCAGAACAAAACCTTCCATTGCAACACAGTCAGGAAACTTGGTTATTTTGCGTTAGTATAACATTGACTTCTCATTGCAGGTTTGAATTTTCTGCAACATTTGAGAGCCAACCCTGAAGGCTATGCTCAGTTTACGCTCTCTGGAGATTATTACAATCGTGAGCTCTCAGGTGAAATACAGGGCAGAGGGGTTGTTATCTCTAAAGTTTAGGACTTTGCCTACCGCGGTAGCCTGAAATTCACCCGACGTGAAGTGTGTGTAAGAGAATGCGCAATGGTGACCTTTGTGGTGGAGTGTGAGAACGTGTGATAGATACCAGACAAGTGACCTTACCTTGCAATCAGATGGAGGGATGCAGAAAGTGGAGAGGTTGCTGGTATGAAAGTTGCACTGAAGTTTTCAGATCGAATTGCGTAAAAAGGTTATGCAAGAGCATGACAGTTACATAAGAGGCTGTCTCTGCATTCGCTTCTCTTTTTTAATGTTTAATTCTTCTGATGCATTGAGCTTGTTACTTATTTCAGGAAGGAGAAGCATGTGAGGGTCGGTGGTTAGACTGAAAACAATGGATTAACATAAGATGACCATAATTGATAGTTTAGATACAAAACAAGCAAGTTATTCCTCGGTGCAGATCAGGCACTCACAAAAGAAATAACATCGTCGTGTGGTTTCTCTGAACTGAGAAACTAAACTTTCTGTTCAGTTGGTGGTGACAAACACCTCAGGAATTACCTATCAGTAGGAAGGTAGTTCTTTTGTTTTTAAAACCTGAGGCTTTTTTGACCTTTCTGCCTTGTGGTTCTGAATAGTAGGACAAGTTATGTGTAATGGTGTGAAAACTATTTTCAAAAGTATTTCAGAGATATTAGTTGCAGCTGGCATCACTGTGAAGCTGTAACTGCCTTCTGATGCCTTCCTTGGAATAAGGTGTTTCTGCAAGACCCCACGTACGATAGCCACGGGTTCGGATGGAGGGGCTGGAGCGATTTTGTGTTGACTAATAAATGATGTCTGTAGCCTTACGAGTTCATCTTGAACACAGAATGAAAATAAAGGATCTCGTTAATAAAGTTGCATTAATGAACACTTAGTTATGCAAACAGCATTCCAAGGTGCCCTTCCGATGTGTGATACCTGTGGTGGTTTCTGTTTGTTCTCAGGCTGGGAGCCGTTTATTGAGCCGTGGCCGTGTTCGGTTTCTTGGCAGCAGCAGGCTTCGAGCCGCCTCCACCCTTCCCGACTGAAGCTGGAAGTCAAGGCGAAACACCGTTTGGATATAAACATTACCTCGGTCCTCATTGGTATGTAGGACAATTCCCTGAGAGCATCACTCTGCAGTCTGATGGTTTTTTCCCCCCTGTACTGGAAATGACCAGCTTTTCTAATTGAGCCCTGCTGGCGTCCCGTTGCTGAAGGGAGGGTGGGAGGTTTGGCCCACGTCCCTGCACGTGGGATTGTACCCAGGTGTGCGTTTGGGCAGCCTGCATTTTGTCAGATATTGTGGAAGTGTAAAGACATGAGCTACATATTTTAGAAGGTTAGTAGGAGTTCTTTCTCTGGTCATATGAATTCTATCAAATTCATGTATTATTCGAAATGTATTTTTAATCAGAAACAGGCTTTCACCTAGAGATCTCTGTACTACACAGTACTTTAAAATATTCTGATAAGCTACTCATTTTTCAGTGCATTGACAGGTGTAGTGGGGAGCTACTCATTTCACTTCTGCATCCTCTGAAAAACTTGAGCTGTGAATTCCCACTGCAGGAAATCAAAATATTTTGTTCATCATTAACTCCAACGTGATGTAAGCCCTTGCGTGGTGAGACTCTGGTCGTGTGCGTCTCCCACGAACACTAGGGTTTAGTCTGGATGCAAACCCAAATAATTTGGTGCAAACGGCTGAGCTTGCAAATCCTTCCTTGTTCCTGGAGTATTTGTTCCTTTCTTCCCCAAGGCCTGCGGGCTTGGCAGAAAGAAGGAGCCAAGGTGCGAGGCAAAGGAGCAAATCAGTGATTCCTGGGAGTTCCCGTGATGTGTTTTAGTATTGGTGATAACAAGCAATAAGGCTGGTGTGTGATTAATGGTGTGGCGGAGGGCTCTGTTGCTGTCTTGATGGTTGTGCAGGAATGTGCAGGAACCTCTTAAAGAGAAAAGCAAAACTGGAAACTGCTTCTAACGCGAAAATCTTGAAGGGTAATAGCTTCCTCAGGGAGAGCTCTTACATTGCCACGGGAGTATCTGAAGACATGGAATTCCACTCAAAGCTTAGCGTTGTTTTTAAAAAAAATCTTAATATGAAAATATTTGCGCTCGGAGACACTGCTGTGATTTCGTGAGCTGTTGTTTGTCTTTAACTTAAGTAAGTGCCTCGCAGAGAGAGGAGTGAAATACTCCATTGTAACGGCAGAAGTTGTAACTTCAGTGCGTGAATTGGGCAGAGTTTTCAATTACTTTGTTTTCTTCCACCTTGGAGACATTCACTGTGTGTGTTTACATTCCTCTAGAGCAGTACACATGTACTAAACAGTCATGGATGGAAGATTACTGCAAACAGGACAAAGAAGTGAATGTCATCAGCTCAGAAGACTGGATGGGTTCTCCGGTGGATCCCCCGTGCTTTGGGCAGAGTATGATACTCATTAGTCACACTCTGTTTGAAACAGACCTGACTGCAGGCATCTGTCTGATGTATCGCAGACGTCACGATTTGGCCTTCACAGCACACAATGAGTTGTTAGAGATACTTGGCAAAAAAGATAGGAGTGCCGTTTTCTCATTAATTGTGTTCAATTCTTTAAAACCAAAAACCTTTCTGGCTACTTGGGGCTTTGAGTGAGAACTTGGCTCTGCTTGTTCTGCTTCCTAGTTTTGCCACATGTCAGCAGTTAATGACTGCCCTGTCAGGATCTCCTCTTTATACCCTCAAAGATCTAAATGACTGAGTTTCTGGAATAAATGCTGGCATATTTGAGAAACAAATCTCTAAGTAGTAGCTCTTGAAACACAGAAAGTCTTTCAGCTCTTTTTCCCCTCAGTGTTACTACTTCTGGTAGAAAAAAAAACATCAATTCAAATGCCATCAAATGGGTGGGGATTCACACAGCGATTGCGTGACGCCAGCTGTCTGTATCTTCCCTGACGCATGATGGGGAAGAGTCTTACCTGTGTTTCTGTGCTTTTTCTTGCCTGCTAACTTTGTCTTTCCTGTCTGCCAGGCCTTCCTCTTGTCTACCTTAGAACTAGGAGTACAGCCAGTTTGACTAACCTAGAGCATCAGATCTATGCTAGAGGTACTGTATAGCAGAGACAGACAAAAGGGGGTTTTGCCTTTTTCAGAAGGCTCTTGTACAGATTATGATGAGGGTTTCAGGTTTTTGCATTTTAGTTATCGCTGGAGGCAGAGTGTTTGATAAGACTTGATATAACAAACAAAGATCAACACCAGTTCCTGGGGGAGGATGATGTAGGGAAAGAGTTTCCATTCACTTTGTACCATTTCTGTAGTAGTTAGGTTCTAATTTTTAATTTTTAAGTAGCCTGTTATCCTGTTTCTTTGATCTGCTTTTCTTTAGTTAGTGCAGGTTGTGGTTCTCCAGCCGTTGTGTTCTCATCCTACGTTAGCACCTGATGGACACTTCTTTTATGAGATAATTGTTTGTTTTGTTTTTGTAGCTGAAATGAAGACTCCCAAACGCAGACATCCGTTTGTCCCGTTTGCTCTAAGAAATCACACTGGCTGCACTCTCTGGTTTGCCACCCTTACTACAACCCCGACTCGGTAAGAAACTGTTGTGGGGTCACTTGGACAATATTTGTCTGGTTTCTCTAACACGTCAGCCAAACCTTCCTGTTGTCAGTCCTTTTATTTTCTTGCAGAGTCACACGGGCGACTCTCAGTCTTCCTTATCTAAGAGCCTTTTCTTCAGCAGTGAGATAGTTTTATTACTAAACAGAAGATTATTTCTCTCAAGAGGCCAATCAGAATTTGGAACTCAGTTGTGTTCGTGGTGTGCCTGTGTTTCATTGCAGATGAAGAAGCACTTGTTACTTGATGTAGGCATCTTGTCAGCCCATGAACTGATGTGATTCTCTCCTCTTCACAGGGCTGCACTGTCTCACAGTGGGAGTCCAGGCGTTGTTCCTGGGGAGAACGGAACGTTGCTGGATGATGCCCATAATGTCAGTGAATGGCAAGAAGTTATCACTGGGGAAGAGGTTCCATTTGAATTTGAAGCCAGAGGGAAACTCAGACACAGGTGAAGGGACCAGGCTGTGAGATGTATTTTGACACACTCGTGTATGGAACGTGTAGTTGTGAGGACACTTGCAGATATTAAAAGATGTGGATTTAAAAAAAAATTAAAACTCATATGTAGACTGGAGTTACTGGTTGTCTCGTAAGCAGCACGGGCTGCTGGTGCTGGCATGTGAGTTGAATCATAATGAGCTTTACAAAGAGTCACAGAATCATTAAGGTTGGGAGAGACCTTGGAGATCACCAAGTCCAACCATCAACCCAACCCTACCCTGCCCACTAAACCCTGTCTCCCAGGGCCACATCTGCTCGTTTTTTGAATGCCTCCAGGGACAGTGAGTGCCCCCCTCCTGGGCAGCCTGTTCCAACCTCTGACCACTGCGTCTGGGAAGAAATGTTTCCTGATTGTTCAACCTAACCCTCCCCTGGCACCACTTGAGGCTGTTTCCTTTTGTTCTGTCGCTTTTGCAAAGACGTAGGGACCTCAATTACTAATCACATGTCATGAGCCTTATTTTTTTAATACTTCATTGAGATACTTTACACAGAATGCAGAGAAAGTTCTTGGTTTGGTCTGTTTGGTGTTTACATTGTCCAGTAATGCTCAATGCTAATTTGACTTGATCTAACCTGGCAGGCACACACATGATCTAAGAATCCATCAGCTGCAAGTGAGAGTAAATGGCTGGGAGGAAGTCAGCCCAGTGTCTGTAGACAAAGTCGGGACATTTTTCCGGTATGCTGCTCCAGATAAGAATTCATCCTCCTCTACTGTAAGTTCTGATTTGGAGTGTTGGTTTTAATGAATATGTTGTTGGAGAATAATGATGTCTCTAAGATGTTAATCTTAAATAGCTGCTATACAAGGTTATCCTCTTTCCAGTTAGCTTGGGTTGGGAGAGTTTGATGATCTTGGGTTCCTGACTAGAGGTTTTATGTGTAACAAAACCACAGACAACTCAGCAGTTAGTCTGTGCTTAGCAGTCGGAGCTTGCGGTGTCAGAACTGTTATATTAGTGTCATGGACTCCTGGAGATGGAGCTCTAAAGCAGCACGACATTTCAGCAGCTGTTTTTATTTCTAATATTACAGGAATGTTTTCCTGTGTTTCATTTACATAATAATAAACATCACTGGCAATTTTGCCATGGAGATTGTGGAAGTATGGGGCTCCTTAGACCAAATATACTTGTCATGAAGGGAAAATGCAGTTGTCATAATCGTCGGGCTGGCACTCGGGGTTGAGGCTCAGCAGTAAGAATGATCTTGTGAATTTTTATCGAGAAGATAAAATCCACAGAGGTCCAAGAAGATCTTGTGGACTTTGAAACTAATTAATTTTCAATACTAGCTATGGAAAATCGTTGAGAAACTGGAAGTTGAGATCTTTTTGGTGTAAAAGAGGATCAGGATTTAGTTTCATGATAATGCTGATAAGAGACAGTGATTTCCTATGTAAACTGTTTGTGATGTTTTCATACTGAAGACTTAAAAGCATCATCTCTCTCTCTAACCTGATCCTTGAAGGAAGAGGTTTCAAGTTACTGAGAATTGCTGTTCAGGATCATGTTCTGTAGCTTTGTTTCTTTCTCTTCAAGAAACTTTCTTCTTTCATCATCCTTTCTTTTGAGGGCAGTATTGCAAACAGGTTTTGTTAATACAGTTCTCCTACGTTTTCCAAGCTGTATTGAAGATCAGAAAGTGGTGGAGAAAGTATTGTGTAATGTTCTGTATTGCAACTGAGAATATCTTAAAAGCTGAACAACTTCATTTTCTTGTTTATTTTCCTGCCAGCTTGGAAGCCCGATAGGTAGAACGAATATAATACACCCACAGGTCTACGTGAGTATATATTTTCATTCCTTGAGAGCTTGCTTAAATAAGACTAGCATAACTCTAGAAGTGGGTGAATGGGCTTTTCCAGCCTTTTACAACCTTTTTAAGCAAACACAATTGCCTTCCTAGTCTGAACAAGCAATTAACGTGACTTACCAGTGTCGTCGTTTGATTGAAGAGGGGGTTTTAAATTCCAGTAGAGAGGTCTTTATAAAATACACAGTAAATGGGAAAGATAAGAGTGAAGAAAACGTGACCGTTTTCCGAAACTCCACCTTATTTTTTAGTTTTGACAGATAGCAGCGATGAGCTGCTATATGTCATATAGTTATATGAGGTTGGAATTCAAACTCCATGACTTTGGTAAATAGTGGGGGTAGTGGGTGAAGTGGTTTCTAGAATCTGTATTGCTCTCACTTGAACTTGGATCATTTTGTACAAGATAATGGAGTTAGTGGAATGTAGAATTGCATTTTCTTGGTTCCTTTCATTGTGTTTTGAGGAGGATTATAGACCGTGATGAGTCTAGACTTGCCTTAGGTGTTACATGTGATTGGACTCAGTTGGCAAGTTTGTACTGCAGCAGTTACCGCCTCAAAGTTGAGGTGTCCCTCTTCTAGGTATAATCATTTCCTGAGCTCTTTAATGCTTTTAAATATCTTCCAGTTTTCTTCATTGCCTCCAGTTCGTGTGGTATTTGAAGTTACCATGGAAGGTAGCGCTCGGAAAGTGATAACAGTGCGCTCAGCCTTGATCGTGAAGAACAAGCTGGAAACACCAATGGAACTGAGACTGGATAGTCCTTCAGCTCCTGACAGTGAGTGTTGTACATTCTTTCCATGCTGTGAGGAAACTTTAGCTTCTTCCCTAAGATTCACCTTTGCCTCTAACGATTGACCTCAAAGCAGAACTTTGAGTTGATGAGTAACGTTAGGAAAGTGATTGGCATGGTAAGCTAGAGAACCCAACAGGATTTTCTTCGTTGTCCAGTAAGTGGGAAAAGCTGAGACTGGAAAGACTGAATCTTGTTTCTGTGTGTAGCATGTTGTGTCTTCTACCTCTATGAAGGGTTTAGGTGTTTGTATGCAAAGTTGCAGTCTAGAATCGTAGTGACAGGCTGATAATGTAATGAAATGCCCAGTGTAGTGAGATAGGTTTTTTGGAAGTATTTTCTCTGTAGCATCAGAGGGGAAAAAGAGTTTGAATTCCAACAAGTTTTCAGTCTGTTTCCAGCTTCAGATTTCTACACCTCAGTTTGTCTGTTGGTTTTTGAAGCATGCAGCAAGTAGTTAGCATTTTACATTCGAACAAAACACGTTGTTTCAAAAACTAGAGGCTGTGGTGGGTCTGTCTGAAAATGCTGTGCTTTTCAGTCCAGTGGCCTGTGCTGATACGAGTATCTTCCTCTCTGGTTGCAGAACCTGTAGTTCTTCCAGCAGTTATGCCAGGAGACTCCTTTGCTATTCCGCTCCATCTTACATCTTGGCGTTTGCAAGCCAGGCCGAAAGGAATGGGAGTCTTCTTCTGTAAGGTTCCCATTCATTGGACTAATGTTCAGAAAACAGCAGAAGTGTGTAGCAGCAAGCGAGAGTGCCACTCCATGGAGTCGGAAAACAGCCGGTTTTTCAGGTAATGAAGACCTCACTTAAGGTCTTCGCAGGACCAGACTTGTTTTTCTGTGAGCTGTGGTGTTTTCTGATAAATGAAATGCTGTCAGAGTAAGAGGGAAGACGGTTGGAAGTTACAGCTCCTGCAGCTTAATGGGGCGTTGTGTTCAGTGCCTTGAATAATGAGAACTGCTGTGTTTCTTCTGTGTGGGGCTTCTTGAAGCTCCTTTGCCAGTGCCCATTGGCAAGTGTCTGAGAATACAAAATAAGCCCACGTCACATTTAGTGTTAGAAAACAGAATGGGGACTGCAGTTAACTCCTGTCTCGCTGGGAGTGGGTGGTTTGCACGTACCCATTCCTTGTCCTGTATGTCCTGTACTCTGTTCTCGGCCTCAAAACATCGCTGCACAGTGAGGACTTAATGGAATTTTGTTGCTCTCTGATACGATGGGTTTTTGGGGTGTTTTCAATTCAGGAAGTACTAGGAAAGAGGTCATGGAAATTGTTTCGGCAAATGACCTTTGCAGACTGTAGTTGCCGCGGTGGTCGTCACTTCGCTAGGTCATTTCGTGACATGCTGGTTGAGAACATAATGTGGGGAGGAAAATTAGCATTTAATTTTTCACATCAACTGATGAAAATCTTTTTTACTAATGGTTGATTATATAGTTCTGTTAGTTTATGGACTTGTTTTTAAAGCTGCTAAAACTGTAAAAGCAATTCTCTGTTGGGTCTCTAAACAGACTAAATGACTTCTTTGGTGAAGACTCAGCAAACCTCTGTTAACTTCATGTTAGGAATAAATACAAAAACCTTGTAATCAAACTCTGAAGTGTTAATGTGGAGAACAGTTCTAAACACAGGGTTTGCTGTCAGGCCTGAAGCTGGAGCAGGGATTTACAGAATCACAGAACATTAGGGGTTGGAAGCAACCTCAAAAGATCATCTAGTCTAATGCGCTTGCCAGAGCAGGACCACCTAGATCCAGTCACACAGGAGCAGTCCAGGCGGGTTTGAAATGTCTGCAGAGAAGGAGACTCCACAACCCCCTTGGGCAGCCCCTTCTAGGGCTCTGTCACCCTCACTGGGAAGAAGTTTCTTTTCATTTCGTGGGAGTGCAGGACACAGAGGCAGAGTTCAGTTATTCCATGGACTTGATTGACTACTTCTTACATCCTTCTGCCTTCCCAGGTTTTGTGTGGCTATAAAGAAGGAAAACTACCCGGACTACATGCCTTCCAACATATTTTCTGACAGTGCTAAGCAGATTTTCAGACAGCCTGGGCATACTATTTATCTCTTGCCAACAGTGGTAATCTGTAACTTGCTGCCTTGTGAGCTTGAGTTCTACGTTAAGGGGATGCCCATTAGCGGGACGTTGAAACCTGGCAAAGAGGCGGCGCTGCACACAGCAGATACGTCTCAGAACATTGAACTCGGTAAGGATTTTGTTTCGGATACCACTTTCTGATCCTCTGGGCGGAGTACTGAAGTACAACTCTTCCTTATGCACGGAGCTGTGCTGCAAGAATGGAAACGTCTATATGGTGATTTCATGGGGTTGCAGGGCTTCCTGTAGTTAACAACTGGGTGCACGCATCCAGAAACAGGTACTTAGTGCCATCGTTCCCCCAGATCTTTTAGCTGTCTTGATCTTTCCTTGTTCAGCTTTTTTCTGATTTCCTGAGAGTAGAAACTGGAGAGGACAGTGATGAAGAAGTGAATAAATCAGATAAATTCCCAGAGTTTCGAGCTGTATGGAATTTCTCAACAGTGGCTGGGCTTTCAATGCCTAAGGCAGGAATTAGCCCTGAACAGAGCTCTTTACAGAACTTTTTGTGCTGCCTGTGACTGAAATGGAGGCATCTCGTCGTGAGGTCAGAGGTTACTGCAGTGGGCAGATTGAGAAGTTTCATCTGGGTAGGCTACATCAGCTGCAGCCGAAGCTCATATGAAACACCAGCCTCTGTGCTTGTCAGACACTGATGTTACTGCGTGGGCCGTGTTTGGTTTTATTTCGTTTCCTTTTGTTCTCGTAGGAGTATTGCTAGAAAACTTCCCCATCTGCAAAGAGCTTTTGATCCCTCCCGGCACACAAAACTACATGGTCAGGATGCGACTGTACGATGTCAACAAACGACTGCTGAATTTGACCATAAGGATTGTGTGTCGTGCCGAAGGGTCTCTGAAAATCCTTATCTCAGCACCGTACTGGCTGATCAACAAAACAGGTGAGTTTCCAGTATCTCCTTCCATAGCTGTAACCGAGAACGGGGAAATAACGATCCCCTGCAGCGTTTTGATTTGCTTTTCTAGCCAAATTAGCTTCTAAACAATAATTAAGGGGAATTAAAGGTGCAGGAATTTATTCCTTTTACAGTGCCAGCAGCTACTGTTTGGTGGATGTTACAGCACAAAGCAGACGTTTTACTTGCTGTATTGTAGATTTTCAAACACGAGCTATTAAACCTTCTAACAAACCAACATAAATGAGATCTCTGTTGGAATCTGAAGTGCCTTGAGAAAGCAACAGGGTAAATTTG
The DNA here is from genome assembly GCA_028565055.1 of Phoeniculus purpureus. NCBI lineage: Eukaryota > Metazoa > Chordata > Aves > Bucerotiformes > Phoeniculidae > Phoeniculus > Phoeniculus purpureus. The sequence continues at coordinate 4,576,601 of JAOXOE010000851.1, read as the reverse complement.
CAGTTACTGTGTGTTAAAATCTGCTGGTGCATTCAGAGCTACAAGAGTTCATTCTCATGGCCGAGACTCTGCAGCTCACGGCCATTAGTAGGTCAGGCTGTTAGCCAGGTTAGATGGAGAATGAAGCGGGAAAAATGTCTGCAGAATAATGGGTAATTTAAATCAAAATCTTTTAGGCTATTCCTTAACTTGAAGTATTTACAGTTCTTATATGTGCAAAGGTGGAGTGTAGTTTGACACTGCATTTCTTGTGTTCCTGAAAGGATTGCCGCTTATCTTCCGGCAAGATAATGCAAAAGCAGATGCTGCGGGTCAGTTTGAAGAGCACGAGCTCGCTCGAAGCCTCAGCCCACTTCTGTTCTGTTACGCTGACAAAGAGCAGCCAAACTTGTAAGTAGCACTGTGAGAAGAGCAGACAGGAGGAACCTTACAAAGTAAATTCACAGAGAATTGGGTGCTGATACATGGGTGTGAGTGTCACGTAGGAAGAGTCTGGCCCTGTTACGATGATCTGTGATGTTAATATTCTAAATATGGAAATAAGCATGCTGGATCTGCAGACATTTCTGACTGAACACTCCTTGGTTGTCTAATTCTGTTGTGTCTGCAGGCTGCTTTCATTGTGCTTTGTGTGTTCTGAACTTGTGCTTCTACAAGAAAATCTAAACCTTTTTGAAGAGGTTTAGTGAATTGTATAAATCGTAGAATCCTTGAGTCATTAGGGATTGGAAGTGACCTCGAAACATCATCTAGTCCAATCCTCCTGTGACTTGTTACCCTGAAAAAACTCACTCCAGACTCCTGACCCTGAGCTCAGAATTAACAGAGCAGTAGTAGCAGTCACGTAGTAGGTAATCTGCGTGCGGCAGATTTGGAAAGGATTGTGTGGTTTGTCTGTCTAAGTAAAGAGACACGCAGATGTTGCTGTGGTTAATCAGTCTGAAAACGACTAAACCTTTTCTGTGAAGTGGTCACTAACTGTTGACCCACAGATTAAAAGAGCTTATAGCAGGTGTGCAGAGCTAACTCCTCGAGAAGAGGTTGATCGTGGGATCTCATGGTTTTATAGGAAAACACGGTGCCTTTTTGTATCTGGGCATGTGTGTGACCATCAGAATTGTGTTGACACCTGATCCTTCATCTGAGTAAATCTTTTGTGTTCCCTTCTCACCCTTAGCTGTACCATGCGAGTTGGAAAAGGAATCCATCCAGAAGGTATGCCTGGCTGGTGCCAGGGTTTCTCCCTGGATGGTGGCAGCGGTGTCAGAGCTCTTAAGGTGATCCAGCATGGAAACCGGCCAGGCCTCATCTATAACATCGGTGTGTGTTGGTTGGAACCTTTGAGAAATAGTTTGCAACTCAGTAAGACACCAGAAACAGAACAGTTACAGCAGGGAAATCCATGTTAGTGGTTTTTGAGGGTCCAGAGAAAATGTTTAAGCAAAAAACAGTGGGTTTAGGGGTTTTGCATCTTTATTTTTAATTTCTTGACCTTAAAAACCAGTTGTTCTGGTTTTGCATCTCATCACTGGTAAGAGCTGCATTTACGAACAGTTCTGTCTATGTCTTTATTCCCCCTGTGCGTTACCAGTCAGTGCATCTGAAATCCCACTGCATTACTGTCTAGTGCGGCTTCTGACTTCCTTGCACTCCCAGTGTACATGAAGTACAACATCCTTGGAAGCTTTTAGTCTTCCATTAAACAACAGTTTGGAAGTTACTGCCTAGTGGTTTTTTGAGGAACTCTGCGTATGTTGAAAGTGAATTTACTTGTGATTGGAACTAAGTGTTTTTTTAGACGACTGTTGTGATCTCTAAATCGTACTTGAGAAACAGAGGGCAACAGATGGCATCAAATTGAATTTACTGTTGAAATTAATGTTCCAATATATGGCACAGCTCAGGGACCCACGGAAAAGAACTTCTGTGAGGTGAGGTGTGTTATGACAGATGCCTTTTGTTTTCTCTTGTAAGTAATAGCTTCATTTTTAACTTGTTTTCTGTTGCCAGGTATTGATGTTAAAAAAGGCAGAGGCCGTTACATCGACACGTGCATGGTGACATTTGCCCCTCGTTACCTGTTGGATAATAAATCAACCTACAAGCTTGCCTTTGTTCAGCGGGAATTTGCCAGAGGTCGGGTAAGATGCTTTTCTTTTTGTTCCTTATTAGTGTAGTACCTGCAGTTAGTCGCTGCGTCTTCCAGCCAAACCCAGGACAAACTTACACTTGAAAGCACTGTTGGCTGGTTAGGAGGATCTTCCTCATTACCAAACAGAGTAATTGCTGTGTTCACGTTTGTGAAGTGTTTAGGGTGCTACTGGGTTTTTCTTCTTCTGTAGGATTTGTGTTTACCAGTTTCTGTCCCTAGGGAACATCCAATCCCGATGGCTACATCTCCACACTTCCTGGTTCTAGCGTTGTGTTCCACTGGCCGCGTAATGATTACGATCAACTGTTGTGCGTGAGACTAATGGATGTTCCAAACTGCATTTGGTCTGGGGGCTTCGAGGTCAACAAAAATAACTCATTCCATATTAATATGAGGTAATTATAGCATAGAAACCTGTACCAAAGCAGCTGTTCCAACAGTGAGTAACACAGCTCACCTCTCTTGCATTTGCTTGTTCTTGTTCAGGGACCTTCTGGGAAAATGTTACTTCTTAAGGGTAGAAATTACTCTTCAAGGAGCCACGTACCGCATCGCGTTCAGCGACACAGACCAGTTACCGCCACCTTTCCGCATTGACAATTTCTCCAAGGTAAAGGAGCAAAAAAGAACTTTCTTTTTAAACTCTTTTAGTGAAAAAAGAACAGTGTGGGTTCTTCAAGAAGCGACCAGAACGTGTTTCAGTGATCAACTCCTGAAAAAGAATGAATTACAGCAAAAAACATCTGTCTGGTCGATAACTTCTGTGTTGAAACTAAACCCTCTCTCGTAACTTACAGGTCCCAATTGTTTTTAACCAGCACGGTGTCGTGGAGCCGAGGCTGTACACGGAAGTGAAGCCCATGACCTCTCTGGATTATGCATGGGATGAACCTATTCTACCACCTTTTATCATGCTGACAGTCAAAGGCGCAGGCTCCTCGGAAATCATCTGCAGCATGAATGACTTCCAGGACAGCAAGCAGCTTTACTACGAAAACTTCATCTACATTGCCGCTGCGTATACTTTCTCAGGGTAATTTTGCTGCAGAGCTAGCTCATTCTACGTAGAAAACAGCTACTGTGAGCAAAGACAACGGTGTTTTCTTGGTTATTCTAGTTTACAGGAGCAGAGTGCAAGACCGGGTGCTTCAAATAAGGACGCTGCCTATGCGGAGCTGGTCCTTGATGTTTCTCCAAAGACTCAACGAGTTGTACTGAAAAAGAAGGTACCAGGACACATCTGCTTTCATTAAAATGCTGTTGCTGTGTGCTGAAGTAAAACCGTATGCTGGGAGAAGGAAAAACTAAAAAGACTTTCATGTTAAAGCGTGGAGACAGATTCCACTGGAAGCAACAGGTTTCTGTCATCCAGGCCGCTTGAATTATGGTGGTGCTTCCTTAGAAGATTTTTTGAGGGGTAAAGGTGGCAGAAAAGGGAGTGGGAATGAAAGCGCTGAGGAATGTTGTGAATGCATCCAAGACAAACAAGTGTGGTGGTTCTAGTGAAGTTACTGCTGTCTGCTAGTTCTGAAGCTCTTAAGGAATAGAAACTACGTTTAGTATTGCTGAGATTAAAAATAGCTCGTAATTAGAGCTCTGCATCTAACGGCGCTAACGTAGGGTGCATATTCATTGAGTGTCAGAGCTGAATTAGAAGTTTTTGTGCAAACTGGTGCTGATGTTCGTTTAAGTGTTGGATTTTTATGCAACAGGAGCCAGGAAAACGATCCCAGCTTTGGAGAATGACGGGCACGGGAATGCTCTGCCATGAAGGTTCTTCAGTTCCTCATAACCCCCATAAACCTTCTCCTCGGTCTGCAGACTCCTGCATGATTTTAGACATTGCAGGGCTGGCAGCTGTCACAGATAACAGGTATTGCAGACCCAGGGGATTCTTAGGAGACTGCTGTGGATTCTAACCACGTCTGACAAGATACTAACCGTGCTAGGTGCTGAATGAGGGAAGAAATTACTCTGAAGGCATGTGAAAGAGCTAGATTTTACCTCACCATTGCTTCAGTGACTTGAAAACGTTTTTAAAATCATGGCTAGTGTGTTTTCAGCAGCAGGTTGTTAAAAGAGCAGAAATGAGATTAGGAAAATGAGCCTGGATGAGATTAGACCGTTTGCCATGGACATGTCTCAAGACCAGCTGTGAAGCTGGAATCCTCTCAGTGTTGAGTGGCTCACTTCTGTTGCAGGTACGAGCCCCTGATGCTGAGGAAGCCTGATCGACGGCGCAGTACTACCCAGACGTGGAGTTTTCGTGATGGGAAGTTGACCTGTGGCATTCACGGGCTTGTTGTCCAGGTCAGCATTGGTTGTAGACCGGATGTGTTTAGACTGGATGATCTTTTGAGGTCCCTTCCAACCTCTAATGTTCTGTGATTCTGTCACTGTTGCTGATAGGGATGGTGGAGTCATTGGAGCTTCTCACTGAACTAAAAGCTTTGAGGCCGGATGTCAGAGTAGAGCAGAAACCACACTTGCCCAAACAGCTTCTGTGGCCGACGTTCACGTTTGAATGGCCCTCTCAATTTCAAATGTGCTGCTGGATATCTACTTTTCTTTTAGTTCTGAAGAGTTAGGAGGAAGGGAAAGCACACTTTTAAATTAACCTATGTGAATGGTTTCCTGAATCCTTTACTGATCATTTCATTTTAATTTTTTCCCCTTCTTTCTTCAGGCAAAGGGAGGAATACTGGGCCTTCAAGATGGAGCAGAGGTCGTTCTTGGTCCTGATACTTCACTCGAACTTTTGGGGCCGGTTCCACCTGAACAGCAGTTCATAAACCAGAAGATGAGGCCTGGGTCAGGGGTGCTGGCTGTTAGGGTCATCCCAGACGGGCCAACTAGGGTTCTGCAGGTGAAAGTCTGTCATTAACTTCAAATCTAGTTTCGTGATGTGCTTGTTTCTGTATTGCAGCACTTCATTCTCACAAACAGCAACCTCTATAGCGAGACGAAGGGGCGGGGGAGGAGTGTAAAACAGAAGAGATTTCCACTACAGTCTTCATTGTGGTTCTTGTCCAGAAAGTGAACTGTGTTAGGAAAATGGTGGCTATTTCTTTGTTTATCAGGTAACGGATTTTAACCAACGTAGAAACGATCGTTTGTCCACTGAAGAAGAACTTCCAGTTACAGAACAAGATCTGCGCAAGTTAAAATATCCAGATACGGAGCAGGAATTAGAAGTAAGTCAGTCCAACCGGTGTCTGCCTCTTGTATTTAGCATTTTCCTTGCTGATTTCAAAGGGGGTGGTGTGGGGTATCACAGGTTGGCTTGTAAGTTATTGGGGGTTTTTTATCTTGAAATACTCTTTTCTCAGGTGCTCGTGAAACTGGAAGGTGGGATAGGATTGTCTTTGGTCAACAAAGTTCCTGAAGAGCTCGTGTTTGCAAGCCTCACAAGAATTAATGTCCACTACACCCAGCTGTCCACCAGTCAGGTGCTAGAGCTCAGCGTGCAAGACATACAGGTAGCTGCCACTTTGAAGCCAATCTAATTTTTCACGGGTCTTCTGCAGTTGTTGTCAAAACAGGATTGAAAAATGTTCAGAGCTGTTACTGAGACTTCAGTTCCTAAATGGCACAGACATTTCTGTCTCCACAGATGTTCTGCTTTTCCGTTATTTCTCTACATAGCAATGGTAGAGTCTGGCATCTGGGCAAGAACAGCCCCAGGTACCAGTACAGGTCAGGGACTGACCTGAGGAGTGTAGGTGACAGGGACCTGGGGGTCCTGGTGGCCAGCAAGACGGCCAGGAGCCAGCAGTCAGCCCTTGTGGCCAGAAAGGCCAGTGGCATCCTGGGGTGAATTAAAAGGGGGGTGGTTAGTAGATTGAGAGAGGTTCTCCTCCCCCTCTACTCTGCATTGGTGAGACCACATCTGAACCCTTCAGTTCCAGAAGGACACAGAGCTGCTGGGGAGAGTCCAGCACAGAGCCACCAAGTTGATAAAGGGAGGGGAGCATCTCCCTGCTGAGGAAAGGATGAGGGAGATGGAGCTCTTGAGCTTGGAAAAAAATAGACTGAGGGGTGACCCCATGAATGTTGATCAATATGGGAAGGGCAAGTGTCAGGAGGATGGAGCCAGGCTCTGCTCAGGGGCACCTAATGATAGGACAAGGGGCAGTGGGTGTGAGCTGGAACAGAGGAGGTTCCACATCACTTTCACCGGAACTTTGACCCAGGAATCTTTGTGGGAGTCGTCCATCAGCCCTCCTGTGGCTCTTACCTTGCGGAAAGTCTTCCGTAGTGATGGAGAGCTTGAGCTCCTCTGCCATGTCGCAGTCCTCAAGGCCACTCCGTAAGTGCAGGCTTTCCCAGAACAACGGGTTGTGAAAGCTCAGGGACATTTTCTTTGTCAGGCAAAGTGACCTCCAGGTGCTGAGCACAGAGAGGGTCTGTGGGGGTGGCAAAAAGAGCCTTGTGAGCTTGAAGTGCTCTGTGTGTGGGGAGCTCCCTCACCCTGCTTGCCTGGCACTAGTGGGTTTTTAAGACTAGAAGCTGCTTTAGATCAGCCCAGGCAAAACACACTGAGGGGCAGCGGGTGTGAGCTGGAGCAGAGGAGGTGCCACATCAATATGAGAAGGACCTGCTTCCCAGTGAGGGTGATGGAGCCCTGGAAGGGGCTGCCCAGGGGGGTTGTGGAGTCTCCTTCTCTGGAGACACCTAAAATCCACCTGGACTGTTCCTGTGTGACTGGATCTGGGGGATCCTGCTGTGGCAGGGGGATGGGACTGGATGATCTTTGAAGGTCCCTTCCCACCCCTCATGTTCTGTGACTCTGTGATCACTCTCCTGCCAGGAGGTCAGGACTGGCTCCTGCCAGTCTCCTCCAAGCTCAAGAGCCCCAGCTCCCCCAGCTGTTCCTCAGCAGGGAGATGCTCCCCTCCCTCCATCATCTCTGTGGCTCTAACACCTACAAGCACCCTCAGTTGATGCCTCACTTGCCCCTGTATCCTGTGGCAACTTCAGCAACGATCTGGCTCAAGGCTGGGCTGGATGCACTTAAGTTAATGACACTAGAACAAGGCGTTTGGGGTGGGATAAAGGAAGCCCTGCAGTAGCTGGACCTCACATGTGCATGAGGGTTCTTGCTCCTCATCCAGATGTGGTGTTTGAGAAGCAAGTGGGGCAGCGCACGGGTCACCTGAGTGAGATGGAGGAGTGTTTGGGAACGGCCGTGTCCCCTTCCAGGGGAGGAGAGGGTTCTCAGAGCTGCTCTGCAGCAGAGGCTGGCAGAGCTGCTGGAGTGCGACACAGGGTCCTGTGTGCCTTGGCCACAAGAGGCCGTTTCAGCTGGTGTTTTGCAGGGAGCGACCCAAATTCACCTGTAGCTGGTTCAGAGCGCCCTGAGTGAAGTGGGGACCATCCAGCAAAAGCTGATGCAGAGCACTAAGAGAGGTGAGAAGCAGCTGCAGACCTTGCAGGGTGGCTGGTGGCTGCAGCTAGTCAGAGATCCCTCTCTCCCATGTGCCCACAGCACCTTGTCTCCTCAGACAAGGTCTGTGCCAGCGGCCAGGAGCACGAGGCAAGGGCAGGGGTGAGGTATCACCCAGTGTAATCTGCTCCACCCAGAGAAGCTGTGAGCTGCTGTCCTTAGACCCTCAAAGATTATGTGCAAAGACCCCTGAGCTCTGTGTTGCTGCTTCTGCTTTCCCAGCGAGAGGGATCAGTCAGAGTGATCGAGCTGGTTTGTTGGGGGGTGAAGTCAGATGCTGTCGATTCCTGATGCCCTACAGCTTAATCAGAAGTTCATGAGATGATCTCTTGAGGTCCTTCCCACCCCTAATGTTCTGTGATGCTGTGGCTGGATCTAGGGGATCCTGCTGTGGCAGGGGGACTGGACTGGATGATCTCCTGAGGTCCTTCCCACCCCTCATGTTCTGTGATGCTGTGGCTGGATCTAGGGGATCCTGCTGTGGCAGGGGGACTGGACTGGATGACCTTTCAAGCTGAAACAGAAGTGGGAAGAGAACTTGCTGATGGGTGCAGAAGGCCAAAGCAGCCGCCATGTCCATCTGCATCATGAACAGAGCTGAAAACATAAGAGAGGGGGACAAGGTGGAGGGTGTCTGGGTGCTTCCAAGCCATCTCTTTTCAGGTGTTTCCTGGACCGAAGGCAGCTGATGGGATGGTGTTACTGGCAACTGCTCTCACCTGTGTCCTAACCATAAGAGCTGCAGGGAAGCCTTGTAAGGTTGCAGGCTGGGATCAGTGGGCAGGCACAGTTCTCTTTCTCTGCTGGCTCCTGTCTCCTGGTGTTTTGGATTTGCAAATCAAGGGAAAAGATGTTTTGGATTTGAGATGCAACTGTGAGTACCTAAAGTTTCTTCTTAGGATGTCTGATTTATGCATGTGTGTGTCTTTGGCTGGGCTTCGTGAGCTCTCAGTGGGAAACTCTAGAGAGAGAGACTTAGAGAGTCTGGATTTGCTCCTGTTTTTGAAGGGTGTTGGATCCAAACTTGCTGTCTGCCCTGAGACAAGGGGGCTTTAGAACTTGGCTTCCAACTCCAGAGTTTTTACTCAAGGCAGGCTCAAATCGCAGAACATTAGGGATGGGAAGGGACCTTGAAAGACCATCCAGTCCCATCCCCCTGCCACAGCAGGATCACCTAAATCATGTCACACAAGAACAAGTCCAGATGGGTTTTAAATGCTTCCAGAGAAGGAGACTCCACAACCCCTTGAGCAGCCCCTTCCAGGGCTCCATCATCCTCACTGTGAAGAAGTTCCTTCTGATATTGATGTGGAACCTCCTCTGTCCCAGCTCACACCCGCTGCCCCTTGTCCTACCACTAGATGCCCCTGAGCAGAGCCTGGCTCCATCCTCCTGACACCCACCCTTCACATATTGATCAATATTAATGAAGTCACCCCTCAGTCTGCTTTTCTCCAAGCTCAAGAGACCCAGCTCCCCCAGCCTTTCCTCATAAGGGAGGTGTTCTACTCCCTTCGTCTTCTTCACGGCTCTGCACTGGACTCTCTCCACCATGGGTAGTGATTCCCACGTGGTGACCCCTGCATTTCTTCAAATACTACTCCTGATGTGCAAACTAGTGTTTAAACCTTGCTAAAACACATGTGGTGAGCACAGGATGGATTTCCTGCACTTTCCAGACTCCTAATAATCTTTCCAAAGTACAAAATAGGTAGATAAGGGATAGCAATGTGGTTGGTGCCTATGCTGCCACCTTGAAACAGGGTTAAACAAGCCCTCAGCGACACCCAAGCCCTGGGGAGGAAGTAATTCTTAGCAGTAAGAGCACTGAGCATTTTCCCCGTCACTCAGCTCTTCTGTGAGATTTAACAAGTCGCTCCAATTACTCCTCTGAGTTAATTTAAGATCAGTAAGAAGCCTGAAGACATCACTCCACATCAGACAAAAATCTAATTGCACAATTACATTTCCAAACACAGAACAGCATCGAAATGACACAGATCTTTATCGCTGTGGCAGCCAGGAGTTCAGCCAGGTTAACGAGAGAGACCCTTTCAGGTGGCAACGGCCCCGCTCAACGCAAAGGGTCCGCTCCTGTCGTTACGGGGATTCTTTAATCACTTCCCTTGAGCCTGGCACTAACATTGGGATTAAATGCTGACTTTAGTGCTGCCTGCCCTCGGGTCAAGAGTCCCACTGTGTCCTAGGCTCTTTTTACTTACATGAAATCTCTGATCCACCTCATAGTTGACCTGTTTCCTGAAGTCCTTACAAACGATAGGTACAAACACGGGGAGAGGAGAGAAAAAAAGCAGAAGAAAGCTAGCAATTAGGATGAAAATCAAACATTAATTACTTCAAGAATACAAAAGGTGCCAAGATTGTTTACAATTGTCAATTAATTGTCTGAAGCGAATTCATCACAATGGTCTCACATTTTAGAGCCTCCCCAACCAGTGAAGAGAGAACTAAACATTGTTAATGCAGCATTTAATCTGGGGAGGAACCTCGTGGACTGTCGGTGCTACCACAACTTAGAAGCCAAAGGGTTCTGAGAAGCGTGAGAGACATCAAATACCTTCTGTGCTACGAGGAAGGTCAGCCTGCGGATGCCGTGTTCGATCAGGACCGATTTCTGAAACGAGAGAAGGATGGAATCAGGACACTGGGTTAACAGAAAACAATACAACAACACAGACACACAGGTCATTAGGCGCTGGAAGGGACTTCCAGGGGTCATCAAATCCAACCCCCCTGCTCAAGCAAGATCACAAAACCTATGACAGGCCATGTCAGAACCTATCCAGGTGTCTTAAAAGTCTCCAGAGAAGGAGACTCCACACCCTCCCAGGTCAGTGCTCTGTTATTCTCACAGTAAAGAGGTTCTTCCTGATGTTGAGATGAGACTTCCTGTGCTCCAACTGACACCCATTGCTCCTTGTCCTGTCACAGGGCACAAGTGAAAAGAGATTGTCTCTGTCTTCTTGACACCCAGCCCTCATGGATTTATAGACAGTGATTAAGTCCCCTCGTAACCTCCTCCTCTCTGAACTGAACAGTCCCAGATCTCTCAAGCTCTCCTCATAAGGTAGGTGCTCCAGTCCCCTGATCATTCTCGTGGCCCTCCGCTGGACTCTCTCAATCAGATCTCTGTCCCTCTTGAACCAGGGAGACCAGGACTGGACACAATACTCCAGATGTGGCCTCACTAGGGCAGAACACATTGAAGGCTTTAGGTGAACTGAAACAGCTCAACAAATCCTCCTGCACTGAGGCTGAAGTTCCCAGGCCACTTCAGTCTACTCGCAGCAAAGATTTCCCATCTGATGATGGTCTTCCACAGGAAATAGATTAAATGTGAAGAGGCAACAAGCAGAGCACAAGAACACAGGGTTGCAGCTGAGCCCTGCCGGCAGGCAGAGCAGCAGAGTCTCGTACAAAGCCTGGCAGGAAAAGCTCTTGTTCGTTCCCCCCTGCAAGTTGGTCCTTTTTGCAAAGATGCTGTTTGGACAGGAGCACAGCCACAGAAAATGATGGGAAATGAGTTCTGAAGGAACTAAATCAAAGAAGCACAAGGCACAGACCTGGTTCTGACAAGCCAGACCAAAGGACAGACCTATCAGCACTGCAAAGGTGATCGATGCTGGGGGTTACTTCATATTTTCCAAAGGGATGGGAGAACGTTCATGTCCATCCTGGTTGTTTCGTTACCAAACTCCACTGAGACACATTTCAAATCAGAGAATCGTTTCGGCTGGAGAAGATCTTTAAGACCATTAACTCCAACCCTGAACCCAACTGTCCCAACCCACCCTAAACCCTGTCCCTGGAGCTCCAGACCTCCACAACTGTGAAACACGGCCATGGATGACAATTTAACACCCTCCCCTGGGCAGCCTGTTCCAAAGCCTGAGGATCCTTTCCAGGAAGAAGCTTTCCCAGAGTGCTGCCATCAGTGACAGCCACTCCACTGACCTGTGGAAGTATGAAGATCCTGAGGAAAGGCAGAGGGAGCTAGGTCTCTTTAGCTTGGAGGAAACTGAGGGGTGACCTCATTAATGTTGATAAATATGTGAAGGGTGGGTGTCAGGAGGATGGAGCCAGGTTCTGCTCAGTGTCACCTAATGACAGGACAAGGGGCAGTGGGTGTGAGCTGGAACACAGGAGGTTCCACATCAATGTGAGAAGGAACTTCTTCACAGTGAGGGTGCCAGAGCCCTGGAAGAGGCTGCCCAGGGGGGCTGTGGAGTCTCCTTCTCTGGAGATGTTTAAAACCCACCTGGATACATTCCTGTGTGACTTGGTCTAGGTGGTGCTGCTGTGGCGGGGGCACTGGACTAGTTAATCTTTCAAGGTCCCTTCCAATCCCTAATGTTCTGTGATTCTATGTGACCCTTTCCAGGAAGAAGCTTTCCCAGAGTGCTGCCATCAGTGAGAGCCACTCCACTGAATCACAGAACATTAGGGATTGGAAGGGACCTTGAAAAATCATCTAGTCCAATCCCCCTGCCACAGCAGGATCACCCAGACCAAGTCACATAGGAACACATCTGTATTGTTTTCTAGAAGTTTTAAGCACCTACAACACAGACTTTAAGATGAAAGTGCCTTCCCCACTGTAAGTCACTATAGAATCATAGAATCAGTCAGGGCTGGAAGGGACGACCGGATCACCCAGTTCCGACCCCCATCCACTGACCTGTGGAAGTGTGACGATCTCATAATTCTCCTCCTCTTTCTACAACTTTTTCCGTCCCCCCCCCCTCCACTTTTTCCAATTGAAAAGCAAAGAAATAAAAATAAAGAACACCAACAATAAAAAAAAGGAACAAGAACGCAGCGCAGAGCAGGCACAAAGCCACCCCTTTCAGCACAAGACCGCAATGTTTTACTGAGGTTAAGCCCTTTGGAAATGAGCAGCAGCCACTATATTCATGGCAAGAGGAAGAAAATAACTTTAATAACGCCACGATTGAAAAAAAAGCAAAAATTGTTATTGCTTTGAAAATTCCACAAGTGGCAGACAATAACAGCATAGCAACAGGATTCTGATTACATCGTAATAATGCCGGTCTCACAGCAAGTCCACAGCTATTACGGAGCGATTAGCCATCAGCACCTGGAGAAACTCCATTTGCACTGACTGCCTCAATCTCCTCCACAAGTCATTTACAAGTATATGATCCTAATTTCTATTAAAAAAACCCCACACAACATGCTGGGACTGGAAGATTATTTGGACAATTTGGATCAACCTATTTGATAGTTTAATGCGGTTGGGATTTTTTTATTTATTTCTTTTTAAATTTTATTTCTTTGCTCTTTTTCTTTCTTCCGATTTATCCCCTCCCATAAAATGCCTGGAGCATGATTGAGAGGATGAAAAGCAAAATTAGCTTTCATTGTTTATATTTCGGGGTTGGGGGGTTTTTTGATGCTTTAAAGAGACAAGAAGCTGCTGAAGCCGTGTGGATTGTGGCCTCGTTCTGGAAGGTGTCAGCAAGGAAGTCAAGTTAGAAATTACCCACTTGGTCCTACCCATGTCACAGAATCACAGGATGATTGAGGCTGGAAAAACCCTCTGAGCTCATCCAGCCCAGACCAGGACCTAACATCACCCCATCGGCCAGACCAAGCCACTAAGGGCCACAGCCAGGCTGGCCTTCAACACCTCCAGGGATGGGGACTCCACCAGTGCCCTCAGCAGTCTGTTCCAGGCTCTGATCACCCTTTCCCTGAGGAAGGGCTTCCTAACATCCAACCTAACCCTCCCCTGGCACCTTCAGGCTCTGGCCTCTCATTCTGGTGCTGGTTGCTTGGGAGAAGACCCCCATCTGACTGCAACCTCCCTTCAGGGAGTTGCAGAGAGGGAGAAGGTCCCCCTGAGTCTCCTCTTCTCCAGGCTGAACCTCCCCAGCTCCCTCAGCCTCTTCTCATCAGACTTTCCCTCCAGCCCCCTCCCTAGTCTCGCTGCTCCTCTGGACCCGCTCCAGACCCTCAATCTCTTTCTTGAAAGTCTTTCTTGGACCAGAACTGCCCCCAGTACTCAAGGGGAGGCCTCACCAGTGCCCAGTACTGCAGATGCAGCAACATCCCAGGACCTGATGAGCTCGTCACATCCAAAACCCTGCCGAGTTCTTCACACCAACCAGATGTGACTTGGTCTACGTGATCCTGCTGTGGCAGGGGGATTGGACTAGATGATCTTTCGAGGTCCCTTCCAATCCCTAATGGTTCTATGAAACCATGTGCAGGCAGACAGAGGAGGACAGAGAGGACATGAGGAGGCTATTCCCAACCCACTCTGCCTCACAACAGACCACAGGATGTTTGATCCTCTAACAGGTATCCCATCCTTATGGAGGAGCAACAGGACACACTAATTCCACCAGAAATATCACACCAGGTGGATGCTCCTTCTCGCCAGCAACAGGAGCAAACGTTGACTGCATTAAGCCCTCTGTGATATATAAATTACAGAACATTTCACTATCACTTTGCACACCTGTTACTCATACAACAGCTTTAGCACCAGGGAGAGGGATGCAGCAGAGTGCTGTCATCAGCATGAGTTACACCACTGATCTTTTGGAAGTGTTTTTCAGAGCATCTGGAGGTGCTGAAGATTGCCCTGATGCGTTTAAAACCTTAAAGGTCTTCTGCCCCATCAAAAATGAAAAGGAGGAGGTCCTGACCTGAAGGAACAGTGAGTGGAGGCTTCAGAAAGGTGCATGGACATCCAGCCCATGAAGTGTTAAGGTCTGGAAGGGCTAGATGAAGGATGTAACCGTTGCATTTATGTTTCCAAACAAACAGCTGAGCGCACACTGACTTTTCCCAAAGCAGAGCAAACCCTCCTGCACAGCCCTGCAGTTCCAGAGAGAGGGAATGAATCCCGCTTACCTTGCTCTGCGTGAACTCCCTGAACATGGCCGCCAGCCCGTCATCATCAACGTCGCTGTCGGTTTTAATGGCGACGTTAAGGATGTGGATGGGCTCCTCGCGAGGAGCCTGCGGTTGAAAGACAATATTCCCCATAAATAAATAATCAAATCCCATTTTATTTTAAATAAATAACAATTCCCCATAAAAAGAACGGGCTGTGAGTCCTGCAAAGAGGCTCCCTAAATACAGCTCAAACTACAGATAGCCCAGGGAGAAACGGCCTTGGTGGAGCAGCTGTACAATGAGGGAACTATGAGGGAAACCCTTGACCGAGCGGCCTCAGAAACTCGCGGTCTCACAGCAGCAGGAGTTAACGTCCACAAACAGGAGCTTCATTTGGAGAATCCAATTCTGAGGGCCACATCTGCCTTGGCTGACTCAAGTGGGCTTCATTTGGATGCAGAAGGAATGCGGGGTCAGGTCCTCTCGTTACAAGATGCACTGCAGCAGGGCATTGGAGGACTTGGGCATCACACAAGGTAATGAAATTAAGCAAATTCAAAGGGCAGGAGCAAACCGCTGCGTGCTCTCCTAGCCACAGCGAAATGAAGTAACATGGAAGCACCAATTACACCAGAAATGACAGATTCAGCTTTTAAGAACCTGTGGTTAGAAATGGAGTCTGAACAGGAAATTATTCTTGGTGAGTTGAGGGGATGTAAACAGAGATCTGAGGACGTTAAGGTTGATGGTGACACTGAAGAACAAGGCTCCAGTAGTTACACACCTCCAGATCGGTGGGTGGGTGTAAAACCAAGCCCTGCTCTGGACACAGACGATTCCAGCAGAGCTTCCCGCTGCTGCGGGCAGGACAGAGCAGCGGAGCAGATACCTGTGGCTCCGAGGGAAACTGGTCTGTCACTGAGGATTATAAACCATCTGCTCCTTTGCACCTGTTCTCTGCATCTGAGCAGTTCCTTTCACTTTTTTGTCCTAAAAATGGTTCTGAGAGGTAAGAATCAGGAACCAGACAGGGTGTGAGGCAGAAAATATGGCCAGCTGAACATGCAGCTCAACACATCAAAGCACAGAGAAGGTCCAGAAACTCAATTGTGGGGCTGTACTCCCTGTTACGCTGCTGTGGATCCAGTAAGTCTGTTCATGTTAAAAGCTACAAACTACATGAACGTGGGGAGTAAGAGATGCAGCTGCAGTTCTAGAAGAGACTCAGGACACAGCCACCAGCTGTGGAATGAGCTAACAACTCACAAACATGAACACAGAAAGCTCTGAGCTCCTGCTTCCAGCATCAGCCTAATGAAAAGCCTGCAGCCTGCAGTCACTGCGGTGCTCTGAGTGCTACTTCCCACCTGAGAGCAACCCCAAGAGAAACAAACCCCCATACCTTGTCCTCATCATAGAGGGAAGCGTGGCCAGCTTCAGGGAAGGTTGGGCTCTGGGGAGGAGAGTCGCAGAAGCAGCCCATCACTTCATCAAAGATCCTGAAACACACCAGAGGAGAATCAATTGTGAGCAGGCAGCTGCTGGCCACAGCACCAAACCCCAATGGTCACCTGGCTAAGGGGGCACAGGCAGAGAGAAAGACTCTTCCCTTCACAGGGGTGAACAGCTCCTCCACTCTCAAAGTGAAGCAGAGTCTGGCACCACAGGAAATACATGGAGGTGTTGGAGAGGGAGCAGAGAAGGGCAACTGGGCTGGTTCAGGGTCTGGAGATCAGGGCTGATAGGAGACCTCACTGCTCTCTACAACTACCTGAAGGGAGGTTACAGTGAGGTACAGGTTGGACTCTTCTCTCTAGGGACTGGCTATAGGACCAGAGGAAATGGGGTCAAGGTTGTGACAGGGGAGGGTCAGATTGGATCTTAGGAAAAACTTCTTCCCAGAAAGAGTGGGGAGCCCTTGGAACAGGCTGTCTGGGGTGGGTGGAGGTTCCATCCCTGGAGGGGTTCAAAAAACAGGCAGCCAGGGTGTCTGAGGAGCTGGGTTAGTGGTTGGGGATTGTAGGGCAGACAGTTGGACTCTATGATCTTGAAGGTCTTTTCCAACCTTGGTGATTGGATGATTCTCACATTTGTCAGAGATCTGATGGTTGTGAGACCCCACAACCACTGAGGACTTTTTGCCTTCCCCGAAGACCAGACCCTCCCACAGACAGACGTGTGAACAAGAGCGTCAGAAATCAGCTCACTGGCAACTGATCCCAAATCAGCGGAAATTTAAGATGCTGACTTGGCTGCAAACTGCTCCTACAGCGGTCTGAAACTTTCAGGTACCATAAGGAGACAGAAAAGGGGATCCAAAGAAACCTCCTCCTGAAACCCCAGGACCAGCTTAAACCTGACTTGAGACAGGGCAAAGATTTAGTGTGGTCCCACTTGGAGCCACTTAAGAAGCACCAGGCAAGGCAATCAAGCGTGACCCTTCCCCACATACCTGACAAAGTCCTCGAAGGTGCGGAAGGAGACCATCCCCCCCATGCGCTGGCACGGTGGGGTGAAGGAGTTGTCTAGCAGGACGTCGCTCACGCTTGCCACATGGACCATCCCGTAGTGGTTGAGGTTGGAGGAGAAGGACATTCTAAATGGCAATTTGAGAAGATCACAGTCAGTAGGAACATGGGGCAGAGAGGGACAGCTCTGGAAAACAGAAAGATCAGTGTGTGTGCAGCAAGCCCCTGCAGTGTGGCTGGCTGTGCAGTGGAGCTGAGGGGGGGTGATCTGGTGGGGTCCCCAGCACACCAGCCCCACTGGGCTGTCTTCTTCAAAGTCCCTGCAAAATGCCCTCAGTGCCCTTACCTGGACATCAACCCAGCATACAGGAACAGTTAAGAGGACATCACCTTAGAACCCTTCAAAACACATTTCTCAAGGGCTTTCTTGAATTACAAAACTACGCAAAGCTGAGCATCCTTTTTCCTCCTGTACGTAGGTCTTCCCTTTACAGGTGGAATATTGAGATCAACAACAATCACTCTAATATTGTAAAGGTTTAGTAATATTTATTAAATGTCTATTCATTCCTTATTAGGTATTTCTGTATTAAATACTTGTTTCATAAATGTCTTTACTAAATATTTCTGTATTAAATATTTCTTTCATAAATGTCTTTACCAAATATTTCCATATTAAATACATCTGTATTAAATATTTCTTTACTGGATCTATTTACTATTTATTAAATATAATAAATTATTGAATGTTTTAGTGACTAAATCTTTACTAAATTCTTTACAGTGCTGCAGCACACCAAGCTGTCTTATCACTTCTTCTACCACTGCTCTGGCCATACTGTGATTTACGCTGCTCAAGTGCAGTGCGGCACAGTGATGTCTTTAAAATCCTCTGCTGGAAATGGGGTTGTCTACAGCCTTATGGTAGAATTCCTACCCTAAATAAAGTCCTAGTACAGTTTACACAGCTTACGCAGTTTATCAGGGTTGGAAGGGGCAGAGCCATGAAGATGACGGAGTAGAACACCTCCTTTATGAGGAAAAGCTCGGAGAGCTGGGTCTCTTTAGTTTGGAGAAAAGGAGACTGAGGGGTGGCCTCAATAATTGTGATAAATATGTGAAGGGTGAGTGTCAGGAGGATGGAGCCAGGCTCTGCTCAGTGGCATCTAATGATAGGACAAGGGGCAATGG
>JAOXOE010000851.1:4530950-4558356 GCA_028565055.1 Phoeniculus purpureus | reverse complement strand
CTAGCTACTCGGTTTTTAAACACCTCCAGGGATGGGGACTCCACCACTTCCCTGGGCAGCCTGTTCCAGTGCCCAACTGCTTTCTCAGGAAAGAGCTTCTTCCTAAGTTCCAATCCAAACCTCCCCTGATGCAGCTCGAGGCCATTTCCCCTTGTTCTATCATTAGTAATTTGGGAGAAGAGACCAGCACCAGCCTCACTACAACCTCCTTTTAGGTAGCTGTAAAGAGCAATGAGGTCTCCTCTCAGCCTCTTATTCTCTAGACTAAATAACCCCAGTTCCCTCAGTCGCTTTTCATAGGGCCTGTTTGCCAGACCTCTCCACAGCCTCATTGCCCTTCTCTGGCCTTGCTCCATCCCCTCAATGTCCTTCTGATACTACAGTGCCCAAGCCTGGACCCAGTACTCAAGGTGTGGTCTCACAAATGCAGGGTACGGGGCACCATCTGTGGTCAAGCACTGGAATGGGCTTCTCAGGGAGGTGGTTGAGTTGCCATCCCTGGATATGTTTAAATATCGTTTGGATGAGGCCTTGAGGGATATGGTTTAGGGGTGAAGTTGTAAGGTAGAGTAGATGGTTGGACTTGATGATCCCAGGGGTCTTTTCCAACCAGAGTGATTCTGTGAGTCCAGGAGCAGAGGATATCACTCACGTTAGCTACGAGAGCAGCTTTTGTACGTAAAACAAATCTGAGTGCTAATGAACTGTTTTTCCTCACTTGCAGCCCTCGTGCACTCTCCACCAACGACAGAAGATGATTTGGTGAGTGTTGCTCCTTCCTCTTCTCCATTTCTTTGAAAGTTGCCTAGAAATCACAGTCTCACTTAATTAAAAGTAGAAAAAAACCACTGAAAGATAAATGGGAGTGAGAATGGAATGGTTTGGTCCCCAAGCTAAGTAGTGTGAGATGTACCTTACCCAATGCACTTGAGGTACCACCCTGGCTGTGATAAGCAGAACGACAGAACTGTTGAGGCTGGAAAAGCCCTCTGAGCCCATCTAGCCCAGCCCAGGACCTAACATCACCACAGTCGCCAGACGAGGGCACTAAGGCCACAGCCAGTCTGTCCTTCAACACCTCCAGGGATGGAGACTCCACCACTGCCCTGGGCAGTCCAGTCCAGTATCTGATTCCCCTTTCCACGAGGAATTGCTTCCTAATATCCAACCTAACCTTCCCCTGGCATGTGTCCCCCTCCCACTTCAATTCTAGTTTAAAACCCTCTCAATGAGGGCACCAAAGTGTCATTAAAGGAACTGGGATTGCTGACATGGCTGGAAAAATAACTGTTGCTAGACCATAATGTGACTTTGTGGTGAAGTGTGTGTGAGAAGAGGATATAATTCATCTTGTTTACACCTAAGATTAGGGTAACTTTAATGTAACTGTGTAGAAGGGCAAGAAATGTGACCAGCTAAACTAAATAAGCTTTCAGGGCTGGGGCTGATAATCAAAAGTGAGAAGAGTGCAGCTCAGGAACAGAGTATCGTGTGTTGATGCTCGTTTCGGTAGGGAACCCATGGCATCACCTCATCATATATAAAATGCCTCTGCTACTGATGGCAAAAGTTCAAATACATGTTTTTTTTGCTTGCTAGTATTTCACTATTAGCAACAAAACACAGATGGGGTTCAGAAGAGCAGATTTCAGAGCCTTTGTTCCCTGGGCAGTCGGTGAAGTACTGCCAGTGCCCTCAGGACACCCCTTCATTTTGCTGAACACCTAATTAGCTGGTAGGAATTTTAGAGTCATCACTAAGCTAATGACAATGAGCTGGTGTTTTCTTTAGCTGCCCAAGAACTACTACCCAGTTCTTCACTAGTTTTGTAAAAAAGATTAATGTTTTGCATTTCTCTGCAAATGTGCCAGCCTTTTTCCTCTCCAGAAGACCAGTGTGACACAAAAGTAAGAAATACTGGATCACAGAACTCCAGCAACTCTGAACAGGAGGATCAGCATCTCTTGGAAACATCTGGGTCCTGCAGTAGCGCCCTGAATAATCCAGCTGGACCTGCAAGTGTCAGTGCAGGAAGTCACAAGAACAATGAAAAGAAAGAAACAGAAAGGTTTCAGCAGCCACATGCAGCTGCAGAAGGTTGTAACCTCCACAACAGTGACAGACACCACTCTGCAGGTTCAGGTACCAACCTATGAATGATCCAGAACCTCCTAACGTTTGATTAATTCTGTCTTTTTAGCAGAAGTTTAAATGACAGGATAAAACATCAGACTCGTGCTCAGCAGAGAGAATATTCAGAAATGTCGACAAGAAAAAAGCAATTCATTGAAGTTGTCAGCCTGAGGGCGCAGAGTGTGCACCACTGGAGAAAATGGAATTTGCAGGCCAGGGGATCAGTGTGATCACAGAATCACTGAGGCTGGAGAAGCCCTCTGAGCTCAGCCAGCCCAGCCCAGGACCTAATATCACCCCATCAGCCACACCAGGGCACTAAGGATCACATCCAATCTTTTCTTAAACATCTCCAGGGATGGAGACTCCAGCACTGCCTTGAGCAGTCCATTCCAGCGTCTGATCACCCTTTCTATGAGGAAGAGCTTCCCAACATCCAACCTAACCCTCCCCTGGCAGCTTCAGGCCCTCTTGTTGTGGTGTTAGTTGCCTGGGAGAAGAGCCTGACCCCCACCTGACTACAACCTCCCTTCAGGGAGTTGGAGAGGGTGATAGGGTCCCCCCTGACTCTCCTCCTGAGTAATCACCCTCAGCTTCTCCTCATCAGGCTTTCTGTCCCTTCCCCAGCCTCTTTGCTCCTCTGGACCTGCTCCAGCCTCTCAATCTCTTTCTTGAAGTGAGGGGCCCAGCACTGCCCCCAGTACTCGAGGGGAGGCCTCCCCAGTGCCGAGCACAGGGAGAGAATGATGTCCCTAGTCCTGCTGGCCACACTGTTCCTGATACAAGCCAGGATGCCAGTGGCCTTTCGTGTCATCTGGGCACACTGCTGGCTGATGGTGATGGTAGAAACTTACCTGAGAATAAGGAGTAAGAGAGATAAGAGCTAAAGGGAATAGTTTATAAAAGAACCTTTTCAAAAGCATCCGAGATAGCAGCAGATGGAGTTGGCTGTGATCCAAGGCTCTATGTTAATTTTTGTGGAATTTTTATTTCTGGGATGACACACGGATTTTAAGGTACCAGAAAACCCTGAAACGTTACAAAACCGGCTCCACCAGTTTGCCTAAATTAAGAGAAGCAAGAAGATACTGAGTGTCTGTGTCTATTTTAAGTCAAAGAACCGGATAAAGCATTCAGTCCTCCTGTTCCAGGTTTCATTCTTAATTCTTTCTGTGTTTTCTGTTTATTTGACAGAACATTCTGGTAACGGAGGGACGCAGGTGAATGTGACTTGCATTGTTCAAGTATGTAGCCCAGACTGCAGTTCCCAGTTCCCAGAACAGACTAGTTCAACTTACATGGATCATGGAAACGCTCCCTGTTATTCCCCAACAGGAGAAGAAATTCCCCTTTCGAAAGAAGAAAACCCCATGAAAAAAGAAACTGAAATTCAGATTTCAATGGAAAACAAGGACAGTTTGCTTCAGGACTTACTTCCAGAAGAAAAAAAGTTTCCTCTGGCTGTCCCAGATGCGGGAATGAAAAACCAGTTACAGGAAATTACACATCATACACTGATTGACTGATGAAATTAATCAAACCACCCCTTATCTTCCAAAGCACACATGTTAAACACAGCATTCCCTCAGACACCTGACACTTCAGACAAATACAGATTTGTCTATATAGATCAGCATCTGCTGATCTTTTCGAGGGCTTTTAAAATCTCTTCCTCTGCTTTGAGAGTCAATGGATGATCGCTGTGGTGTAGAAAAATCCAATCTCTTTTAAACTGAATGGCCAACGTGCCTCCCTTTCTTCTGTGATAATCCTGGAGAGCCCTTTACTACATTTGAAAAGGAATGTTTTCCTCTCTTTATGCCATAGCTTTTTCTGCTGAGACTTCTAGCTATTATAGTTTGGGTTCAGCTCTGTCGCTTGTCAAGAACATGGCTGTGACTAGCACATCTGAGAGACTGGAGTGAAATCATCAATGCAAATGAATTGTCCGCTTGATTTTAATTTTACAACTATTGCACCCAATTCCCTGTGCTGCCATGATGGGGTTCGAGGCAGGTCCGACTGGTAATGTGCAGAAACCGGACGTCATTAAACCAGAAGCCGTTTCTTGTACAAAATGGCTGTGTTATATACCTTACGATAGTCTTCCTTTACCACATTTGGAAGTTACGTGATTTGGTTAGTTCTAATTTTTTCTCTACGGGCAGTTAGTGCAGTAGCCTACAGAAATTCATACAATAGCTTGCTTCAGACTGTATCTACTTTGCTTGTCTGGTCCTGTCCTTGTAGGCCACATTCCAGTCTCACAACACTCTCGCTCATGTTCCCGTTTCCAGTTGCCTTTCCCAAGGTCTATGCTGTCCAAATCTAGCAATGCTATGTGTTCAGGTTGCAGTCCTACACTGTGCCATGTCTTTGTGGACATGATTTTCCTCATCCTCTGGGTATTTCTTTTATTGTTATAGTTTGCTTTCACACATTCGTGGACCAAACCTATCAAACCAACTATCCAGGAGCGGAATCTTTACAGGAGCTTTACTAGTTACAACTGTTATGTCCACATAATAGCATTTCATTAGCTGTATGCACTTCATCTCGTTTTAGAGGAGAAAAATCTCGATTAAATCATTTAGTAGGAGTTAAGTTTCTTTTATTGACAGCTCTGAAGTTTGGCATCGCTGTGTCCTGGCTGATGTAATGTGGTTCACTGACTGATTCTGACCTCATTTTTGAGGTTAACCATAAACCCCAAATATCTTTCCCTCTGTTCCAATGAGTATTCCACGTGAATATGCGTGCCAGATAGCTCACGACCATTGACCTCAGGAAAAGGATTCTTTCTTGATGATTGCATAGCATCATCTGTTCAAAGGGGAGTTGACTCAGTCCTCAGAACCAGGAAAACCTGTTCTCCTTCACCATGTTTGACGCAGATCCAACTACCTCTTACAGAAGATTAGTAGAGGCTTGAATCAAGAAGGAGACTTTCGGCTTCGAAAATGAATTTTTAGGATCCCAGTCCCCTTAATTATATTTTACCTACATGACTTAGCTGACAATTGTGGGGTCTGTATTCAACTGGAATGTGCAATACAGTGTTCGAGTCACATGTGAGTAAAGGAGGTGGAACTTTTATGTCATGGAAACATCCTCTTGGGCTAGACCATCACTGAACGTCCCTTCCAAGTGAAGTTCTACCTCTGCAGTAGCTATTTCTGAGGCTTTAGGCTGAAAAAGGTTGATTTGGAATAGCGTTGCAGAAAATACATGGCTTTTAAAAATGCACATTTAAAGATTTCCACAGCATCCTTGAGGTTTAGTAACGTCGTTTCTGCAACTGAGACCTGGCAGAGGGGTCTCTAGTCCTTCTGTGAAGAAACATTTTGTGTTCAGCTTGAACTTGAAGGCCGTTTTTGGAAAGTACTGTGGAAACGGGGGCACGTTTATGGGGTTTTCAAATTACGCAGCTGTGTGCCGGGAAAATCCAAGTGGTTTATGTTTAGGTAGGGAAAAGGTGCTGGTGTTAGCTTAAACAGGCCGTCAATGTTTGTAATTCTGCCTATTTTCAGACTTTTTCGCCAGCAACCCACACTCTGATTCCTCGGGCAGGTTCAAATCCACAGGCTAAGCTGCTGCCTTCCAAACCACGAATCCCAGAACGTTAGGGACTGGAAGGGACCGCGAAAGACCGTCCCGTCCAATCCCCCCGCCAGAGCAGAATCCCCTAGACCCAGTCGCATAGGAACGTGACCAGGCGGTTTGAAACGTCTCCAAGAGGAGGAGACAGACGCATTCACTAGCCCAGACGTTGTGTTTCCTCGCCCCGCGTAGGCTTGGCAGAGCCCCGCAGGCCGCGGGCGTCCGCTGTCATCCGCTGTCAGAGGTCCGGCTCCGCCCCAGGGGCGTGGCCCGCGCCCATCGATAGCTCGGCTCTCCCCTACCCAGGCGTCCCCCGGCCGCCTGGCTCAGATCGATCGACCCGCGCAGCGCGGAGGAGGCAGCGGCGGCCCTGGAGCCCAGGTGGGTGCTGGAGGGCGCGGGAGCTTCAGGCCGCCCCTGCTGCTGCTCGCTCCTGCGGCTGCGGCGGAGCGCGGGCTCGACCCCGAGGGGCCCCTCCCTGCCTCACGCCCCTCACATGGCCCCGCCCAGACGCCCCGGTGGGGGCGAGGGGCAGCGGCAGGGTCATGGGCCTTGCGCGCCCCTTCAGCGCCGGGCCGGGCCGGGCCTGGCCTGGCAGTGCCACTCCGGCGCCCTCCCTGTGTGGCGCAGGCCGAGGGCCCCCGGCCTCGTTGAGGCTTTCTCAGGGCTCCTTTGGCCGCTTCAGGGCAAGGTGACCTTTCGCTTGGGCCAGCAGGTCTTGTCGTGCCTGTCTGCCCCTCCCCACAGCGTGTTGGCCTGCGTGGAGAGGGAGCGGAGGGTGTCCTGAGGGCTCATCCCCGCCCTTCTCTTGTGTAACCGGGGAAGATGCCCCCTTTCTGTCTTGCCCTGATCGGGAAGACCGTCCCAGCACCTTCCCGCGCAGCTTTCGAACTGACCCTGCTGCCGCCGTCACTGATGGTGAGGTTTGCGATTTGTATAGGAAAAGCGAGCCAGCTCCTGGTTTGGCTTGGGTTCTCCAGCAGCACTTCCAGCCCCTGTGGGTTAAAAGCACTGTCATAGAAAACGAGCGTTCAGGTTTCTGTTCCAGCGGCACAGTAGTGGGCTGAAAGTTGCTTAAGCATTTGAAAGGTTCGTAGTGACTTAGTTCTGTTTCACCAGTGTAGGTTAAGGAGGTGGCTTATTTTGTTTACAGCTCTTATGATGACTTCAGATATGGAATTGTTGGTGCACCACAGGATTCTGGTCAGATTCTAACCTGTTCTTCAAGACCTTTCCCCTGATTTGGCACCTAACACAGATCTTTTGTTTACTTGTTTTTTTTAAGGCCAACCTGACAAGTATGACTATTTGCTGTGTGGTCACCCTCATAGACTAAATCCCTATAATTTAAATGGGCACTTACAGGTTTTGATGGTCTGATTATGACTCAAGTTGAAGCTGAAGTGGTGAGGGAAGAGTGTGAAGGGAAACACTTGTGACCAGTGTTGCTTCTCCAACAACTTCTTCACAGTGTTGCTTTTTCCATTTCTTGGTGCAGTAATCCATGCTGCCACTTTGGAAGCCTGTGAGAACTATTAAAGTTGCTAGAAATTAGACAGCCTAGTGGAACTCAGAAAGCCTGCTGATGAATTATGTATGTGACTTGTACCTGATTACTTCCCATGCACAGACTCTTCCCGAAAAAGGGGGTTGGGTAGGGTGAGCTGTTTCACAGATGTCGTAAGAATTCTACAGACATACAGTCAAAGGCTCAGGACTGTTCCCGGAGACAAGGCTTCTGAAATCAGGTTGCTGGCAGCTTGAAGTGAAGGAGGCCAGGACAAAACCACTTCAGATCAATGTGGAATTTTAGTCTTTTATTTTCTGGAAGAGAATTTTAGATTGACCTTGATTATTGCAACAAAATGAGTCATTTTGAGTAGAAAAAGGATGGGAAAATGAACTTAAATTTACAAATGGGGGTGGCCTGTAATCATCAAAGGTCTGTATGACACTCTGGTTTGAGACGTAAGCATAGAGCAATTTTTAAAGCAGAACTCAAGGTTTGTGTTTTTACTGCCTTTGAGGTTGATCACAGTAAGAGTTACTGTGCTAACAGTATAAGCTCTGCTGAGACTATACATTTCACTTTTTTGCATGTTTATTCTTTCAGAACAAGACTGTAATTATGAAACAGAAAGCAAGAAAATGACAGAAAACCACTAGTTGCCCACTTGCAGGACAGTCATGTTGGAAGGATTGGTGGCTTGGGTCCTCAACACCTATTTGGGCAAATATGTCAATAACCTGAACACTGACCAACTTTCAGTCGCTCTTCTGAAGGGTGAGGCCTTGGGGTATTTTCTGTAGTGTTTTCAGACTGTGACTTTAAGAAAAAAAAAAGTGGAAGGTGGAATTAAAGCAGTCACTTAAAATTCCGTGTTGAATGTTTATGTAAATCTTTTTACTAGGGAGTTTTGTGCTAGCACTTACAAGGAACAGTAAATTCTCCTGTCTTTCTGTCTTTGGTGCTTTTTATCAGCTCTGTTAAATGTATGTATATGCAACATTCTCAAATAAGCTCAGTGTATCTTAGCGTGTTATATAGAATATTTGAGTGTTGCTTTTCATGGTACTCTTCTGTGTTGAGGGGCTGTGGCAGGAAGTATTCTGTAGTCTTTACCTTACATTTTGGTGCTAGTAGTTAAGACTTACGGTCTATGTCACGTTATGTCATGTTACGTTCGTGACTCCTATACACGGTCCTCAAAGAGTAGATGCTTTCTCTTTGTTTACAGTACAGATCTTAAACCTTGTAGAAGGTTGCTTCTGGCTGACCTCATCAAGTCATTTGTTCACATGGCACTGGAAAGCTAACAAATATGTTAAATGGCCGATGCAGTTGTGACACAACTTGAAGTGGTCACATGAAATCCTATTTTGTAGTCATTTCAAGCTTACAGTGTTCCAGTTGGCATTTTATCTCGTAATTTTAATAGACTGGGCTTATTTTTTCTGCTTTCTACAGGTGCTGTTGAATTGGAAAACTTGCCGCTAAAAAAAGATGCCTTGAAGGAGCTGGAATTACCGTTTGAAGTAAAGGCAGGTTTGTATTTTGCTCGTGTGTGCAGGACAAATATTTATAAACAAGAAGTATTGTATGTTTTAAAATAACCTTTACCTGCGAGTCAGAAGCTTGAAGAAATGAGGTAACCTGGATTTCAGGTTACCCAGTTCTATTTTAGGGTATTTCTTCCTCAAACCACTTTTTCTTTCAGGTTTTCCAAGGGTGTTAAATAGTGTTTCTAGTGGAATCTGATAGCATCTCTGTTTTTCTATATCTAGGTTTCATTGGCAAAATAACACTACAGATACCTTTCTACCGCCCACATGTGGATCCATGGGTGATATGTGTCTCAAAACTGCACCTAATCGGTGCACCAGAAAGAAAAGAAGATTTCGATGAGGAAAGGGAGAAGTTGCAAGAAAGAGAACACAAGAAAGCCCTTCTTCTAGCACTTGAAGAGAAATGGAAAGTGAGTCGTGCTTGTCTTGCAGGGTGAAGAAACAGCTCTGGTATATGGATTGCATTTAAGTCTCCTCACAAGTAGGAGAACCTTAGAATTTGTTTCATACGTGCTCATAGGGTGCAATTTCTCCCCCACCCCATGCTGTTGTGTGTTCTGTGTGTTGGAAATATTTAAATAGGGGTTTTTTTCACCTTTATCCTGTTCATGTTAACTTCAGTGTAACAACGTGTTTTGTTTCCTGACCAGTTCTGCAGGGGTGATCAATGTTTATGTCAATGTTTTCTTTTAGAAAGAACGACAACAGAAAGGGGAATCTTACTGGTACTCAGTTACTGCCTCTGTAGTCACCAGGATTGTAGAAAACATTGAAGTAAGTCTTTGCATTGTAAAGCTTTTCCCCCGCTTGTGAAGAATTATGCTGTGCTTCATGTTATGTGGTTCGTACGGAGGAGACTGTAGATCAGAGGTAGATGTTTGGCAGAGGACAGCCCCTTTTCAGATGGAACCTTCGTAGTTTGAAACTAGTCCTGATGGGGACTTCTGGAAAGGAAAAATCCTCCATCATTTTTTTTACTGAGGGGAACATATCAGGGTTTTTTTAATTTGTAGCAGTAGGTGGAAAATGAATTTTCCTGATACCTGATAGGTTTGGCTCGCATTTTCATTCTTTAATTTATAAACCCACTGAAATGATTAAATTGTTCATGAAGCAGAAGAGCATGATTTGTTTGGAGAAAAAGGTAATTGGCAAAGAAAGAAATCCCTGTGCTGATGCATGACTCTGATTATTTGGCTGTGTGCTGTCTCTCAAATTCTTTAATTATTCTTTTTCTATTAATAGAAGTCTGCCACGTGTCTCTTAAATCTCAAAATGACTCAGACGCATGGCCATCGCACTGTGTTCCTTTTTCTCTTTGAAAGTCCTAAAGTTGTTAATGACATTTAGCAGCGATGACATGATTAATCACTCCTGTTTATCACAGAACCATAGTAATGGGGGTTTTTTTCTGTCTAGTTAAAAATCCAGGATGTCCATTTGAGGTTTGAAGATGGTGTCACAAATCCTTCGCGGCCATTTGCCTTTGGCATCTGCATCAAAAATGTGTCAATGCAAAATGCAGTGTTTGAACCAGTAAGTGTAACTTCTCGTACAAGCACTCTCGGCAGCTGAGATGCGATGCTGTATTTTGTGGGTGGTAGTAAACACTTAGTAAAATGTATGGTGTGTTACTAGTACTCTGGTTATTGTAATGCATGGATTCGAGGCAGTTTATATTGTTTATTGGGTACGTGGAACTAAAAACTGTATGGCGTGCCTTGTGTGATTTTAGGTTCATTCCACTTCTTCTGCTTCAGGTTGAGAAGCTGATGCGGAAAAAACAGCTGGATGTTGCCGACTTCAGTATTTATTGGGATACTGACTGCACTTTATTGGGTGACCTGCCCCCTGGTCAGCTACAGGTACATCTTGGCATATGAAAGAGATTTTTGTTATTAGTCTCCTTTCTGTATTGGAGACCTAACTGACTTAGAATTTACTGTTTCTGGTGCTGTTAAAGAGCAACAGAAGTTTGTGGTTTCATGCTATAAGGATAGGATACCTGTGCAACCCACAAAGGTTGTGTTGTCTGATTGCTCTTTCTACCTTTGAAGAGGTTTAAGAAGACTTTTTAATTGACTGGCATGCTAATAAAGTCTACTCTAGAATATGAAATCAGTGTATTCTAGTAAGCATTGTACGGTCATTCCTTGTCAAACAAATCTGCCTGTAACCCACAGGAAGCAATGGACAGAAGTATGGAAAGTCGTGATCATAATTACATCATGGAACCTGTATGCACTTCTGCTCTTCTTAAGAGAAATTGTTCTAAGGAGCCTTTAAGATCACGTCAAACTCCACGGCTTGAGTGTGACATTCAGCTTGAGACTATTCCCTTGAAGCTTTCACAGGTAAGCAGCAGTCACCTTCATTTAACTGTTGGTACCTGAAAGATTGTTGCGACACAGCGTAAAGGAGCCCGTCACAAACTCTGCCGTTAAGTGCGTTGGGCTGCGTGGCGTGTCCAGACTAGTTGGTCTTCAAGATAACCTGGGATCTGCACGCTGTTACACAGAGCTCTGTGGTCAGTTCCTTACCAAACAGCTGATTAAGTAAGATACTCATTTATGTTTTTGTTATCACAATGTCTGCAAATCCAAACTGGCAGTTTGACGTGGAGCGTGTTTTCAGTTTCCCTTGTTGTTCGTACCAGTGCTTCTGAACATGGTGCTGGAAAATGCCACGTTCAATTACCTGTCTCTGAGAAAAGCCTCTTATTGGAACAGCGAAATACCTGCAGGGTGTTTCATAAATACTCATAGACCTTTGTTAGTGTCTGCAACAGCTTAATTACTACTTTCTCAAAGATTTAGTATTAGACACAATTGAAGAGGATATGCTGAAGTAGTTGCTTGTTTTAAATCAAAGCATTGGAAGTTATTTATTAGTTTTACTACAGCTGATGATTGCTTTGCCTGATCGATCTGTGTATTGTTTCACTAAAAGGTGCAGTATCAGCAGATCATGGGATTTTTAAAGGAACTGGCCAGAAAGGAACGACAGCTTAAGTTCAGGAAGTGGAGGCCAAAGGTTGCAGTAATGGAGAAGTGAGTATTTCTTCATGTGTGGTGGTGTTAAGATGATATTAGACATTACACTTGGGAGACCAGAAGGAAGATAAATACAGAAAGGTGGATAATAACATATTAAAGTTTCTGTTCTCATGTTTTGTTTCCCTACTTCATAAATTGATTTAAAATACTCAGATGTAATTTGAACTTTTAAAATGTTCTCACCTGAGGCTTTAAATCCTTCTTTCACAGCTTCTGAGAACCGGGATTAACGTTGGGCATTCTACCCCACGCTCACACTGTGGTGTTCTGACTTTTTTCTTTGTGGAAAGAGCTCCTATTACTTTTGCTTTTTTATCGATAGAGGACAAAAGTTGGTAGTTCAGACTGGAGATCTGCGCAATTCAACGTTTTGTTGTCTATAGAGAACAGCCATACTAAATACCCCTGACGTGGTGGAACTTTGCAGAGCGCTGTTCAGTCAGTCTGTAGAACTGGCTCACAAACACTAGCTCTACCAATGATGCTCTCCTGATCAGTTCCCTTCTGATTTTTTCATGGAACCTCTCCTGGACCTTGTCACCAGTTTGACATGTATCTGTGGTTTTGGAATTACCAGTAATGAAGTAATTTTGGACTGTTTCAGCTGCCGTGAATGGTGGATCTTTGCTTTGAACGCTAATCTTTCGGAGATCAGGGAGCAGAGACAGCGTTCCACCTGGGAGTTCGCATTACATCGGGCCCAGGATGCAGTGTCTTACACTGACATGTACTACACCAAATTAAAGGGGGAACCACTGTCCACTGCAGAGCAGGTATTTAGATTGGCATTTTCTACTGTGACAGCTCTTCATCTTGTAGGTTATTTGTTTCATGTTCTCAAATTTAAAATCAGTTCTAATTCAGAAACATTTTCAGTTATACTGTGGAGCGTTTTCACTGAACATAGGCTGTCTTTTGACCACCATTGAGTTCCTAGTGCTTGAAACCTGGGCTTGTGGGAGGTGTGTGTGCGTGCGCAGCAAGGTTCTTCTGGTTTTGTTGTGCTATGCAAAAAATGGTCTTTTTTTTATTGAGCTGTAACTGGTTTTCACCAAAAATAGCATTAACTCTCATCGAATGCTCGTGTCAGTCTTGACAGGCTTTCTAAATGCATGTTCTCTCTAGACTCAGTATTTAAAATGAGAGGCGTGTCAGGTCATGCATCTGTTTGGGGAGATAATGTGAGAAAAGTTACAGCTAGCTGACAGTGTGTTTGGAGGTGCTTTGTTGTTATCTTTGGTTTTCCCCCCCATTTGATTTTAGGAAGAGGAATTTAGAGAGAAAGTTCCCATAATAGTGAACCCATCTCCTGCTTCAGAAAGAGCAGCTTTTTAATTAGCAGCTTTTTATGGTGAAGTGTACTGGGACTTTTTCATTCAGTGGGTTCAGGGCACTATGTACATCACCTCTCTTAAATGTGTGATTCTGCTGATGCTTTAAGTTGTATGTAATCCTTACTTCCCTGTAGTCATGGTACTGCAAATCTTAGAGTACCTTGTGGGAGACTTTTACTTTCACGCAGAGAGTGTTGGCTTCAGCAGAGCTGTGACATCTAACGAGGACAGTGCCATTGGACTAGGAAAATGCCTTTTGCTTTCTTGTTC
This sequence comes from Phoeniculus purpureus, assembly GCA_028565055.1. Lineage (NCBI taxonomy): Eukaryota > Metazoa > Chordata > Aves > Bucerotiformes > Phoeniculidae > Phoeniculus > Phoeniculus purpureus. The sequence continues at coordinate 4,544,897 of JAOXOE010000851.1, read as the reverse complement.
CATGATGTACTTTTTTGCACTTGGATGAATCTTACGCTTCCACAAACAACTTCTTAATCGGTACAAAGACAACGATGTGTCTTTGTACCTGGATTTGAATACTGCCGTGTCCTGATGATTCAATTTGTTTCTCTACCTTTTTCACTCAAGACAGAAGCTTTTTTTTCCACTCCTGGCTAAGGCATTCTGTTCAATCAGGTTATTTTCCATGCTTCTGTTTTGTGCTGCAAACCTTGCTGCTGATGCATGATAGGAAGAAGTAGCTGGGCAAGGAATTCTTACCACGAACTATTATGTGTGTAAATAATGTATTATAAAGTGCACAGTGCCATTGTTGCAGTTGCTCGCAGGAGTACTGTTTGTTTTAGTTTCACTTGGACACATTAATGCCATGTTAGGTTTTTTCCCTGTGAGTCTCTTCGAGGCAGAGATGTTTGGTGTATTTGTGAGCAGGTTTGCTCTAGTTTAGTGCAGTTAATTTACCTCCTTTGTCTTTTCAGGCAGAAATGTGTCGCATTGAGGATGAGCAAACTTATGAGGAGTTGAAGATACTGTGTGAGATAGTTCATGATAAATTTCATGACCTGGCTGAGGTGAGGAACATTCTGCATCCGGACTAATATTTGGAATCTCTCAGTGAATTATTCAGAGCTAGCAAGATCTGTTCTGCTGGAGAGCATTTGCATGTATTTGCTCTGATTTGTAAGCCTGGCATTAGTGCTAAAACAGCCAGCAGTGCTCGCTCAGTTCCAGCTGTTTATACTGTTGGGTCACTTGCACAGTGAAATCTTTTTGTCTAGTCGTGTGATGATCTTCCTCAGCAGTATCTTTGCCAGAATTGCTTGGGCAAGTACTGTTCATGTTGAAAACAGACAGTAGAAGTAAGAGTTTATGATGAGTACTTTGCCAGCATATTTATATGGCAGAAGTTTAAATGGTTTTCTGAGCTGCCTTCATAAAACATGAACTAATCTCTGTAACAGTACAACGTCATCTCTTTCAAACACAATTTCTAAAATTTAGAGCTGTATTTTACAGTGTTAATGAATTCTTACTTGAATTAGGGTTTCTAAACTAAGATGGAAGTAGTGCCATATGGCTTCATGCATAATATGCAGCAGATAACTGAAGGAATGGTGGTTATTTCTTTGCTGCTGCTCTCCCGACAGGCTAAAAGCAGCAAGTGAAAATATCACTGCTGGTATACGGAAGAGTGCTGAGTAAATCATAGATAGAATTCTAATTTTATTGTGACTGGTTTATACATTTTTTAATACTGTTTCGCTAATCAGCACTACTGTGTATGTCTCCAATGTTAAAATACAGAGTGTCAAAGAGCCATTGCCTGATTCCCCTGGAGGTTCCCCTGGTGCAGAATCTGCACATGGCAGTCGCACTGGAATGCTGCGGTACCTTCAGTCGTGGTTCCCTGGTTGGGGAGGCTGGTATGGATATGCTCAGCAAACATATGAAGGTGAACCTTTTGAAGGGCTGCTGCCAGACCCAAAGGATCAGTGGAATCCGGAAGACATACTAGGTATGGAAATGTAGAGGTTTCAGTTTCTTCTTAGGGCTGTTAGCGCTGCTGTGGTTAGATACCTACTAAAGGTGAATGGAAACGACTCTTTGGCCTGTACCGTTGAAAGATTTTCCGTGTCAACTGATGTATTGGGCAGCAGAGCCTCTGTCAAGGTTAATAATCTGTTCTGCGTTCACAGTGCCTGGTGTAGCCACTGATGGAATCCATTTGCTTGCCGTATTACAGATATCGATGACAAAGAGCATTGGGCTTTTTCTGTTTGGGTGTGTGGGGATCGTCTAACGCGGTGTGCCTTGGGGGGTCTTCGTAAATGTAGATTTACTTTGTCTGAACGGAAACAGAATTGCTCTGAAGACTACTCAGTTCTGTTGGGAAAGTGTACCTGCTGTAGTTTGTTGTTTCTGTTTTTCTTCCCTAGGTCTGGGGAAATCTGTATCTTCAAATTCAGAGAAGCATTTTTGTTCTTCAGTACCCTTCCACAAACCTTATTAAATGCGTCGTTTTATTGTTGTTTTTAACTAGGTGCAGATGAATTATTTGATCCTGCTGCAGATGCTTCCAGCATGAATACCTTTACAAAGAGAGATCATGTCTTTGCTAAATTAAATCTACAGTTGCAAGGTGGCTCCTTTACTCTGTTGCATAAGGTGAAGAAGGTGGTGCATGCTGAGGAGACTGCATTTATGCAGCTGGAGTTTTCAGGTATGAAGTCGATTCTTTCTCCAAAAAAACCCAGGGTTTTGTCTGTCCTCAGACCTTTCTTTTAATTCTTCAAATTCGTATACTGAAACAAAAATAAACGTGCGAAAGCAACTTGTGAAAATGGAAGTAAGTGAAAAGAAGTGTCTCTCTTCAGATGTGAATGATTTCCACACAGAACCCTAATTTTAAACGTTGTTCTGTGTGCAAGGAAGATAAACAGAAACGTATGTGTCACAGTCACTGTGGTGCCGTCCAAATCACTTATTTCCCCGTTTAATTATTTTAGTAGAAGTGAATGCATATAAGCACTTCCAAAAGACTTGTCTCTTGGGCAGGGTTGTCATCTGTAAAACCTGAATAAATCCTGTGCTGTGTACTAAAAGAAAGACTATCTTTTATCTTTCTGTCTTTTATATCTTTATTTTTATATCTTTATGTTTCAGGTGTAAAGATCTTAGCAGAATCCCTTCCTCGCAGAAATTCTTCCCTTCTCAGGGTTCAGCTTGGCGGTCTTTTTCTGAGGGATTTGGCAACAGAAGGGACCATATTTCCTGTTCTTGTTTTCCCAAATCCTGTAGGTGAAAAAAACTCTTGAAGTTACTGTGTAGTCAGGCGAAGTGTGTATGAGAATAGTCATCTTCCAAACCATGGTATTTTTCATTGGTGCCTTTTTCTTCAAGACTCTTGGGTTCTCTTTCTGGAATAATTCGAACTTGCTAAACTTACTTTTTCCCCTCCCTTTCCAAAGAGCATTTATAGGACCCTTGATTGTTTGCGCTGTGTGTTTGTGACTTTAGTGTTGCACTTAACACATGTTGAGAAGAAGCTGAATTGTTGACAAAGATGTGATTTATGGAGCAATCAGTGTTACTGCTTTACCAGTGATTGTTCTTTTCCATAAAGCTCCTTGGGCCAAGTCAAGTGTTATTGTACCTGTGTAGTTACACTGAAAGCAGAAGTACTGAGTTACCATTATTTTTCATCCTAATGAATTGCTGAGAAGACTTCAAATACCTTTTCTCAACAAACAGAAGTTGAACCTAAGTCTGTGATAATTTCCCATGTATTTTGTACTTTGTAGAGTGACTCAGATTTGCTCTTCAGACTTCAGTCTGCCTGCTGCATGAGTAGGTAGTGTCAGGTGCTTAGTCATACTTCCTTCGCTTGTTGGCTACCTAAGGTTGAAAAAGCATATCATTGCCTCAGATTAGACAGAGAATTCACTTTTGAAGTGACCATAAGACTCATCAAGGAAAGACTTTGATGCTTCTGTCAGGTGGCTGATTTTATCTAAACAATCTTTTTCTTTTCAGCAAAAGGAGGTTGGCCGTGTGTCTTCCTTTGGACTCCAGAGTTTGTCCTCAGAAATAACTAATAACACTGGTAATGATTTCATTTTACAATTTGATGATAATAAACGTATCAGATAACTCCTGCAAAGCAGAAATTTCAAAACTTGAGTGCATAAAGTATAAATTCATGCACATGATGTTTGCCAGACAGTGAGAATAAAATCAAGGCAGCTCTGGTCAGGCGTAAGAGTGTGTGGAAAGTGAGTAAGAAAACATGTCTTCCCAGACAACGGGAGATGCTTTTGCTCTTTGTCTTGATTTAAAAAAAAAAAAGAATAAAATATTAGGATTTGAAAGTAGGACCCAATTAAAAAATAGGGTTTAAATTCCCTGGGGTCGGTTGGTTTGTTTGTTGCTTTTGTCCATTTGTTTGTTTGGTGGGATTTTTTCAACCAAACTTGTAACTTGGTTTTTATTCAGTTGCAGATCCTGATGCCCCAGTGTTTGAGATGCTTTATGAGAGAAATCCAATCCACAGCAATTTTGAGAGGCGCCTGGAAGTCAGTACCAGACCTCTAAATATCATTTACAATCCACAAGCCATTAAGAAAGTAGCTGACTTCTTCTACAAGGGCAGAGTTCATACCTCAGGTTAACCTTTACTGTGTTTATTTTTGGTGGGGTTGGGTTTTTTATTATCTTATCTTACTTTTGATTTTTATCAAAGACAAAAATCTTTGATTTTTATTTCTTTTCATTCTTAGAAATAAAAAAGTAGTAACCAAAGAGTCTCCACTTAAAATCCAGTTAAGCAATACTCTGAGTCATTTCTGGATGGTTGCATTTTGTTGTTTCTTTGTCCTGTATTTTACTACTGAAGTTTTAAATGGTTTTTTTTTAATCTTTGTTCTCTTTCTTCTGGGTTTGTTTTTTTTAATTCAATAGCAGATGAACAAAACAATACCTCGCTGGTTTTGTGTCTCACACAGGTTTTGGTTATCAATCGGAGTTAGAGGCAAGAGTGGCTGAAGCTGCCAGACGTCAGTACAACAAGCTGAAAATGCAGACAAAAGCTGAAATCAGGCAAACCATTGATCGTTTACTAGTAGGAGAATTCATTGTAAGTTGTTGCCCACCCAAAATGTTGATTTAGGCTTTTTTGTCCTATCTTGTAGGGCTTGAAGTTCTAAAGAGTGAGCTTTGTTGTTTATTTCTGTGGTGTCCGTTGTAAGAAAAAGGGGAGTTTTACATGCGATGCAGCATTCCTTTTGCTGTCAAACAGTCCGTGTTTGTGGCGCAGACCTGTTGTTTTTAGAGGCAGAACAGTATTTTTCTGTTCTTGACCTCGTTAACTGAGATGACTTCATGCCAGCTGGTTGGCTGCAGTGTGCAGTGTGCTCTGTTACATCAAATTCACTAAATTGATGTTTAACCTGTTTAAGGATTATTTTGCCAATTGAGAAATTGTTGTTCTTTGTTTTTATTCTCATCAGTTTTCCAGTAACAGTAGAACACGTATCACTATCATTAATCTCTAGCTTTGCAGTTAGCTCTGTTGATGCAGGAGAGTTGTTTTCCATTGTTTTCAGTGAAATGAAAAATTATTCTGAAAAAGTAATAGTTGAATGTTCAAAAAAACCAGTCCATTGCCAGTTGAAAATGTGGCTAACTCGGCTGATTCGTTTGCCATGACTTTTTACTTGTATGCGAGGGGAAACTCTTACAGGGTGTTGTATCTTTCTCTTCCAGGAAAACAGTAAAAGCTGGACTGTGTGCCTTGATATTTCTGCCCCTCAGGTGATCTTCCCTGATGATTTCAAATGTGTGGACCCAGTGTTAGTTGTTGTAGATCTGGGAAGAATATTACTTGCCAATTCTCAAGGTATGATCTGGAATTATTGCAGCTTTGCTTTTTAGCTTCTCCCAGAAACTCCTGTGGAAAGTGGAGATGTCTTAAGATTATTTCCTTGTGTGTTAAAGTTATTCCCCCTATAGAGTTTCACATAATAATTTGTGGGTTGAAGGAATTGTGTAGGCAGAGGAATGGATTTTTATTCTTCTTACAACATGATTTAAAGTAAATGTTGTAGTTACAGTGTTTAAAAACAATATAACGTCACAAAAGTAATGGAGTCTCCTTCTCTGGAGACGTTTAAAACCCACCTGGCCATGTTCCTGTGTGACTTGATCTAGGAAATCCTGCTCTGCTGGGGGGATTGGACTGGATGATCTTTTGAGGTCCCTTCCAATCCCTAATGTTCTCTGATTCTGTGATGGAAAACATCCAAAGAGGGAGAAGTATCTTCTGTTTATTTATTTGTTTACTTTTTTTAATCCACAGAGGAGTTGAAAAGGAGCCCAGACACTTACTCTTCAGAAGTCAATGAACTGAGTGATGAGGAATACAAAACACCTCTTGCAACTCCTCCCAATACTCCTCCACCAGAATCAAGCACTACTAGTGTCGTGAAAACGTCTGAATTTCCTGGAGTGGAAATAAGTGAAGAGCAGTTGCAAGCACACTTAATGAGTAAAAAAATGTACGAGAGGTACACACTTTCATTTATGGATCTTCAGATCATGGTAGGCCGAGTGAAGGACAACTGGAAGCATGTCCAAGATAGCAGTGTGGGTCCGACTCACGTGGTAGAAAAATTCAATGTTCACCTGCAGCTGGAGCGCAGATTGATCTACACATCTGACCCAAAGTACCCCGGAGCCGTCTTGTCTGGCAGTCTGCCAGACTTGAAAATTCACATCAATGAAGACAAAATCCTGGCTCTGAAGAACTGCTGTACACAGCTGAGTACCTCTGAAACGAAGTCTTCTGATGCCTTGCACTTAGGGAAGGACAAAATCTTTTCAGAGGTGGACCAGCTTGGCAGTTTGCACGATTCCGTGATGAATCTTACACAGAGCGTTGTAATGCTGGAGCAACATACCAGGGAAGTTCTTGTGGAATCTCAGCTGCTTCTGGCTGAATTCAAAGTAAACTGTATGCAGCTGGGTGTTGAAAGTAATGGGCGATACATCTCTGTTCTCAAGGTTTTTGGCACCAATGCCCATTTTGTGAAAAGGCCATACGATGCAGAAGTGTCCCTGACTGTTCACGGCCTGTTACTGGTTGATACTATGCAAACATATGGAACAGATTTCGATCTTTTGATGGCTTCTCATAAAAATCTGAGTTTTGATGTGCCAACAGGAAGCCTTCGAGACAGCAGGGCTCAGTCCCCCGTTTATGGACCATATGATGCACGTCCTCTTGATGCAGCTAGTTTGGCAGAAAGATGCACTACAGCTTCAAATAATTCATCTGGCAACAATCAAAAAGACCAAGAGTCGCTGATCAAATTAGAGTACCAGTTTGTGAGTGCAGAATGCCCATCGATGAATTTAGATAGCAGTCTGCAGGTGATCTCTTTACAGGTGAACAACCTGGATATCATCCTTAATCCAGAGACAATTGTGGAACTGATTGGATTTCTCCAGAAGTCATTTCCAAAGGAGAAGGAAGATTCTAGTCCTCAGCCGTTAGTAACTGACTTGGAAAAAGAGTGGAGGGAACAGGAAACCTTCCAGTCTACTTATGTACAGAACACAGAGGTAGCAGTCGATATTCACTGGTTAAATATACTCCTCCTCAGGACAGTCTGCATGACGAATGGAGAAAAATACGGCAGGAAGATTGCAACAGCCAGTATTGGTGGCACCAAAGTCAACGTGTCCATGTGTAGTAAGTTGGATGTAAATGGGTCTCTTGGCTGTCTTCACCTTACAGACCTAACGCAAGATAGTGTTAAGAACCAGTATGTTGTCAGCATAGGGAATACAGTAAGGTACGAAAATCTCATCGGCGAGTTAGATTACTTTGAATCGTTATTCTTCAGGCTTGATGATGGGAATAGTCTCCCGGATGCGTTAAGCTTCACTTTCACAGAAAAGTCAAAAGAAGAATGTTCTCTCAACCTTAAAATGGCCTCCTTGCACTACAACCACTCAGCTAAGTTTCTGAAAGAACTAACCTTGTCAATGGACGAATTGGAAGAGAATTTCCGCAGCATGCTTAAAAGTGCAGCTTCAAAAGTTACTACAGTCTTGGCAACTAAAACTGCTGAATACAGTGAAATGGTGTCTTTGTTTGATACCACACCACGATCAAGAGATGTTGCCAACGTAGAAGATAGTGAAGGCTACGCATTTGGGTCACAACCTCTCCAAACCGATACCATTAAGCTGATACTAAATGTGAACATTGAATCACCAATTGTCTCAATACCTCGAAAGCCTGGGAGCTCTGAACTGCTTGTGGGTCACTTAGGACAAATATCCATTCAGAATTTTGTCCCGGGAGAAGATGAATCTACAAGTGATAGACTGCAAGTTGAAATTAAAGATATTAAGATGTATTCTTTAAATAGCAGTCAGTTCATGAGCAAGAAGGAGCCTGCTAGTGAAGCACCTCACAGGCAGCATTCTTCAGGTCCTGCCAGTATTAATAGCCAGGAAGAATCTCATTTTACTCGTCATGACTTCTTTGAATCGTTACATAAAGGCCACGGTATGTTAATAAGAGGATTCTCAATTCTTTTAATATTCCTGTGTAATTTAATACTAAAAACATGTGTTGGCCATTGGTCTGTTTGTGTGCTTTTGTCTCACCCATCCTCCTGAAAATACACTTCTCATTTTTACTGACAACGGACAGATTATTTTGTTTATATCCATTTTAGTCTCCTAAGCAAAAGCTCTTCATGGAGAATTTTAACTGAACATTACCCCTGTGTACTTACTTCAGCAGCGCTGAGGGAATCTGAGCAAGTTCATTAGCTACTGTTGTTATCTGCTGTGCGTCCTTTATAGGATGATCAGTTCACTTACCTTAGTGTTTTAATTCCACTCAACAGCTTTCCACATTCTGAATAACACCACCATCCAGTTTAAATTGGAAAAAGTGCCACTAGAGAGAGATTTGGATTTAACTTTTCCACTGAATAATGAAGACTTTGGAATATCAAGCATTATGAAGATTGAAGGAAAATTTGTGAACCCTCTTCAGGTACAGTGATGTCGTGTTTTTGTTACTGATGTAAAAGTGTCTCCCTGCGTGAAAGATAAGTATTTTTCAGACAAGTGTCCTCAGGTTTAGCATGTGGGGTAGTTTAGAAATCAGATCCTTATGCATGCGCTTAGAAGAGAGTCTTGACTTACAGTAACAATGGCCAAAATGTAATCGTGTTTTGGGGCATTTTAAACGTTTTTATGAATGACTCTGACTTTTGCTTATTCTGAGCACCTGTATTAGAAGGAAATATCACTGTTCAGATACGTTTATTTGCAGTTCCAGTAGAAACTAAGAATTAAACTGCTGTTGTCTTGAAAAAATCTCTACAAAAGCAGAGATTTTAAATAGAGGAAGCGGAAACTTCCAAAGCTAAAGAGACCAGCGATGAGAAGTAGAATGTTTTTCTTATCTGTTACTTCATGTTCTCAGCATGACAGATTAAGACTAGTTGGTGTGGCGAGTTATTTTTTTACTGAAGTATCCTCCTCTAAGATCCTATTCTGTGTGTTGCCTGGCTGTGTTATTATGCAGAGCTAATACAGAGGAATTGTTTTGCTTGAACTTCATTGTTCCTTGTTCTAGATTGTTTTGTCTTTATGGACAAACTTAAAATCTGTCTGGCTTGCAATTCCAGTCTTTCCGCTTGTGACCTCTAAAACATGTTTACTAATTTTGTTAAAATACGGAGGGTGATTGTTTCTTTTTTATACGTTGTAGGTGGTGTTAGCAAAACACGTGTACGAACAAGTCCTGCAGACTCTGGATAATCTGATTTACAGTGAAGACTTGAACAAATTTCCAACTACTCCTGTTTCTTCAACTTCTCCTAGTTTTCCTTCAGCATCACTTCATAGTACAGGCACAGAGTTCTCAAGTGAACGGAAGGAAAATGGCTTATTCAGCCATTCTGGTTTTAATTCTGTTCCAAACAAGTCATTAGCTGTCAGGGAAACCAAATCTTTTACCCAGATTCAAGCAAACTTTCATATCTCAGAGCTCCAGGTCCAGTTAAGTGGTGATCTTACGCTTGGTGCACAAGGCCTTGTCAGCCTTAAGTTTCAGGATTTTGATGTCGAGTTTGCTAAAGATCATCCTCAGACACTGTCTATTCAGATTGCCTTGCGTTCTCTGCTAATGGAAGATCTTCTGGAAAAAAACCCAGACTCTATGTATAAGAATCTAATGGTGTCCCGGGGAGCACCCAAGCCATCCAGTTTAGCACATAAGGAGTATCTTTCACAGTCCTGTCCCCTGGTATCCAATGTAGAATATCCAGATATGCCACGATCCCTGCCTTCCCATATGGAAGAAGCTACTAATGTCTTTCAGCTATACCAAAGACCAGTTTGTGCCTCCCGTAAGAAGCAAAAGGAAGATGCTGATTCTGAGTATCCTCTGACTCCACCTCCTTCTCCAACAGCAGACAGATCCAGGTTGCCCTGTGGAAAAAGTAACTTTGATGATTCATTAGTTCATATCAATATATTTCTAGTGGATAGGAAACATCCCGAGTTTTCCTCCCGTTATAGCAAAATTAACCGTAGTGTAGATGTTGATTTTAATTGTCTAGATGTCTTAATAACTTTGCAAACTTGGGTAGTGATACTGGATTTCTTTGGCATTGGATCCACTGCTGATAACCATGCTATGAAGCTGCAGCCTGAAGATACTCAGCAGACAGTCAAATCAGAAATAAATACCTTGTCAGCTTCTCAAGCCCAAGAGCCCGTAAACACTAAGCTGGATTTGAAGGTATACTTGAGATGCAAAATAGTAATTGGATTGTCTGTCATAAAACATCTGGTTTATAGAAACTTAAGGTGACGTTTAAATCAAATGTTTTATACACTAGTGGAGAAGGTCAGCAGCAGTAGATTCGAAACATCTGTACGTGTAGTTTAACAAAAAAGCACAGCATTTAGAGAAAAGCAAAATGTGGGTGGCTCCCCTGCTTCCCTGTAGGCTCTGTGTGCTGCTTGAAGTAGGGCATGAAGAACAACAGGGAGAGTTAGACACCTACTCCCCACTCCATCCAGTGTGCTCTGTGCTCGGGAGTCTCTGGTGGGCAGTGATTGCTGCTTTGCCAGTGTAATGCCGGGGACAGACTGACTGTGATCGTTTAAATACAAGGGTCACTTCAGTATTAAAGACGTAACATGTTGAAATTGGTACTGTGCTGTTCTAGGGTCTGCACAGGATTTTGTGTGGGGCTTCTTTAATGTATTTTATAAATACGTATGTCTGTTCTGTATAAGCATATAGTTTAAAATAATCAAAGAAGATGTGTGTCTATGTCTAGTCGTTGTTCAGGGGTCCTGCAGTCTAATTAAAAATGACGTGTCTTGTGAGATAAAAGGGTGAAGATAACAGTGCTAGGATTCTTAACAGTGAGGGTGACAGAGCACTGGCAGGGGCTGCCCAGGGGTGTTGTGGAGTCTCCTTCTCTGGAGACATTTCAAACCCGCCTGGCCATGTTCCTGTGCAACTGGATCTAGGGGATCCTGCTGTGTTGGGGGGATTGGACTGGATGATCTTTCAAGGTCCCTTCCAATCCCAAATGTTCTCTGATATGTGTGTATGTATATATATATACACGTAAAAAAGGAGAGAGAATGCAGCTTAATTACAGGTATGGAAGAACAAGAATCCTGAAAGAGAAAAGGCCATTAAAGTTTAAGACCTGGATGAGTGTTTCTGCAGCAGTGACTTGTCACAGCTGTAAAGCTGGTGTCCACAGCTGACCCGGATTAAACAGGGTCCTTCAGCTGAAAAGAGAACTCCTGGGCTCATCAGCGTTGCCGTTAATTATTCTGTGGATGTCACCTTGGCTCTCGTTAGCTTCTTCAAAGGAAAGGGAGAGGGGAAAGCTTTGTACTGAGCTTCCCTTTGCATTTGTAGACTGCAGCGAGCGGGTTGGGGAGGAGACTGGGATCATTAAACAGGGGAGGGAGTGTGAAATCAGAGTGGCTTATGTTGGAAGGGACCTTAGAGATCACATAATCTTTGGATGTCCCTTCCAGTCCCTAATGTTCTGTGATTTTGTACAGAGCTCATTATTTATTTACTATGTGAGGAGTCAAGTGGGTTGGTCTTTAGTTGGTTAAATGAAGGATGTGAGGGAGGTTGTGAGGAGAAAACATTTTGAGGAAAGGAGCCAGCTCTAGTGATGGAGATGTTCACAAAGGTGAATGATGCTGATCACTGACTGTTTCACTGGGGAACCTGTGTGGGCAAAGCCACTCATCCCAGTTGAGTGTGAGCACTTTCTGAAGGTTAAAGACCTCCTGCAGACTGAGAGTTGGGTTGCTGCCCTTCCACAGGTCTCTCTTGGTGAGAGGAAGCTGCTGCTTCTCCACAGGATGGTTCAGAATGAAAAGCCTTGAAGCGCAAAGCTTTTACCAGGGCTCCTCTGGTGGGATGGACAGACAAGTGAGGCTCTTCATGGGTCCTTTGCTGCAGGAGCTGTCATGTAAAAGTTCCATCCCACCTGACACCTGGAGGTAGCTCCTGTGCTGCTGTGAACCAGGGTGGGCTCCTCTGAGGTAAATGATGCTGGAAACGATAAGAGACATTTGCAGACAGGATGAAAATGTGGGTGTGGAGTAGGTAGGGCAGTGTGCTGACGCCACCATGCTAAGAGGAGAGAGTTTGTTGCTAGGGAGAGCAAATCTGATTAGGAGAGATTCTGAGAGTTGGGGCTGTTTAGTCTGAGGAAGAGGAGACTGGGGGAGACCTCATCGCTCTCTACAGCTATCTGAAAGGACACTGGAGAGATGCTGGTGCTGGTCTCTTCTCAAAGGTCTTTAGCAACAGAAGTAGAAAGAAAGGCTTCAACTTCACCAGGAGAGGGTTAGACTGGCCATCAGGAAGAAATTCTTCCCAGAAAGAAGGCACTGGAATGGGCTGCCCAGGGTGGTGGTTGAGTCTTCACTCCTGGATGAGTTTAAAAGTCACTTAGATGTGGTGTTGGGAGATCTGTTTTAGGGGTGACCTTGCAGAGTAGGGTTGATGGTTGGACTCGATGATCCCGGGGTTCTTGTAGACCTGGGTTGGTGGTTGGACTCGATGATCCTGGAGTTCTTGTAGAACTGGGTTGATGGTTGGACTCAATGATCTAGAGGGTCTTGTAGAGTGAGGTTGATTAAGGTTGATGATTGGAGTCAATGATCCCGGGGGTTCTTCTCCAACCTGAATGATTCTGTGATTCTTTCCCTAGTCTGCTGAGGTTTTATTTACTGTTTAGGCTGCAGAGTGTCTTTACGTGCCTGTGCGACGCCTAACGCAGTTCCCGAGCTGTATAAATAAATAATAACTGTTTAGAACCTTCTAAAAGACACGTAAGTGCATTTCCTTTCATGAACGTGCGCTAAGCTTAATGGAAAACTCGGTATTTTTATTTCAATGACAAAACAGCACTAGGAGCAGCTGTGTGGGGCTCCAATGAAATACATTGCAAGTGTTAGAGACTATTTCTTTTAAAGAATTAGGGTCTATAGCGCCGCGATGAATGCTGATTTGCAGATACTTTAAAAACACAACCCCGGTGTACGTTGCCTTATTTCAAAAGGGAATGTGTGATGATGGCTTCTGCTGCTTCAGAATAACACTACATCAGGCAGCCTCTGCAGAGCTGGGTTCCTCGTGCTGCCAGTTGCACCAGGGAAGATGAGTCGGGGTTTGCACAAAGTTGCTGGATTGATCTCTGTGCTGTTGGTAATGCCAAGGTCATGGGTTCGATCCCCATACGAGCCACCTCGCATACATTTAGGGAACTGGAGCACCTCCCTTATGAGGAAAGGCTGAGGGAGCTGGGTCTCTTTAGCTTGGAAAAGAGGAGACTGAGGGGTGGCCTGATTTATGTGAACGGTGGGTGTCAGGAGGATGCAGCCAGGCTCTGCTCAGTGTCATCTGGTGGTAGGACAAGGGGCAGTGGGTGCAAGATGGAACAGAGAAGGTTCCATATAAACATCAGAAGGACCTTCTTCCCAATGAGGGTGCCAGAGACCTGGCAGGGGCTGACCAGTGGGGTTATGGAGTCTCCGTCTCTGGAGATGCTTAAAACCCACTTGGGGATGTTCCTGTGCGACTTGGTCTAGGTGATCCTGCTGTGGCAGGGGGATTGACTAGATAATCTTTTGATGTTCCTTCCGATCCCTTATGATTCTATGACTAGGGAAAGCAGAGGGGAAGTTATGGTGCCCTCGTACTCAGAGTCACAGAACATGAGGGTTTGGAAGGGACCTCCAGAGAGCACCGAGTGCAATCCCCCTACCACAGCAGGATCCCCTAGATCCAGTCACACAGGAACATGGCCAGGAGGGTTTGAAACATCTCCAGAGAAGGAGACT
>JAOXOE010000851.1:4491334-4522103 GCA_028565055.1 Phoeniculus purpureus | reverse complement strand
CGGCCGCGCACGGCGATGACGCTCCGGGCCCGCCCACTGACGGCGCCGCGCACGAACATGGCGGCCGCGCGGAGGCCGTGAAGGTGAGAGGCGGGGCCGGGCCTGGCGGCTCGGGAGGTGGGAGCGCGGGGCCGGGCTGCGGCAAGGACGGGGTGGAGGGAGATCGCACCGCGCCAGGGCCCGGCGAGGAGCGGGCGGGGGGTGATTCCCGCGCCTTTTGCTGGAGGCCTCGGGTGTCCGCCCTGGCCAGGCCCGTCCTCATCGCCGCTGCCTCCGCTGCAGGGCCGGGCTCGGGTCGCTGGAGGAGCCGCAGGACGGAGTCTGGTCGGGGCGAGGAGAAGGCAGGGAGCTGCAGCCGTTCTGTGCAGGAGGGACTCGAGCTGATCATGTCTGACTTGTGACAGCGTAACTCATCCTGAAAGTAAGCGGAGCCGGGGAGGAACCGCCGCTGGGGGCCTGGTTGTGATAAGGGAGAAGGAAAGGTGGTTGGTTCTTTTTTCACTTACCACGAGGATGATCAGAGGGCTGGAGCCACTCTGCTCTGGGGACAGGGCTCAGGGAGTTGGGGCTGTTCAGCCTGGAGAGGAGAAGGTTCAGTGGGGGGACCTTAGAATGAGCATTTCCCAGTGCCTGAAGTAGGGCTCCAGGAAAGCTGGAGAGGGACTTTTTCCGAGGGACTCCGGTGTTAGGACAAGGGGGCTGGTTTCAAGCTGAAAGAGGAGAGGTTGAGATGAGACCTGAGGCAGAAATCCCTCCCCATGAGGGTGCTGAGGCCCTGGAACAGGTTGCTCAGGGAAGCTGTGGCTGCTTCAGCCCCACCAGTGTCCAAGGCCAGGTTGGATGGGGCTGTGGGCACCCTGGTCTGGTGAGGGGTGTCCCTGCCTGTGGCAGGGCTTTGGCACTGGGTGAGCCAAAGGGAGGTCCCTTCCAACCTGCACTAGTCTGAATTCTATGCTTGGTTTGATAGCTGGAAGCACTTGGTGACCCACCATTATGCATTTCCCTTGTAGCGCAATGTCCCTGTTGTTTACTCGTTCCAACTCGATAGTTGCAGTGAAGAAGGATAAAAGACACATGGCTGAGGTAAATGCATCTCCACTTAAACATTTTGTCACTGCAAAGAAGAAAATCAATGGCATCTTTGAACAGCTGGCTGCATACATCAATGAGAGCGCCTCATTCCTGGAAGGTAAGCTGAGTTCTTGAACCACAAGTGTGTAACAGTACTTCACCCACGTATAGTTCCCCCAAACACAGACCCAGAAAATCCTAATTTAGTTAAAACGGTGCTGCTAGACCTCTGCTTGTTTATATGTGTGTGTGTGTTTGTCGGTATGTATTAGAAGAACAAACTATTATTTGTATTTGGGTGGAGATCAGGGTTCATATTTTAAAGCTGACAAGTGCACGTGTTAGGAAGCAGAGCTAGTGAGACATACATATTTGGGTTTTCTGTTGCTTGGAAGGCTTTTTTAGTGAGTGATACCAGACCTTTGGTGTTGTGTAGGCAAGAGCTTTTTTCTTTTACCTATAAAAGTTTTTTGCCTATAATTCTTCCAGTATTCTTGCCTAGGCATGGTGGTGACATAGAATCAGAGAATTACTGAGGCTGGGAAAGACCTCTAAGATCATCAAGTCCAGCCTGTGACCTCACATCACCACAATCTGGACCATGGCACTGAGTTCCACCTGCAGTCTTAAACACCTCAAGGAATGGGGACTCCGTGACCTCCTTGGGCAGTCCATTCTAGTGTCCGATTACCCTTTCCTTGAAGAAGGGCTTCCTAATATCCCACATAAACCTCCCCTGGCAGCTTCAGGCCCTGCCCTATCGTCCTGGTGCTGGTTGCCTGGGAGAAGAGCCTGACCCCCACCTGTCTACAATTTTCTTTCAGGTAGTTATAGAGGGGGAGAAGGTCCCTTCTGAGTCTCCTCCAGGCTAAACACCCCCAGCTCCCTCAACTTCTCTTCATCAGCCTTCCCCTCCCTTCCCCAGCCTTGTTGCTCTCCTCTGGACTCGCTCCATCACCAGCATGTAACATATGCCAATAATTGGCTTTAGCAGCTTAAGATACAGACAGAAGATTTTGTTTAAAGGTTCAGGATTGTTGTCTGTGTTCTGTTTAAGGATGAGAATGGTTATTAGATACACAAGAGAGACCAGCTGGTAAATGGTGGTGCAAAATGGCCTCAGGGTGTAATTGTGTGTGACAACATTACCCACATGGTCCTGGGGACACGGATAAACATCTAGTTACGGTTGTTACGTCTTGAAGGGGTGTTTCATCTCCTGCTGAGACAGGTGACTGACAGAATTCAGAGATATGATGTATTTTGATTTTTAGAAACACACAAGAACATAGAGCTTGATCCTGTCACCACAGAAGAGCAGGTACTGGAAGTTAAAGGCTACCTGTCAAAAGTCGGTGGCATTAGCGAAGTGTTGGCAAGGCGACACATGAAAGTTGCTTTTTTTGGAAGGTGAGTCACGTGCTTATGCTGCCTACAGTCCCCACTGGGGCACAGAACTGGCATCCTCTAGGATTGTGGCCAGTCAAAATATTTATAGAAACACAGTGCTCGAGCTTTTCCTTGTAAAGTGCATGTGCCTGCTGCTAGTCCTCTTGTGAATGGGGGAAAAAATAGTATTGTAGTGTAAATCATCTTTTCAAATAAGAAAATAGAAGAGTCTTTGTGTAAGTTGTTCATGCTTCTGATGCTGCTTGGGTTGAGAGAACTTGCTTTCTGTAATAGCCAAATGAGTGTACTCGCATCTCAAATGCCTGACTATGCTGTTCTTCAACCTGACTTCAGGACGAGCAATGGGAAAAGCACTGTGATCAATGCCATGCTGTGGGACAAAGTCCTTCCTTCGGGAATTGGACACACCACCAATTGTTTCCTGCGTGTGGAAGGAACAGATGGACATGAAGCTTTCTTGCTTACCGAAGGCTCAGAGGAGAAAAAGAGCGTTAAGGTACAGCTACCTTGCCTATAAGATAAAGGGGGAGAGCTCTTCAGAAAAAGGGAAAAACAAGAAGGGACTATGAATAAATTTGACCATTAAGGATTTTAATTATTAAGGAGTAAAGATGAAGAATAGGTTTATGTTAGATGTAGGAAGGGAGGAGTAGATCAAATTGCAGGGTGGAACCTTCGCAAAATGATTCTGTGTTGTATTTGATAGTGATAGCAGAAAACTAGGACAATGACTCAGGAGGTTCTGAGCTCTGTGTGACCGTGACCTTCTGCTAATTCCTCAGTAACATTTTTTAACATGGAAATCTTCATAGGCTGTCCCTAGATCATTGTAATTTTACTAGAGATCCAAGCAGAATTTATGTGAAAGACTTCCCAGGGTGAAAGTGATTGGGAGTTTGGTTTTATCTTGAGTCGTCTGTGAATAGCCCTGAAGGGTAGGTGATTGTGTTAATGGATCTTAGTACACACAAAATGTTATAAATCATCCATTTTTTTAATAGACAGTGAACCAGCTGGCTCACGCCCTTCATCAGGATGAACTTCTGAATGCTGGCAGCCTGGTTAGCGTAATGTGGCCCAATTCCAAATGTCCTCTCTTAAAAGATGACCTGGTGCTGATGGACAGGTGAAAAATATCTTTCTTTCCTTTCCTGCTTATCACAGATTAATTACTGAAATGTCTCCAAGGGCAGATTTAACAGACATCAAGGCAATTGACCTTGTTTTAATCCGTGCCAGCGACTAAAGTCCTTTGCTGTTGCTAGCTGTCAGAGTTCCTTTCATTGATACTTCCTTTTAGTCTGTACTCAGTGTCACCTTGGGACGTTGTAGCTCACACAGGGGAATTTAGTGCCCAGAAAACCTAGAAAGGATTTCTTACTATTTTAGTTCTGTGTTGTGTTGTACCCATGGCATAGTAACATTTCTTCTCTTTTCCTTGCCAGCCCTGGCATTGATGTAACCACAGAGCTGGACAGTTGGATTGACAAATTCTGTCTAGATGCTGACGTGTTTGTCCTGGTGGCAAATTCTGAATCAACGCTGATGCAAACTGTACGTTGAGTCTGCTTGTTCAGAGGATTTGTCTAAAAGTTAAAAGAATTCAACATATGAATCTTACAAGGTTTTGTTCTGTTTTGCTTAGGAGAAACAGTTCTTTCACAAGGTGAACGAACGTCTCTCTCGACCCAATATATTCATTTTAAACAACCGCTGGGATGCATCTGCCTCTGAACCAGAATACATGGAAGAGGTTTGTGATGTGTTTAAATTCCTTCTCCTTGCATGGCTGCCACAGTCGGTTTTGGAAGAGGCTACGGAGAAATCTAGACTGGCTGGGTCAATGGACAGAGGCCAACGGGATGAGGTTTAACAGGGCCAAGGGCAGGGTCCTACACTTTGGCTGCAGTAACCTGCTGTACCTACAGACTGGGGGATGAGTGGACAGAGAGCAGCCTGGTGAAGAGAGACCTGGAAGTACTGGGTGATAACCAAGAGCCTGCAGGGTGCCCACGTGAGCCAGAAGGCCAGTGGCATCCTGGACTAGGGACTTCATTCTCCCTCTGTGCTGCGCACCGGTGAGGCCTCCTTTTGAGTACTGGGGGCAGTGCTGGGCCCTTCACTTCAAGAAAGCAATTGAGGGGCCAGGGTGGGTCCAGAGGACCAACAAGGCTGGGGAGGGGACCGAACGGAAAGGCTGATGAAGAGAGGCTGAGAGAGCTGGGGCTGTTTAGTGTGGATAAGAGGAGAATTGAAAGGGAGCTTATCACTCTCTGTATCTCCCTGAAGGGAAGTTATAGACAGGTGATGGTTGATCTCTTCTCCCAGGCACCCAGTGCCAGGATGAGAGGGCAGAGCCTGAAGCTGCCAGGGGAGGGTTAGGTTGGATGTTAGGAAGCCCTTCCTCAAGGAAAGAGAGTGATCACACCTTGGAATGGACTGCCCAGGGCAGTGGTGGAGTCCCCATCCCTGATGGTGTTTAAGGACAGACTGGCTGTGGTCCCTAGAGCCATGGTCTGGCCGATGTGGTGATGTGAGGTCATGGGCTGGACTTGATGATCTTGGAGGTCTTTTCTAGCCTCAGTAATTCTCTGATTCTGTGTCTCTGCAGAATCATAAAGTATTGTCTGTTTTATTACTGTAGTGTGGAGACTCGAAGGGGTACAGACATGCGGTTAGGACATGAGTCTTGAAATGAAAGTGAGGTGGAAATTAAGAGTTTCACAGGAGTGTTTTGAAGCTTCATCACTCAACCTCTGGAAGATTCTGTAGAACAGCAGTTTTCTTATTCTTTTGTAGCAGGAGCTTAGACCAGCAGAGGGCATCTGGTGGCCTGGTCTAACCTTTGCGAGAGATGGTGTGTAAAGCGGATTTAACTGCATGTGGCGTTTATCCCTTTCATCCCTCAGGTGCGTCGACAGCACATGGAGCGGTGCACCAGCTTCTTGGTGGATGAGCTGGGTGTGGTGGATCGAGCCCAGGCAGGGGATCGAATTTTCTTCGTCTCAGCAAAAGAAGTGCTAAATGCCAGGATTCAGAGGGCTCAAGGGATGCCAGAAGGAGGTGGTAAAAGCTAACAGAAAATGTCTGTTTTTGTTATAGAGAAGACAATCAATAGTATCTTGTTTTAAGCAATGTCTAAAGGTGGGATGGGTCAGATTATTCAGAAAGCATTCAAAAACAGAGAGGTGCCTTATCGGTGCTTTCATACCAGTTTCAAGGTAAAGCAGGAGTGTTGCCTAATGCCCAACATCTGTTTGCTTTCTCAAAATTGAAGTGTTTGTTTTGTACTTCTCTCAGGTGGGGCATTGGCAGATGGATTTCAAGTGAGAATGTTTGAGTTTCAGAACTTTGAGAGAAGGTTTGAGGTGAGTGTTACTAGAATTTACTCCTGAAAGGTTTGGGACTAGAGTTTATAAATATGGAGTGGGAAATTGATTATACAGGCAGCAGAAGTTGTTAGTATCCTGCCTGCTGCTAATCTTGGCTGCCTCTTCTATACAGGAATGTATCTCACAGTCAGCAGTGAAGACAAAATTTGAGCAGCATACGGTGAGAGCAAAGCAGATTGCAGAAGATGTTCGTCTCATCATGGATTCTGTGCATATTGCGGCCCAGGAACAGCGGTGAGAATTACTGGTGCTTGATGCTTGCATAGCAGAAGCTTGTATTCTGATATAAATTTAAGGGAATAGAATCGTAGAATGGCCAGGGTTGGAAGGGACCTTAAAGATCATAGAGTTCCAACCCCCCTGCACATGCAGGAACACCTTCACTAGATCAGGTTACTCAGGACCCCAGCCAACCTGCCCTTCAACACTTCCACAGATGGAACAGCCACAGCTGCCTTGGGCACCCTGTTCCAGTATCTCACCACGCTCACAGCAAAGAATTTGTTCCTCAGGTCCAACCTCAATCTCCCGTCTTCAAGTCTGGAACCCTTTCCCCTTGTCCTCTCGCTACCACCAGTGTAAAAAGCCCTCCCTGAGCTTTCTTGTAGCCCCTTTGAGAGACTGGAGAGCTGCTAGAAGGTCACCTGGGAGCCTCCTCCAGGCTCAACAACTCCAGCTTGCTCAGCCTGTCCTCACAGGGGAGGTGCTCCAGCCATCTGATCATTTGAGTTGCTCTCCTCTGGACACATTCCGGGAGCTCTGTGTCCTCCTGACATTGGAGACTCCAGAACTAAACGCAGTACTCCTGGTGGGGTCTCACAAGTGCAGAGTAGAGGGGGAGAATATGAACATTTAAGTACAGTTCAGCATGTTTGGGAGTGAAAGGAGCCCATGCTGATAATCCCTTTTTTTGTCCTGTGCCAGCTGTGTGTGATGTAGGTGCTGGAACATTTTGTACTTGGACAGGAGAATCTGTCTTGTTCTGGAATTTGGGAGACGTTTGTAGATTACAAATGCATTTATCTTACTTTTTGATGGGCACTTCTTTTCACCAGAGTTTACTGCCTGGAAATGCGAGAGGAACGACAGGAACGCTTAGGTTTTATTGATAAACAGCTGGAGCTCCTTACTCAGGACTACAAGCGGAAAATAAAACAGATCACAGAAGAAGTGGAGAGGCAGGTAAGGAGGGGTTGTGCTAAAACAGAGTATGTGAAACAACTACCAAGGAAAGGTAAAGGCTTGAAGTACTAGAAACATGGAGTTCACGGTTGGGAAGAGAAAAAGTGTTTTCTGAAAATGACACTTTTTTTTTCCCCCTTGAGGTAATACAATGAAAAGTAGAATTTTGGAGGGGAGTCTTTGGAGAGAGATTCATGTAAGGTGCTTTAAGTAAACAGTGAGTCGTGGTGAATTGCTCTAGCAATTATTGTCCAGCTGCAAATGCTTCGTAGAAGGTTTCAGAGGAGTTTCTGTGTTACTTCAGTCTAGAATAAATAATGTCAGTCGTCTTACACTGTTGACAGTAACGTGGCAGCATTTTTACTACTGTCAATAGAAAGGAAAGGCCAGTTAATTTTTCAAGTCTTATGCTGTCTGGGGTTTTTTCCCCTCTGTGCTCCCACAGAGCAGCATCTACAGCTTCTCAGACATCTTCCTAGCTTGTAAGTCAGTACTTGTTGGCACACAGTGGCCATTGGGTGCTGCCCAGTCATAGTACCCAGTGTTAGGTAGTTCTTACTGGGAATTGTGTTATTCACTGGCAGTGTTCCATCTCTGTTGAGGACAGAACAGAGAGAAACTCTGTCCTGTGCTGTTTCTGTAGGTGTCAAATGCAATGGCGGAAGAAATCAGACGGCTTTCAGTGTTGGTGGATGAATACCAAGCAGACTTCCATCCGTCTCAAGTAGTTCTTAAAGTTTACAAGAGTGTAAGTGGTATCTTCTTCTTACAGGTTGTGTAAGCAGTCTACAGAGTCTTTGTTTTGCTCTGAGTCAGTAATCACAGCAGCTTTTTGAGATGGTTAACATTCTTCCAACTAGGATATGAGCTAAGCTGTTCATAATGTGAAAAGTCTGTTCTTAGAATGTCTCCTGCATTTTGAAAGAGAATGCCTTAGGCAAGTAGTAAAAACAGAGGAAATACTTGTTTCATGATCTCAGTGATAAATGGATACCTGTATGATGTATCACACTGTACAGACCAAACAGAACTTTTCCTGGACTCCAGAACACAAGCAACAATTTGCTTTTCCTCTTCTTCATTGAAGAAGAGGGGGAAAAACCTGAAATTAAAGTTGGAACAGCAGTGAGACTGTGCACTTCTGTTTGCGAGGGATTTTTTTTGCTGTCAAGCTCTAGCAGCTGCAGCCTGCCTGTGTTCCTGTGCAGCTTGGTCTAAGTGATCCTGCTCTGGCAGGGGGATTGGACTAGATAATCTTTCGAGGTCCCTTCCAATCCCTAATGATTCTATGATTCTGTGATTTATGTTGAACTTAAACCCCCGTCTTTGCTTGCCAGGAGCTGCATAAACACATTGAGGAGGGCCTGGGCCGGAATATGTCAGAACGTTGCTCCAATGCAATCACGACTTCCCTGCAGACAATGCAGCAAGAAATGATAGGTCAGTGCAGCAGGCGATGTTTCCCACTCTTCTCTTTAACTGTATTGAAAAACAGCTAGGTAAATGTTCTGGGTTCGTCTTTATCTGATGGCTGATGCATCGGCACATCTTGGTTAGTAACGCTGTCGGCAGAGGACTAGTGCCTTTGCAGCTGCCCTTCACATTCTGTTTCCCAGGCAATTGCTAAACTGAACTTCAGCAGCTGCCTGTAAAGATTTGGGAGGGTCCAAGGTGAGATTCCTTCTGAGTTGCTCTGAAGAACCAAGTCTCAAATGTTCGTGATGTGTCTCCTGCTTTGCAACGTGTGTTTGGCTTGAGAATCTTCAAAGTACTAAGGAAAATAACTGTGGAAGATGGAGCTGTCTACAACCACTCTGGTTAAAGGCTACGGCCCAGTTAGTTCCTGTGAACCAAACAGCCATTTTTGAAATATTTTTATTGTCTGTTTGTGCAGATGGTTTAAAACCTCTTCTCCCAGTCTCTTTGCGGGGCCAGATAGACATGCTAATTCCCCGGCAGTGCTTCATGCTCAGCTATGATCTGAACTGCGACAAGCTCTGTGCCGACTTCCAAGAGGACATCGAATTCCATTTCTCTCTTGGATGGACGATGCTGGTGAACAGGTTTTTGGGACCAAAGAACGGTCGTCGAGCCTTGATGGGCTATAACGACCAGGTAAGATTCCTTGTGGAGTAGTTGGGGTAGATCAATATTCCTCATCTCAGTGGCTGTTGAAGTCTGTGCGGTGGGAAGGGCAGTAAATTGCCTTCTCTGATTCTGGACTTTGTTTTGTTTTGTCTCTGCTTTTCTAATTAGGTTCAACGCCCTTTAACACCAGCAAATCCCAGTCTGCCTCCTTTTCCCCAGGGCTCTATGACCCAGGAAGAGCTCATGGTGTCGATGGTGACTGGACTGGCCTCATTAACTTCACGAACTTCCATGGGCATCATCGTGGTTGGTGGTGTGGTGCGTTGTCAATCTGAGCAGCATTTATAGAAATAAAGTAGGAGCACTGACTTGGAAAGAGCCTGCCCTGCTGGGCCCTGGAGACATTTGCTGTTCAGACAGTGAAGCGCTTTCACTTTGGGTCTTCTATTTAAGTATTGAGCTCATTTTCCATAGTAGTTGGGCTTGGAGCCAGGGTTGTTGTGAAGAGAACTCGTCAAAGGATGTTACAGTAGCATTAAGGAGTCACTCATTCTTTTGTGAGAGTAAAAGAAAATGGGGTATTTTTCTTCTGCCATTTACAGAGACACCAGAAGAGAAATAACCTACCAACAGCCTGTGTATCCTCCCTCCCAAAAGGGGAGGAAAGCGCTTCGTTTCAGATACTCTGCCTGATTTGTTTCAGAGAAAATCAGCACTTCCTGCTTTTCTGTCTTTTCAAAACAGTGAATGTTTTGAATCTTCCCCAAAGTGTGAAGGCATAAGAGATCTGAGCCTAGTTGTGTGGTGACTCCAGTTCCTGCGGCAGGAAGAATCGAGGTTTCTGTAGTGCCAGCTCCATCCCTCCCTGCTGTTCTGGTGTCAGTGTGTAGGGGTTGATCACAGAATCACAGGGGTTGGAAGGGACCTTGAAAGATCGTCTAGTCCAGTCCTGCTGAAGCAGGATCACCCAGACCAAGTGAAGAGATCTTCACGTTTAAGATAACATTAAGCAGAAGTTGATGATTTCTCGAAGGACAGATGGATGGTTTTTACTGCAGAAACAAGGACTTTGGGAACCAGACAAAGTTCATTTGCACTTGCAGAGGTAATTAAACTGTGATGGAACGGTTACACCATACAGAACCCCAGTAGTTTAGGGTTTTTGTTGTGTAGTCTGGATGTCACTAGTAAGCTGTCTCATCAATGAAACCACTTGCAAGTCAGGTTTGTCTCTGGCTCGTTTTCACATCCCTAGACTCTTGAGTGCACTGCTGTGCTCACTGTTACCGGGAGTTCATGTTGTTCCTAGGTGATGGTGGTGTCATTTGTTTTCCCTTGTGCTTTTTTTAGGTCTGGAAGGCAGTGGGTTGGAGACTGATTGCTCTTTCTTTTGGCCTTTATGGGCTCCTTTACGTATACGAACGCCTTACCTGGACCACAAAAGCGAAAGAGAGGGCTTTCAAACGGCAGTTTGTAGAGTACGCTGGCGAGAAGTTGCAGCTCATCGTCAGTTATACAGGTTCTAACTGCAGCCACCAAGTCCAACAGTGAGTTGCCTGTATTTAGGTCAAACCTAACCTACATTCTGTTGCTTGGGTTTGTTTTCTTTAACGATACTCCCTTTTAAAACAACATAGATCTGTATATTGAATTCCAGATTTAGAAACATGTAATGATACGAGTGTTTTAAAACACTAACATGGTTCTTGTAATGACTGCTGTAGTATTTGGGTGCTGTTTAGTTGTAATGTACCTCTGTCTCTCAAGTCAGGTTGCTCTTAACCTTCTTGTGCAGAAGTGACAAGGGAAACTTCTGGCTCAGCATCAGCATTGCTAGACATCAAAGGGATTGATTCCTTGAATTTGCTGCTTAACCTTCTTGTTTTGGTCTTACCCCACTTCTCTCCTTTTGTAGAGAGCTAGCTGGGACATTTGCTCATTTGTGTCAGCAAGTGGATGTCACACGGGAAAATCTTGAGCAGGAAATTTCCGTGATGAATAAAAAAATTGAAGTTCTGGATTCACTGCAGAGTAAAGCAAAACTGCTCAGGTGAGATTTTGTCATCCCATAGACGCAGATTTTCACATACAGTTGTTTTTCCCGTGACTGCCCCAAGATGTTTGGATCAGGCTGTATCTTTCATGGAAGAGGGACAACACTTGGAGCATTTGATGTGCAGATGTCAGCACCTTTCCCCACCAGTTTGTGTTTCCTTTCACTATGTAATTTCCTCTGTACTGTTGACAGTCACTTTACTTGGTTTAGTTATGATTCTTTTAGATAGGTTTGAGAAGAGCTGTTTTACTCCCCTGACAGAGACTTTCTGTCTTTACAGGAATAAAGCAGGTTGGCTCGACAGTGAACTCAACATGTTCACGCATCAGTACCTGCAGCAAAGCAGATAGTGTGGGAAGAGGAGAACAACACCACTGTTTCCCTTCAGCACTCTCTTAATTACTGCAGAGAACATGGTGGGTGATGGAATTCCCTAAAGGGCACGAGCAAAAGCCTATTGCCGTGTCTCCAGCTGCTGTGTGAACAATAGGATTCTGCTTCCCGTTCGTGTGTCCCACCTCTCAGCACTAGCTGTTTAGAGCTCTAAGTTTCCACTTGTGAGACCAGACTACTTCAGAGGGAATGTGTGCTTCATACATTCACAGGGGGCTGTTAAAAGCCAAATCAACAACCCAAACTTCTGTCAGCTTAAAGGTAATTCTGATGTGGCTTTATGGAGTCATTCCTTTTCCTACATGAAGTTAGAACCCTTGACTCCCAAGGCCCAAGTTTATGTATGTGTGACAGGCAGCTCTTTGTCTAAATGCAGATCCTGTGCACAGAGACATAGGGACGATTTCACAACGTGTTTATAGCCTGCGCAGGCCTATCTCCTAGGTTAATATTCTGTTACTCCAGAACACGACAAAGAATCACCATGTCCCTTCGTAGAAAGGTTTAGCACTGTCAGTATGTTAATGAACAAAACCCAGCTCTCTACCAGAGCAGGAGGGACTAAGATTTTGCTTTGGTAAGCTTATTGTCTTGGGAGTTAGTTTGCTTTACTGAAGAGCTCTTAAGAGGAACAGTCTGGCCCATTTCACATCCCAGACAAGTAGTCTGCGAGGACGTAACCAGCTCCTGTGAAGGAGGTAGCTAGCACTGATAACTTGGCAGCTAGTTGAGGAAGAAGAGTAGAAGAGCCAGTAATGAACTGCTTGTGAGATGAGTTGAGGAAATGTGGGCTGTTTTGGAAATGCACAGCTGTGTTTGTGGGAGCAGGCCTTCGGAATTCCATTACCAGTGTTTGACCACAAGACCAGCATGTGGATCACGAGCTGTAAGAGATTTTGTTTCACGTAGGGGTTCCACAGGATGTCCATGCAGTACTTATGATTTGATGTCATTTCTCTTTTGTTAAAAGTATGAGAATGAGGTGGCAAGTGCAGCTCCTGTGGTCCTGGGGGAGACCTGTCCTTTGTATTTCATGCCAAGGGCAAGAATAAGGGAAATTATTTATTTATGAAGGATGGGTTTTTTATTTGCAAATCAATGAAATTAATTGTTGAGCTTTGCCCTGAAGCAATTCTGTATTGGAATATGAGATTTGGGACTTGTAAGGGTGGGAATTCATAGAGGAGATGTTTCCACTGAGTTCAGTGGCACCAAAGGCTCCTATGTTGCAAAGTTGGTGGGTCAGTAATTTGCTGTGTGTTGGCTTTAACCTTTCTGTTCCCCACAAACAGAATCATATCCCATAGTTCTGAGGTTAGTGACAACCTGAATTTGTTCAGCATCAGACTGTATGGGCTACCCCTGAGCAGGTCCCAGCTGAACTCAGCACTGCTAAGCAGTAGTTTGGGGTGTGGGGGGTATTTTTCTTACTGATAGTGGGACTTTTCACTTGAAAATTATATCAGCTGGCCTTAGGATTTCTTGTTTGTGCTCAGGTGTGAGTGTCTCCTGTTCATGCATCCCAAAAGTTTCAGAAAGAAGCAGCTGCCTGATAGTGAGGGAGTAAAAACAGTGAAATGTCAGTAAGTACTTCGGGCTGTTCTGAGGTATGTAGGAAGGATTTGAAGTACCATGATCACATAGGAGCTGCTGGCAGTGAGACTCTTGCCATGTCCCTGAAATGTAGGAAGCAAAGAAACCTTCCACTTCCAGTAGACAGATTTGAATCCAACCCAAACCAAAAAGCCATTTCCTCAGGCAACCACCAGGATGTGAACAGGGCTTGAGTCAGGCTGAGGCTGAGTAAGAAAGGCATTTGAATCTTTGCCTCTGGAAACGTGAAGAATACCAGAGTAAGAGGAGTAATCCACTGTTAATCTGCGTGAATAATATTCATGCGAATAAATTCTGGTCTGTAATCTCAAGGTACATTTAC
This sequence comes from Phoeniculus purpureus, assembly GCA_028565055.1. Taxonomy (NCBI): domain Eukaryota; kingdom Metazoa; phylum Chordata; class Aves; order Bucerotiformes; family Phoeniculidae; genus Phoeniculus; species Phoeniculus purpureus. The sequence continues at coordinate 4,508,575 of JAOXOE010000851.1, read as the reverse complement.
CATAGGCTGTGGACTACACCTTTGAGTAAAACATTAAGCACATCCCTCGTTCACCTGGAAATCGTTAGTTCCAGGTGGAGGGAGATGATGATGCACTGCTCAGCAGCTCTAGGCTACCTGAAATGCTGACCTCGCTTTTGAAGATGTGGTGTTTGCATCTTTTCAGTGGGCCTTTAGGGGAAAACAAGCTGGTTTTTCAGCCAGTGCCTGATCTGTAAAGGGAGAAGAAATAGATGGGTTCTCTGAATCCAGTGTCTAGCCAGTGTGTGTTTCTGACACTCAGATTTTGGTGATACAGCACTGAAAGCTAACCTTCAGACTAGGGGAAAAGAACCACTTTAATTTTTTAAGAAGCAAAACTGCTAACATTGGAGGGAAGAATTTTTGAGTATGTGTGTAACCCTTGTTCCTAGAAACTCAAGAAACGAAGAATCAGACTCAACAAAAGGCTTGTCAGCTGAATTGCTCTTGAACCAAATATAGCTGTACTTCTTTAGTGCAGAGTGGAGAACACTATCACCAAGGAAGATGTTTTCCTCTGATTTTCCTAAAAAGCTATAAGCTAATCCTTAGAACAGGTAATTCCAAAACCGGCCTTCCCCAAACTCTTACTAAAGAAGGTCAGCTAAATGCACTTTATCTTACTGCTGCTAGTTATGTTCCTCATGGTGTTACGTTGATGGAGCCCTTTGAAATACTCTTACCAGTGAGTTTTCTCTCTGCTGTATTTAAGGTGACACATTTGCATGAATTATCCCTGTATCAGTGCTCTGAACATGGAAACAAAAAATAAAGTTGCATCGGAAAACTTATTTCTCCTGCTGTGTTCTGCACGTTGTGATACCGTCTTCAGAGTGTAAGTAGGATGGTTCAGTAAATCTCATGTTTGAAGATCATGTCCTTTTAGCTGGCTTCTTGGTATGAAAACTAGCGAGGAGAGCAGTGATAGAGGCGGGACCGGATACCTCCATGGTTATTTAAATGACAGGGACCTGGTGCTTAGTGATGTAGCTTAGTGGTGACCTAGTGCTGGGTAGAAGGTTGGACTTGATCTTAATGGACTCTTGCAAGACAAGAGCGTCTGTGGTACTGAACTATTAGAGCAAGAGAGCCAGCGCCGGTCCCTGAACGCTGCTATTTCTTGAGGTTTTTGAGGTGGTCAAGGGGGGTTTCCTGAACCAGGGAACCTCGAGGGAGGAAAGAGGTATCCGACAGGAGTTGGAATCTCTCGCGGGCGAAGCCAGGAAGGGACGTGGCTGGGCGGAGACCGCGGGAGGTTTAAACGCCCGGCAGTGCTCAGCAAACACCGCAGTCCACCGGTGGCACCGCGGGTGCAGAACACAGCAGGGCCCACTCCAGTGATGAAATTTGGGGCCGCTGGGGTTGAACAGTCCCTCCAGAGCCCAGTCCGCAGCGGTTTGGTGCCCGCAGCGGTGTGGGGCCCAGGCGGGGCGGGACCAGCCACCGGAACCGCGGGCTGGGGCCTCCCGGGAACCGCGGCGGCAGCCAAGGTGGGGCTCGACCGAGCGGCCGGCCGGAGCCCCGGGCCCAGTAACCCGGCAGGAGCTGGAGGACTGGTTCTCCCGCCCCGGGCAGGGCAGAGCAGGGCAGGGCGGGCTAACGCGCCCGGGCCCGCCCCGCCGCCTCCTCCTCCCGCCGCCGGCCGTGGCGGAGCCGAAGGCGCGGCTGCGCAGCGGGGCCTGGGCGGCCCTGCCCGGGGGTGAGAGGTGAGAGGCCTCGGCGGGCGGCCGCGCCGCTGTCGTAGGCCGGGCTGCTTTTGGCTAAAGCAAATTCATCAGCCTGGCCCCTGGGGCTGACCGTGGGTTTCCGAGGGACTCTGGGGCTAGGACAAGGGGGCTGGGTTCGAGCTGAAAGAGGGGAGATTTGAGATGACATCTGAGGCGGAAATCCCTCCCCAGGAGGGGGCTGAGGGCCTGGAACAGGCCGCCCAGGGTGGTTGTGGCTGCTCCATCCCCGCCAGTGTCCAAGGGCAGGTGGGATGGGGCTGTGGGCACCCTGCTCTGGTGAGAGGTGTCACTGCCCATGGCTGGGGGTTGGCACTGGGTGATCTCTGAGCTCCTTTCCAATCCAAATCAGCCTGTGCTCCTATGAACCATGCAGGACTGATGTGTTCCTACTGATTATGCTATGAGTGACTCCTGTTTGGTAAAACCCTTCCAGAAAGTCCCTTGACTCATGTTCTCTTTAAGCATTTGCCTTCTGGTGAGCAATGACGAGAGCATGCTGCCAGCTCTGAATACTGTGAGAGCTTCTGTTTTCTTTAAATGATCTCAGATTTACTGCTTCAAGAAACATTGATAGAAGTACTGATTTCTACTTTGTGTCCAGTGCTGCACCTCTAGTGTATTTCTTGCCTGCTGTAGTTTTTTGGTAGCCCTGCTCCTCGTTCTGACAGTGCTGTTGTACAGCATGTGCCTCTGATTCCTCAGGTCCAGTTGGCTAGTGGTAGCCACAAAAACAAATCAGCTGAGCTTTGCAGAAGGGTTGAGGGATCCTTTGGAGTATAACGTCCTAAAGATGCAGGTAATTTTCTTGAGAACATAACTGATCACTCCAGCTAAAAGCAGTGTGGGAGGTTGGTTTAAGGGTTTGCTTTTAAAAGAAACTCACTTTCTGCAAATCTAGAGGGGCTTGTGATGCTGTAGACAGGTTGAACGGTGTGACAGCCTTCCAGTCAAACAGCTTTATTCACATATCTATTGATAGCGTCTTTTCCCTCCTTATGAAAGGAGCAGTAACCCTTAGTGATTAGTGTGTGGAACTGGAATTGTTTGAGCCTTGGTTCTGAGTCATATTTGAGCTTTTTGGAGTCTCCTTACCTTGAGGAACTTGTTTGGACTCGGTTTTTATTTTGGATGCAGTAAATACATTCGTAGTCACTATTAGTACTTTGAACTTAGGAACATCCTGGCATTACCACAATACAAATTTAAGTCTGCACTGTGCTAGTTCCTAGTGTGAAGAGTTTTGAGACTGGCTGATTTCTGAGCAGCAATGATCAACACTCCTAATTTCCAACAGCTGTCAGTGGTTTAAGTGGTTTTAATGAAAAGTCCCCTGAAAATTATTCTTCCTGAGTTCATGTCTTTGCTTATTGCTTCCATTTACGTGCTTCACCTTTCCTCTGGGTTTGCAGGAAAATATTTTTGTGGGATGGAGTTAGATCAGCTGAAGAGGCTGCGTCAGGACAGCCTTGACCTTCTAGAAAGGCTCAGAATGGAGCAGAATGAGATCAGAAAACGACTTCCCAGCAAGTCACTCTGTCCAGTATCTCTTCATAACAAAACAGCTCCTGAAAGATCTGTCCCCCTGCCCAAGAGAGGGGTATGTATTGTATCTGTGCTAGAACTGCTGTTGGCTCTGGGTGGGTCTCTTTGCTCCCTGCTTCAGGAAACCCTCAGGAATCCCCTGTACACCAGGATCTACTGCTGGGTGAAACTAATGCTTTGCTTCTTTTATAAAAGGCTGTGGAAAAAGGGGCAGGAGAATATAACGTGCCCTGTTCCCACTGTGTAAATGGAAAACTAGGGTCAAGTGTTCCCAAAGGCTGTTGGCAGTTTGTTCAGGGCCTGTTTTCCTTAGCCCTTGAACCAATAACCAGAAAACTGCAGCACTGCACTGCAGGGCTTCTTGTTATTTAGATATGTGATTCATATTCAGGGAGAAAAGCCTGGTGCAGCTCCTGCTTTGTAGCTTACTTACTGAACGCGAAGGGCAGGCTATGGCCATGATTATCCTCCAAGGCAGCAGAGTGGCCTGATGTTCAGTGATGTGTGATGCAGGAAAGTCAGAGCTTTGTTTTAAGCCCTGAAAAATACTGCCTTGGCGTGGACCAGTCCTCTGCCTCTTCTTTCTGTTTTATTAAGAGGACAGCAGGCTGGTGAGCAAATGTATGGCAGAGGTAGAATCTAGCTTCAACCTAAGCCACAGCTGCCAGCTTTCTCCTAGATGTCCTGCTAGATGCACAGAGATTCTCTATGAATTGTTTTCTTCACAGAAGGAAGCCGGCCAAGTCACTTTTCAGTGCGACTCTGAAAAACATCCCACGCCTCTGAGCAGCTGGTCTGTGTGTCCCTTCCTGGCCTATGACTGGATTGCAGGTGAATCCTAAACCTGGAGCAAAGCTCTCAGCATGATGTGGTGATACTAAGCGTTAAAAAACACAGCTTACAACTTCTTTATGTTGAGGTGTAGCAGAACTGCAGACCTGGAGCCCATGTAGCAGCACTTAGCAGAGGAGTTACTCCCTGTCTGGAACAGAGGTGACCGGTGTTCCCCTGGAATCATAGAATAGTGGAATCATTATGGCTGGAAAGGCTCTCCAGGATCATTAAGGCCAGCCCTCATGCCAGCATCTCCCTAACCCCTAGTCCGTGGCTTTAAGTGCTCTAGCTATTGGATTTTTAAACCCCTCCAGGGATGGTGTCTCCACCACCTCCCTGGGGAGCCTGTTCCAGTGCCCAGCCACTCTCTCAGTGAAGGACTTCTTCCTAAGATGCAATCTAAACCTCCCTTGAATCAGCTTAAGGCACTTTCCCCTTGTTCTGTCATTGGTAATTTGGGAGAAGAGAGCAGCACCAGCCTCGCTCCCACCTCCTTTGAGGCAGCTGTAGAGAGCAATAAGGTCTCCTCTCAGCCTCCTCTTCTCTAGCCTAAGTAGCCGCAGTTCCCTCAGCCGCTCTTCATGAGGCAAATGGTGAAGGAGGCAGTGATGTGGGAATCCAGGGAGTACGTGTCAAAGCTGAGTGGGGTTGGGGGACAGCAAGTAAACAAAAGGGATGCAAACCACGCAGTAAAGCTCTGGCTTCACATGATGCTCTTCTCATCATCCATTTTACTGCTTCAGGCCTGTGGTTATTTTGACTGTTCTGTGTGACCTCTGCTTTGGGGCTTTCCCAAACATGGTAAAGCCTTGAACTTTTCTCTTTCCCTTGGTATTCTCAGGAATCCTAGAAACAAGCTCTTCGGTGGCAGAGAAGTCTGACCGATACTTTGCTGAGCTGCAAGAGTTCCGAGAGGCCAACAAAGACTTGTGTGTCCATGAGCAGAACCTGGAGTAAGTAGGTGTGCAGGAAGGACTGAAGCAGCAGTGTGTCCCTTTAGTGTGTCAGGAGTGTAATCAGATTGGAGTGGGAAATTGTAAGGGTGGCCTCACAGGCCTGTATTCACCTTGCAATCAGAAATGTGTGCTGGGAAAGATGGGGCTGCCCAGAGGGTCTGTTCCTGTTACGAACTGATTTGTTTGTGTGTCTCTTTAGGCCCGAGGCTCTGGATTACACCGTTCCTGAACAAGAACCAGCTTTTATAACCAGTTCCCATAAAGGTAAGATCAGATCCAATTGCTGTGAACAGACAACTGAGCAGTCTTTGCCTGCCGTTCTGAGAGCAAGATAAAAGAGAATGTGTTAAATCTGGGTTAGAGGCTGCAGCTAAAATTAACTTCCTACTCCAAAGATACTTGAGTCTTCTAGGAATCCTCTCTCAATCTGCGTCATCTCATTTTGTCAGAGTTTCTTGTAATTGGCTAATGTTCTCTTTTTAAGTGGAGGAGGTTGTAGTTTTGTTTTTGCTTTTTAGGAACCTGTTTGGCGACAGGAAATGTAAAAGATATTTCAGGAAGAGCAACTCTTTCTGTAGAACACGTGTGTGACACTGTGGTAGAGCACAGCTTTGTTCACTAGGTCAGAGATTCTTCTGACTAACAGTGTTGCTCTCTGGTAGGTGTTTACCGATACCGATTAAACCAGCGTCTCTTCACTGTCCCTGTGGATCCAGAAGCTGCCTGCCTCGTGTGTAAGATCCCACGTGCCCAGCATCCCCCAGAGACACTGGAAGAGCCAGCCGACGTCAGGTAGATGAGAACTACTGCTTTGTAATCTGTAGGTCTGAACGAAACAACAGTGAAAAAAGGCTGATTATGTGAAGGAGAAAACAGCGTCAAAAGTGCTTTGAGGAGTGGAGATACCTCCTGGTTAAAAACTCCCTCCTGGTATTTTCCGTAAGAATAAACTGTTTTGAAGCCAGTGAGACACACATGGTTGGTCTGAATTCAGTCCAGAATTGAGATGTGCATGTTGCATTTCTGATGCCCAAAGCCAAAATGTTCCACTTGGTTCGTTTTAGGGATAAAAACCTTTGGCAAAGTTCTTCCGCCTTGTTGAAGATGTAGGCAGTTACTTCTCTTGTGTGGTTGCAGGGTCAGCATTCCCAGGTCTGCCCTTATGCCTCCATACAAATACAAAGCCCATCGCAGGAAGAGCTTTGAACCATCGGACAATCTATCGTTACCTTCGGTAAGTGGCTGTATTCTTGCTGATGCTGATGGCACAGCCCGGGCTGGGCGTTGTCTTTCAGCACAAGAAGAAAACAGAATCTGAGACTCATCTCCCTGTGAGATTTTCCACTAAAATTTTTGATCTGCGTGACTGAGATACCGAGAAAAGCCACTGGTGTGTGCTTCTGAGTAACTGAGATCCCTTTGTGTGCCTGGGATAAAGTATGCAACATGTCTCCAGATACTTTCCACTGGGAAAAAGGAAGGGCCGTGTGGAGCTGGATACTTACGGGGCATCATTCATCTGACTGTGCGACTGGATCTAGGGGATCCTGCTGTGGCGGGGGGATTGGACTAGATGATCTTTTGAGGTCCCTTCCAGTCACTAATGTTCTGTGTCTTACTTCAGACATTGACCTTCCGATGGGATGGACTGTAGAATAGTGCCTGTGTTTCCTTCCACAGATCTTAGGGAGTCTAAAAGCTAAGCCTCTGTGAAGAGTTCCGAGTGTCCAGGGGGCAGGCAAAATCCAGAGTGGCCGAGTTGGATTTTTAAAACTGTTTTTGTAGAGCTGGGCCTGTGACCCAGTCACTAGCAGTGTTGCATTTCATGTTACTAATCAGAACTAGCCCTGGCCCAGAGATTTACAAGGAAGAGGTGGCAAGAAGCCTGGTTTTGAGGTTTAGAGAACTGGATGAGTCAGCTGAAGTGGGTTCAGAGAGGTCGGGTGCTTGAGTTCACAAAGCAAGAGATTGGTTTAGAGTTAATTAGCCAGGGAAAGCTGGAAGAAGGAACAGCTATGCAGTTTTGCTTCATTAGAGATTTCTTCTTTTTCCTTTCAGTCTTGTAAAACTCCTCAGAAGTTAATTCACTACCTTATGAAATTTCACTGTGCAGAAATTATTTCAATTAGAAATAATAACTACAGTAGATTAGAAAGGGGAAAACACTCCCATGCAGCCTTCCCATCTTTTCACAGCATTGCCTGGCTGGCTGGGAGTATGTCATCCCTTCCAGCAACCCCACGGCCAGCAGCCTGGACCTGCGAGCTTCACTGGAAGAGAAGCCGCCTCTCCATCCTCACCTGGTGAGAACAGCCTGGTAAGAGTCCCTGGAGATGCTGTCAGTTGTACTGCAATCCCTTCTCTCTCTGTGGTATGATAATCATCAAATGAAAGTTCCTGGAGGATCATCTCCTTACTAACCCAGGGAAACATTTTCCTTCTGCTGCTGCGCAGTAGCCAGACTGCAAATGGAGCTGAGTACTGGGCCAAAGCCTGGTCAGCTCACCAGTTGTCATCTAAACGGGATGAGTTGTGCATTCATTCATTAATGTCCTCTTCTTTTGGATTCCAGAACTTGGTGTCCAGAGTGTCTGGAGGAAACAGAGCTGCTCAGCTTCTGACCTGGACCCAGCTGAATACACATTTTGGATTTAGCAGCGTGTCTCGGCAGAGGGAGCAAACCAAAACTGGGCGCTGTGGAGCAGCTCCACGTTGAAAACTGACTGCATCAGCTCTGTGAACCACTGACTTCCTCCCCTGGGGGAAGGGATAAGCACAGCATGCAGAAATTTTTGGATAAAAATAAATATTGGAACAGGTTTCTTTTAGTTCTTATTGTCGTGCTCACATGACGTGAGCAGCCAGTGTGTAAAGGGTTTGCCTGGTCCACTATTGTTTCACTATTCCTTTTCCCTTTTGCAGCTACTTCTCAGCAGAGGTGTGAGCTTTCTGCATAGGGCTGGATAAAGCAGCGAGCACAAGATGACTAACTAGTACTGTTACCACAAGCAACTAGTTCATCTGCTACCTCAACTAAATAAATCAGGAGCGTCATGTAAACTCTGAATGCCTCTGGATGGTCCTGGTCAGTGGAATGCACACAGATACGTGAAAGATGACACATAATTTGCCTTAAACTCGAATTTGTCAGTAATACATTTTATTGTTAGTACCTTCTAAATGATTTTAGAATTAATTTTACTAAGTTCTAAAAGCATCGTTCAGTGATGTTTTCTTTATTACATCAGAGTAATCACAAATCGCTGAAGGTGAAAAAGCAGCTTAAAGTGAGGAATAAAGTTTTTATTTATCAAAAAGCTAGATAATGCCTTAAAATGTTCTCCAGTGACCCCTCTGCTTCTCCAAGTTGTTTGCAGATAAACTGAAACACGTATACGATACAGTGTGGTTTGCTTGACCTTGATGGGCTCCTCTTAATTTCCTTGTTTAAAAACAGTCAAACTGATGTTTTATTTTGCCTTGAAGAAGCCTGAAACAGAAATTTCTGCCTCAAAATTATTTTTGGGAGCTGACTTGACGGAAGGGATTTGGTTCACAGCGATTGTGTTTTCAGCTTCTCGCCACTTGCTGTTATTTAACTATCACACACACGTTAATTATTAAATCGAGGTAAGAGCAGACGTTGTAAGCAAGGAGAGCAGTGTTGCACACTGGAGAAGTCTTCATGTAAGCTGAGAATGGATAATGAAAAAAGGTGAGAGGTGTGGTGGGAGGAGGCAGAGGGCATGGATTCAGGAAGGATGATCTTCCAGTCCCTAATGTTCTGTGGTTCTGACTTGGTCTAGCGGATCCTGCTGTGGCAGGGGGATTGGACTAGATGATCCTTCAAGATCCCTTCCGATCCCTTATGATTCTATGACACAGAACTGCTGGAGAGAGTCCAGCGCAGAGCCCCAGAGATGATGGAAGGAGTGGAGCATCTCCCTGCTGGGGAAAGACTGAGGGAGCTGGGGCTCTTGAGCTTGGAAAAAAGGAGACTGAAGGCTGACCCCATGAATGTTGATAGATCTGGAAAGGGCAGGTGTCAGGAGGATGGAGCCTGCTCAATATGGATTCAGGGGAAACAGGTAATGGTATGATAGCCACGGGCTGACTTGAGCTATTGTTCAAGGTAAATTTAGTCTGTGGCTTTGACTCTGAGTCAGTCATCTTAACCCCATTGGTAGTGGACAGCCCCAGAGCCTTTGGACATCTCCAAGGACCACCCTTTGGGCAGGGACCCGTGACAAGGAGACTCCTCTAAGAAGCTGAGACATTCTTTGCCACAGCAGATCTTCGGTAAGTGCTGATAGCTGCACTCTGCAGCTTCATTAAGGATATTTTAAAGACACTGAACATAGAGTCTCTTGACTCTACCAAGAGAACAAGAGGTTCTCTTGACAGCTTTGTGTGACCCTGTCCTCCATGCAGTAAATAATCTGGTGTCCCTCGCAATCAAGTCTTGTTAAAACATCAGATTTAATGGTCAGACTTTGTTAATCCACTGTTTCGTATCAGTAATGATGTCGTTACTTCTCTCTTGTGAGTGAATGATTCATGACATCTCCTAAAAGAGTGTATTTCTTCCCAAAGTTTAAAAAATTAGTTACAACAGGGAGTGCAGTAAGATCAGAGATGGTTTCCAGTAAACGACAAAGCGGTGTTTCATCCTGAAACAACTGGTTTCTTTGGGAACTGTTTGTAGATTAACTTCACGGGTTAAATGCTTTGTGAAATAACTGAACTCGGCTACAGGAGGCTGGGCTGTCAGCTCACCCCTACCGAGTATCTGAAAGTAGATCTTTAGTGAAATGACAAGGCTCTGCAAAAGAGTTTACTTCTCACTTTGGTCATGTCCTCTGCTTGATTCTCTCCCTTCACAGTACTTGTAGTCACTGAATTTTTCCTTACCATCTTCTGCCAAGGTGTGGTTCTGCTTGCAGCTGAGTATCATCTTCCAGAAACTGTAGACAAAAACTGGATGTGATGGGTTGGATTGTAGTTTTAATGAACCTCAGTTTACACCTAGGCTGGAGTTCAAGGCCACCATTAAAAATGCTTAGTCTGATACTCAAAATGTACTAAATGCTGGCATTGAAATGTCCTTGCACCATGCCTCTTACACAGGATTTATTTGCAGTACCCAGTCAGTCTGTGCTTCCATCTCCAAGGTGAGATGGAGCTCAAGTTGCAGCTGGGGATTGGTATCAGTGCAAAGGCTGAGGAGAGGTGCCCCAAACCAATAGTGGCTGTTTTAGTTGTTCAGTATGATTTCTTCAGCAAAAGAGCACCAGAGAAGACCTTTGCTTTAAACTAAAACCCTGCTGGGGACGTCTGAGGAGAAGGCATGAAGGATTTTTACAGTGGCTCAGTCTTCACCTGATGTTACCTGCTCAACCTTTCTTACCCACTGTGGGTTTTTTTACAGCTGTAAGGATCAAGTGGCTTCCTGGCTGAGCTGCAGAATGCTCAGCCTTGAGCCTCCATTTCTAGCAAGGTATGGGAGGAAAGGTGTAACACAAATGACATTCAAACAATAACATCTTTATCAAGAGCTCTTTCTATGGAGAGTGACCACGTGTAAATCTACCCCCTTCCAGAAGCTGTAGTCAGAATTACTGAAAGTACAGACATGTTGTAATCTTTCTGCTAAGGCAGTCTCTCTCTCTCTCATTCTCTCTCTCTCAGCCAGCCTGTGGGCATAGTAATTCTGTGATACGGTTTTGGTTTCTTTCATGAAAGCCAAGTCTTTCCTGAGAGCACAGAGATCTCTCTCAGCTAGTCTCATTTTTCAGTCTGACTCAAAAAGCACTTGAGTTTTGAAGCTGCTGTGCACCAGTAAAAAGCACCTTACACAGATTCCTTTTTTGTTAAATTCCTTGCTGGTCACAGTGGACAAGATTTTACCCATGTCAATTGCTAAATCAATATAGCTGTGCAGGTCAAGGGCACCTGCTGTGTATGTGACATAATCAAATGTGCCATCATTAAACTGTTTGACAAATGAGCTTGTTGTTGTTTTTTATCATGATGTGCTTTTTGATTTCTTTGTTAAGAATTCCACCTTCTGTTTGTACCCCCTGTAGGGTGCAGCACGTATTCCAGCCAGCACTGCCTTTGGGAATGCTGCCGCGGGAGCGAAGCGTTCGCTCAATTCACTAAACCTACGGAAGGCTTAGGCGCTGCTGTTGTTTCATCTAGGTGAGTAGCAAGAGTTGAATGATGTTTCATCAACGTGCTCGAAATAGCAACGCTGACAGACACCGAAATGCAGACTTTAGACAAGGCAGATATCCATCTGTTTGACAGATGTTGTGAGATTACACGTCTCTCGGTGGCGGTTTTGTCACCGACGCAGCTACCTGGGTATGGACTGCACAGGCACGTTTGAAAACACAAGGCACCCTGCTAAAAGTGTTGTGGGAGATGAAAATCAGCAACTTCAAAGTCAGAAAATGCCCCGAGGACTTTTGCTTGAGCGTTTGTGCACTAATGCTGCTTCTGCAGGACGCTGCTTTCTTGTGCTGGGTTAGCACTCTGCGCAGCTGCTGTGCTTGAGTCTGGAAGTTGAATTTGTGTGTTCTCTGCAGAAAAGTTTAAAGCACAGGTTTAAAAAGTTGAACAGTGTCTAAACCCTCACACACTCCCTCCTCTTCCTTCCCCTTGGTGTGGTGGGGGGAGTGAATTAAAATGTCTTGAGGCCTTTCTTCTCCAAATTGAGCCAGTTACTTCATTGCCTGCAGATCCATCAGTGGTTTTGTTAAACCCTCTCTTTGTGTCTGATGCTTTTAGGAAAAGTCTTGGTTGAAATATGGTCAGGGTCTCTAAACCATGATATTAGTGGTGACCCAGGTGGGATGCGTGAGGGATCCAGACAAGGACCACAGGACACTACTACTGCGCCACCACAGCAGCACAATGCTGAAGAGACTTTGCCTCATGGCTTAGCTGGGTCGCCACATTTGTTTGCTCCGGGTATTAAGTGACATTTGAATAACCACTTACAGAACCTTCTTTTGAGCCCCTGCACCTCAGCTTCACCCAACACCCGGAGATGATCAGCACAGGTCACATACCCAGCAGTATGTTTCTCTAAGCATTGGCTAAGCTCGGTGTTGGCTAAATTAGTTAAAGTGGAAGATGCCAAACAACCCTCATCTTTGGTCATTTCTACCTTTAACAGCTAAACCGAAGGGAGATTCAGCTGCTGGAAACAGAAGAGCAAAATCATAAACTTTAAGATAATAATAGCAAACTCCTAGGGGCTTTCTCCTTTCTTTCTGATAGACAGTGTCCTCTGATGGAAGAACAGAGAAGCAGCGGAGGCTTGGTTGCTTCTGTTTGTTGTGCACTCTTTAGTATTTTCATTATCTTCTGGGAAATCTTCTGATCAACATTTAGAGAACAGTAGCAGGGGTTTGTTATAGAACAGAGGTTACTTGATAGGGCTTCTTTTGGAAAGCCCCTTTCATTGGCTTTGAGGTCAAAACACACAGAGACTGAAATTACTGCGTTCAGTTTAAAACGTGTGCAGGCTGGAACATTCCCATTAAACACAATCCCTTCAGCACTGGCATTGTCACTGCTTGTAGCACAGACCTGTAAGAGCACTGTGAGATGTACTAACCTTTCTGGGAAAACAGCAGCAACAAGAGCCCTTTCACTTCCCATCCTTTTAAATATCTAATTGAAGCAAAATTTGGTGGAAGTTATGCAATGGGTTGAAGAATTATTTACACTCCAGACAAATCCCCAGCAGGCTCATTCTGCTCCTGTGTTTAATGGAGAACAGGCCAGTCCTGGGGAAGCTTTCACACATGATTTCTTGTACGAAGTTTTGGTATCAGATCGATTGACCTCAGCAGTGTAACCTGGAGATGCTAGAAGTTTCGAGCTGTGTCTTATGTTAAATAAGATGTTTTCACACAGAGTCACAGAGCTTTAGGGACTGGAAGGGACCTCAAAAGATCATCCAGTCCAATTCCCCTGCCAGAGCAGAATCCCCTAGATCCACCAGTTACACAGGAACATGGCCAGGTGGGTTTTAAATATCTCCAGAGAAGGAGACTCCACAACAGCCCCTTCCAGGGCTCTGGCACCCTCACTGGGAAGAAGGTCCTTCTCATGTTCATGTGGAATGTCCTCTGTCTCAGCTCGCACCCGCTGCCCTTTTTCCTATCATTGGGTCCTGCTGGCTCCATCCTCCTGACGCTCGCCCTTTCCATATTGATCAGCATTCATGAGGTCACCCCTCAGGCTCCTATTTTCCAAGCTCAAGAGCCCCAGCTCCCTCAGCCTTTCCTCTGCAGGGAGATGCTCCACTCCATCATCTCTGTGGCTCTGTGCTGGACTCCCTCAAGCAGTTCTGTGTCCTTCTGGAACTGAGGGGCCCAGAACTGGACACTAGATTCCAGATGTGGTCTCACCAGGGCAGAGAAAAGGGGGAGGAGAACCTCTCTCATTCTACTAACCACACCCCTTCTGATCTACCCTAGGATGCCACTAACCTGCTTGGCCACCAGGACCCATTGCTGTCTCCTGGCCATTCTGCTGGCCACCAGGACCTCGAGGTCCACTTCTACACTGCTCTCTAACAGGTCAGTCCCCAACCTATACTGGTTTTCTAGCTCATTTTTTAATTAGGAAACCCAAGGATTTAGTATTTGGACATTCAAATGCTTCATTGTCTGTAGACCCTAGAAACATACCTATCATGAGATCAGCTTTGATGGCTGAGAGAACTCGGAACCTGAGAATTAATGTGATGGAGTGAGGAGATTTGATTTGTGTGTCAAAAACTGTAACCTGGCTGTGGAAGTGCCTGGCTGCAGAAGATGATGCTCTAGGGGAGGAAATAGAAGCAGTTAGTGAAAAAGGAAAGAACTGCAGCTGTGAGTTCAAGAAGATATTTGCATCATCCCAGGGGCCCTTTGGTTCTCTGAGCTGATGGCAGTGAGACAGCTGCAGGTCTTTCATAAAATAATCCATTCTCTGGCTTTCCATCTTTTCTCATTTCTTTTCGTTTTCTTTTTGCTAATGAGACTGAGAAGCAAAACCTCATGAGTGTGGGATTTCAAATTCTCATTGTCTTCCTGAGCACCTCATATTGGTTTTCCTGGCAGTCAGCCCTTTTGTTCTTTTGAAGTGGCTAGCTTTTACTTTTGACAAGACTTCTAGGGCAGATAAGAAAGCTTCCAGACACCTCAAATTAACTGAAGTCTTTCAGGGTACCAGAGCCAAAAATCATTATCCAGAGTAGCAAATGAAAGGGAGCCCAAGGCCTGACTGTCAGCAGCAGGAATTGGTTCCAAGTGGGACCAGAGGAAAGAGAAGGATTCTCAAGAGGATGCTCTGCGGTGTGTTGGTGTTTAAATGGCACCGTGTAAAGCTTAAACCTTTGTGGAGTCGCCCTGGTCGGCTGTAAGTTTTCACACACTAATCGAAACAGGAGTAAAATGACTGTACTGACAGCTTGTGTGTTTCTTACTGGGAAGTCTCTTGAGGTTTAGTTGCAGCTCAAGAGTGTGGCAAATGGACTGGGCAGGGCTTGGACTCTTGCCTGGCCAAGGTTTTGGGTGATGAAGTGCTCTCTGAGGGCAGCCTAGATGACTCAGGAGCCTGTGTTTCTGCACAGCCATCCACATACCAGGGGTGACAACCTTGATGCATGTATCGGACTCACAGAAACCCAGCAGCTCGGGGCTAGTGATTGACGTGGTTTTGGTTGATCTTTTTTCACTTTTCTTTTTTGAGCAGCCCCCCCACCCCTTCCTTCTCAATTGTTTTCTCAGCTTGCTTATCAAAGCTTCTCTCCTGCTTACCTTGAACAGCTGGAATGGCTTTGGATTGAATGCACAGACATGGACAGAGCAAGACGTGGCTGGACCCTGTGAGGATCTCCAGGAGGAGCAACCTGACTGTCTAACGTGCAATGCTGAGACCTAGGGAGGTTTAACACCACTGCAGATGGCTACCTGGAGCCTGACACTGGGACTGTGGCTTCTGCTGCTTCTCCAGGATATCCAGACAGCTCCACAGGTAAGACAGAGTGGCACCAGCATCCTGCAGCCCCTTAGGTGGCAGGAGCCTGGAGAGGTCTGGGGAGATGCACTGGGTTGCAGGACTGTCCTGCCCATAGGCTGGGTGGTGGCTAGTCGGCTGTCCACAGAAACAGACTTTGTGCAACACAGGGTGCTAAAGCAGATCAGCGAGGAGAGTTTGTCCTCTCTGTGGGAACTTGTCAGGCAGGTGCAGGGTATGTGAGCTGTGATCTGCATCTTTTTGTTGGCATCACTAGTGTTACTGGACCTCCAAGCACAGCACAGCTGGGGAACGAGGAAAGATTTGATAGGAGTGGGAATCTTGTTTGGGTGAGTGGCTTCTGTTTTAGCCCCATGTCCAGGGGCAGGCAGAGCTCTTCTTGCAGAGCTTGTTTCAGAGGGCTGCAGCTCACTCGGCTCATGGGAGTCAGGGCTGGCAAGTTGGACAGCGTAACGACAAATAAAACAGAAAAACCCCCCTTTGTCCATACAACCACCCACCCCGCTGACACCTCCTCACGAACAGGCGACTATTTCTGCTTCAAATTGACTTAAAATAGACTGTCCGTGCAAGCTGGCTCCCTGCTCAGACCACATCATCTCTTGTGGCTTTGCTCCCCCTCCGCTGCCTCTTACCCCCCTCCTGTGTGGCAGATCATGTGGCACTTGGCACAAACCCTGGTAATTTCCATGCGTGACACTTAGCACGTGAAAACAAGAAAGGTCACTTGCAGAGGCTCTTTGCACAGGTAAAGTCGAGTAGGTGAGTAACTGCACTCTGTGTTGGATCCTTATACTGTGGATTTCCCTTGCAGTGGACATAAGAGCTTGTGCTAGCCTAAGACACCTCTCTGGCAGTGTCACTGAATGGTGCAGCACGCTTGGGCTCTCAGGAGACAT
Source organism: Phoeniculus purpureus (assembly GCA_028565055.1). Classification (NCBI taxonomy): domain Eukaryota; kingdom Metazoa; phylum Chordata; class Aves; order Bucerotiformes; family Phoeniculidae; genus Phoeniculus; species Phoeniculus purpureus. Next base: position 4,492,555 of record JAOXOE010000851.1, on the reverse strand, counting down.
TTAAAAAGAAAGCGACTCAAGTTAGATCTTTGAAAAGAACCACGTCCTGCATCTTCTTCATAGATATTTGAAAAAGATCCTCCTGGCACTTTTGGTAAGAGTAGGAGTTTGTCCTCTGTCTTCAGTTGTGAGTTCCCCTCCCACGTTGCAAGTCTGCTCTGCTTTGCCTTGCTTATCTGCCCTGCCTCTGGTGCTTCCCTGAAATATAGAAGGGCCACTGTTCTATAGAGTTGGAGTCTGTAGTCCTTACTGTCTTGAGGAACACGCAGGAGGGCGTTTAGATAAGCTCCTGTGCTCTGCTGAGTGCAAACTGCTTTAGAAGAAAGGCAACAGGGAAAGAAATGCTGGTTTTGCTGTGTGACACCACTTTTGGTGTTTCGTTCACAAAATAAACGGGTCAGAGAGAAGATCTGCACTTCTGATACTCATTGCCAACATTCAGACTCACTGTGAAGTCATCAGTTACCTGGATTCGTACATTTTGCTGGCAGAAGCAACTGGCCTTTCACTAGTCTTTCTGTGTTGCCTCTGTCATGGCAGCACTTGTGGAGTACAAGCGATATTGCTCAGTCTGAACAAGTCACAGCTCTTTGGTCCTATTTTAAACCATACTCCAGCTCACTTGCCTCCACGGTTTGGGTTTTATTGTTCTAATATTCAGTGGACTCTCACTTGCTAATACCAGCTTTGCTATTAAGCAGAAGCAGCTTGTGACATGAAGCTTTAGATTATTGTCCTCTTTTTTATTATTAGAATTTGGGTAGAGGCTTGAAAAGGAGTCAGACTGTTTTGCTCCAGCATTAGTCAGTTCTAGAATAGCCAGTGCTGGTAGATGGGGGTTTTTTTTTTGCCAGAATATACTTTCTTTCTGACTTAGCAGCTCATTTGTAGCAAGCTGATTTCTTATCCAGCTTTACCACCACTTTTTCTCTATGAGCTCAGAAAAGTGAGTCAAACCTCGTCCTGACTGAATTGCAGAGTAGCCCACTGAATTCAGCACCACATCTACGGTTGCTGTTATTCAAACAGGAACAGCAAATGCATTTGCAGATACAGAGGAGGTGAGAAGAGCTACAAAGGCCCAATTCTAAGACAAATTCTTTATGTATATTTGATGCATAGGTGATACAAAATGCTTTGAATCGAACATGTTTGTTTGGCTTTACTGGGCTTTGATTTGCAATGTTTAAAAGAGAGAAAAAACTAGTGGGCCTGATAGTT
>JAOXOE010000851.1:4460893-4491234 GCA_028565055.1 Phoeniculus purpureus | reverse complement strand
AACCCCCCTGGGTAGCCCCTGCCAGGGCTCTGGCACCCTCACCATGAAGAAGTTCCTTCTCACATTGATATGGAACCTCCTCTGTTCTAGCTCACACCCATTGCCCCTTGTCCTAGCACTAGATGCCCCTGAGCAGAGCCTGGCTCCATCCTCCTGACACCCACCCTTTCCATATTTATCCACTTTCGTGGGATGACCCCTCAGGGTCCTTTTTCCAAGCTCAAGAGACCCAACTCCTTCAGTCTTTCCTCATCAGGGAGATGCTCCACTCCCTTTATCATCTTGGTGGCTCTGTGCTGGACTCTCTCAAGCAGCTATGTGTCCTTCTGGAACCGAGGGGCCCAGAACTGGACACAAGACTCCAGATGTGGTCCCAGCAGGGCAGAGCAGAGGGGGACGAGAACCTCTTGATCTACTAACCACACTCGTTCTCCTTTATAACCAATGTTAAAATTGCATTCATACCTGCAGCTGCCAGAGCCAGCAGAGCAAAGACGACTCCAAGCATGGTGCTGGTAGCTAGATGCTGTGGCTCGGCTTTGCAGGCTGGTTTATATGTTAGTGTTTATCTCTGGGACATGTCAGTGCTAGTCTGATACCAATGGAAAACCTCTCTAATTATGGGATAATTTTTCATAGGTACAACTGCCTAAAAATACCTGGTGTAGCTGGACCTTGGATGCAGGCTATATAAACAACTTGCTTTAAAAACCATCCCAGCTGAGTTGTGTGTTATCTGTAGCAGCTGTTTGCTTTCCCATTGCCTTGAAAGTTCACCACAAAGGTGTTCTCAGAAGGGAAATGTTAAATGAATTCTTTGAACATGCAGTGGTATGTCAGCACTAAGTGTGTTGGATAGATTCAGGCAGGGATAGACTCAGATGTGTCTGTGGGGGTTGGATTAGATGATCCCTGGAGGCCCTTTCCAACCTTAAAGATTCTGTGAAACTGTGAAACTGTATTTTGTTTCCATTGGTTTTGTGACTGAATGGCAACTACCATTTTGTACTGACTGAAAACCTCTATCTTCTTTCCTAGATGGAGTTGCATGTGGTTCACGAAGCCTTCAATAACCGAAGTGGAGGGTATTTCAAGCACTACGAAGAACCAGCTGTCCATGATGCTGGAGGAGCACGAGTGTAGCGGTGAGCCAGGCTTCATTCTTTCCTATTTACTTTTGTTAGACCCCCTGGAAGAGAATAGGGTTCCTGCAGCACTGCAGACAAGCATTTCTACACCCCAAATCAGCATGCTGGCCTGTGTGTCAATGCAGTGTGAGCTTCTTAATGAAGAACACCCCAGCAGGCTGTGCTGCCATTCAGCAGGACCTGGAGAAGCTGGAGAGTTGAGCGAGAAGGAATTTAATGGACTATAACAGGAACAGTGTGGAGTCTGGCATCTGGGCACGAATAACCCCAGGTACCAGTACAGGTTGGAGACTGACCTGTTGGAGAGCAGCATAGGAGAAAGGGACCTGGGCGTGCTGGTGGCCAGCAGGATGACCATGAGCCAGCAATGGGCCCTGGTGGTCGAAAAGGCCAATGGCATTGTGGGAGTGGATCAGAAGCAGGTGGTTAGTAGATTGAGAGAGGTTCTCATCCCCTTCTACTCTGACGTGCTGAGATCACACGTGGAATGTTGTGTTCAGTTCTAGGCCCCTCAGTTCCAGAAGGACGCAGAGCTGCTGGAGAGAGTCCAGCACAGAGCCACCAAGATGATAAAGGGAGTGGAGCATCTCCCCTGTTGAGAAAAGGCTGAGGGAGCTGGGGCTTTTGAGTTTGGAAAAAAGGAGCCTGAGGGGTGACCCCATGAATGTTGATCAATATGGAAAGGGCAGGTGTCAGGAGGATGGAGCCAGGCTCTGCTCAGTGGCATCTAATGATAGGACAAGAGGCAGTGGGTGTGAGCTGGGACAGAGGAGGTTGCAAATCAATCTGAGAAGGACCTTCTTCATGGTGAGGGTGCCAGAGCACTGGAAGGGGCTGCCCAGGGGGGTTGTGGAGTCTCCTTCTGTGGAGACGTTTCAAACCCACCTGACCATGTTCCTGTGCAACTGAATCTAGAGGATCCTGTTTTGGCAGGAGGAGTGGATGATCTTTCAAAGGTCCCCTCCAATCCCTAATGTTCTGTGATTCTGTGAACAATTAACAACCATTTTCACTACTAGGACAAACCAGGCAAGAGCAGACATTTAGATCACTACAGAGCTGCTGCCATCCAATGAAGTGTCCTAATTAATTCATGGACATTTGAGAGTTTCCATCCCCCCAGCTTCACCTGCAAAACTTACTGATTATTTAAAAACCAAACATCAGGCAGAGGTAGCACAATTAGAATGGAAACAAGTACCATGGGGCCAGTTTTGTAACCACTTGCACTGTACAGATGGAACTAGGAGTCCCAAAAACCAAAAAGCTGAAGTAAAGCTATTGGTTAATGACAGCATTTGCTTTTTCATAGCTTCTTCCATTCAGCAGTGGGTCCTGGTTTGGATGGAAGATGCCTGGAGCACACATGTGCGAAGCAGGAATAGAAAATGCTTTGCTGTTTTGTCTGCTTCTCAGCAATGCATTATCCTGCCCAAACAATAGCGCTTGAGAAAGCTGCGTTCTCCATTTCAAATGGAATCAACCCAGCTCTCTTCTGGCATCTTGTATTTATTATCTGAATAATAATTAAAGAAATAAAGAATAAATCAGGATTAACTAAAAGCAGACTTGAGATTCTAGAAGGTTTCTTGCATAAGTTAGCCGGATCTCTTCTTAATGGCTGCACTTAGAAGCTAAACGCCACCTCTTCAGTTTAACCTCCATGGCTCTGTCATTCTCTTTCAATACCAACTAAAAATGAAGGGCAAATTTTTGGTGTTCAGATACTACTTCAACTTTCCTGTTTTCTGTGATTGTAAACACAGAATTTTTTTTTGTTTATTGAACATGTTGGCAATTTCACAAATCCAACCTGCTGCTCTCTCACGTGTAAATAGAGAAACGCTGTTTCTTTGCTTTCCCCTTTCATCTTTGTGATGGAATTCTGAAACAGTTCTTTTATATTGTAAGAAGTTATTATTGTTCAGGGGAAATGCTCACAAGAATCATAATATTTTTAATGTAAAACACTCTCAAAGCATTTTTTATGCCTTATTATGGAACCACTATTATGGAACCAAAGGTTGCACTCCTGCTTTGCACAACGATTGTTCATCCATCTTTTCCAGGTCTAGTCTGAATATGCTGAAGGATCCTTCTTGGACTCAGATCTTGCAGAACTGTTGGCAGTTCTGCAAGCAAACATCAAAAGGCTCAGCCTCCAGCTCATACCGTAGTGGCTTGGAAGCAGCACCCTGGAAGCTCTTACCATCTTTGTGCCAGATGTTTCACCGAAACAAAGCAGCTTATGGTACTCCAGTAAGAAAGAGCAGGAACTTCTGGTATGTTCTGTTACAGCACAATTAGCTAACATCTCTTTCAATACACAGTGTGCTTGGGGTGCCATTTATCATGTTCTCCACTGCCTCCCTACCAACAGCCTTTTCCTTTGGAGGGCAGTAACTGCCATAGAATCAACTGCCAGGTGAACTGGTAAGTGGAACAGGCTGCAGAAAAGTAACAGACACTGAAGTCTGTTTTTTCTGGGCGAGGTTTTGCATCTGGAACCAGACAGTAACCTGTTTCACTGGGAGCACCAGCTGTGCCAAATTCATTACCTGCTGGATGGCCATAAAATCTGCTGGGTTCATTTCTGTGTTAAAACTGAACCTTGGCCTGAACATTTTGAGATGGAACAAGGTAATAGAGCCAGGGAAATTGCCCTCTGTGTTCCTGCCTCTTACTCTGCCTTCCAAATTGTCTGTTTCCAGCTTAAGTGTTATTTTCCACGCTATATTCCCTTTTAATCCAACTTCTGTAGCCAATACTGGCCACAGACGTTAACATAATGGTGGAGAGCAAAGGGAGGACAGAAGAGAGACCAAAACACCCCAAACCAGCACACTAGTAATCAGATTAGACTGAAAGGTATTTATTTAGAAACAACAGCTTTGGTATTTTAAAACCAAACAAACAACCTTTAAATCACTAGAAAGTGGGATGTGTGTTCCCCCCTCAAGCCAAAACAAATCAATGCACGAAGAACAGGAAACCTGCAGATCAGCACTTCCAAATGTAAATCCAGGAAACTATTTAATTCCATTGGTTTTTCACTCTACAACCTTAAGGGCTAAAAAAAAATCTGTTACCAGCATTTTGATACCTACAGCTCAACTGACCTACTTATTACTGATGTGGGGGCAAAATTATTAACATCCTCCCCTCCCCAAGCAATAAATTAAAAAATATGCACCAGAAAGGAAGTTACACTAATTTTTCTAGTTCAGGTACCTCTCTGAAGCGAATTATTACTCTTTAATCTCCTGTGAAATTAAAACAAAACCAACAAAAAGCCAAAAGACACAGAATGTCTTCAAGTATTTCCACCAGATGGATTACTCTTAGAGAACTGAACAGCTCACAAAGAAAAAAAAACCAGCTGTTATGCCAGCTTCTGGGATAAACTCCTCGGTAACTACACCTTCCAAGTCTCAGCTTCCTCTCTTAACAAGGCACAAAAGGATTGTTGCTTTCAAAAGGTCCTTGTTCTCAGATGCAAAATAGTCAGATGTCCTGTGCAAATGGAGGTTGAAAGCAGGACTAAGTCCACTTGGACAAGGGGATGCTCCCCTCCAGTTAACCAAAGGGAGTGTTATTTCAACACCACTGATCTTGCTTACTGCTACAGTGATTTTGAGCTTCAGCTGGCTTCTGCTTTATGCCTGTTTTCCCAGTCAAGTTCTGCATCATCTTCACTTTAGAGGCAACAGACTTGTTTGCTGTACACTGCGAGGCTTTCTGCAGTGTCGAGAAGGAAGAGGTGTTACATCAGCTCTGGGGTGTAGCTGTGAAGCTTCTCGGCTTTCAGAGAACAGTGTCAGGGACAGTTACCTGTAGCAATGGTTAACAAGTTGTTTTGTAAAAGGCAGAAGGCAAATCTTGTGGATGACAAAGGCAACCAGATAGACAGCAGTGGAAAAAGGACACGGTTTTGTAATTTCAAGGACAGGGGGTGTGTCAGGACACAGCTGTGCACACACTGTATCTGAAATGACTTCCTGATCGCTTCTGCCTTTTGCTCCAAGGTTTTGGCCGTGAAGGCAGGCTAAAAACCGCCACCTTGCTTCAAACAGCCCTCGAGTACTGACTGCCCATTCAGTCCAGTAACTTCGGCTCAGCCTTAGCCACCCAGAACTTAATTTGCTTTTATGATTTGGAACAACAAGATGATCTCAAGCTCCAAATTCTCCTCTGAAGTTGAACTATGTCCTTTCTAACTCTGTCCTTTGTTATTTAATATTGTTGTAAAACACAAGTAACATCTGTTCAGCCCTAAGGACAGATTCTGAACAACTCAGCTAGTTCACACAGCAAACCCAGTCTTGCCTTTCATTTCCACTCTGTACCAATGCACAGCCAGGCAGGACCAGAACTAAGAGCAGAAATCACCGCCTATGGTCTATTCCTTGCCAAGTTTTACCAGCAACAAAGTTTTCTAAGGCAATGCAAAACAAGGCTTTCAAATACCTTACACCAAAGCAAGATGCAGTAGAGCCTGAAGTCAGAACCTCCAACTCAACAGTAAAAAGCACTCAGAATTTTTCTTCACACCATGATATATGGTCTGACCAGGAGAAACACTAACTCAGCACCTTCCCAAAATGATGGCGATAAACGTGGTTTGATGGGGGACTGCACAGTGTCTCTAAATCCAGCAGTCCCAAAATCAGCTCGCATTTGTGTGTTCTTGTGCGACACATCACATGTTCAGAACAGGCAGACAAGCATGCACGTGTCCACACAGCAGTACAGACAAGTACAGCAGCTCTCTCACAAGCATTCTGGTACTGCAGGACAAGAACCACCATCTCATGACACAACTGTTGGCTCAAAAAAAAGTACTTCCAGTGTGTGGAAGAGGGACAGAAATGCTGTGTCTGACTTGATCTGCTGCCTTACAAATGTTTAAGAAGGACAAACGGATGTAGCTTTTCTAATGTTTGTAAGCTCTACTGCTCCAAGCCCTGCCCTAACCCTGCTTCCTGCAAAAAGAGGCCACAGATCACTTATTGCAAGAGAGACTGAAAATCCTCAGAGTCCAAGACAGAACCTCCCCGGGCACAGCTGACAGAAACTCAGGGTAACAACACTCAGTGGACAGCAGCCAAAAGCAGCAGCCTTATACCTTACTCCTGAAGAGCGGCTTGGCTCCTGGCCCACAATATTCGTTGTAGATGAGTTTGAACAGAAACAAGTGAAACAGTGTGATTAGGGAGGCCACGCTGAACCAGAATAGGAAGGGTAAACCTGGGTATTGCTTGGCCATGTGTTCCTCATGAGCCAGGATAGCTTTTAGATGGAGTGTGTGTCTCAGGTCCTGCAAGTGGATCAAATCTGTTGATATATAAAGCAGTGGTGTGATGGGTTGAGTCACCATGACGGGGAATGTATGATCTCGTGCCTCTGAGGTCAGCTCCACAGGCTCATTCATACAGCCTGCCTCACACGCGTAGAGTTTAACTGGCTTGTCTTGGAATTCTACAGACACATGCAAGAAGGGCTTTCCTTCGGCATCCAGCAGGACAGCGAGGTTAATCAAGTCCTTATTGTAATGGATCCCCCGCAAGGAATAGCTGTTATGAAGTACATCGGGGTCAGCCTGAAACTGAAGATGGTTTTCTGTGAACTGCAGCCCCCCAAAGCTGAGCACCATTCCTTGCATCAGCCCATGGACTCCGGCTGCCACGAGACCCTTGCATCCCCGTTTCTGGAGAGTCAGCTTCCACAGGTCTGAGAGCTGCAAGATCTGAGCGACACTGGTCAGCTTTGGTGGCCAGAGATTCTCTGCATGCATGGTTGCATGGCCACTGAAGCAGTGGTCAGCATAGTTCAAGCTGGCTTCCATTTTCTCTCTATCCTCACCACTAAGGAGTGGATCCAGCAAAGGAGCCGGCATGCTCGACAGCATGTAGTAGAGGGTCATGTTAACAGTCTCGCTTGATGGAGTATGCGAGTCTGTGATCTTTCTCATCTCAATCCCTGTAATAAAAGAAAACAACCAGCAGTCAGAGAGGACCACGCATAAATATGAAGCAGGAGAAGCAGATCAAGCGTGCACATTGTGATTCAGCACATGGGCAGTCCTCGTAACCTGGAGGAAACCTCCGCCTGCGAAACACCAGTAAAATGTTTCTTTGTATTTTCTTACCCACTCTCTCTGCAACTTGCAGTTTGAAACCTAAGCTCCCACTGAAGCAGAACTAGTTTGATATACAGATGCCTTACAGAGCTATCACTGCCTCCACAAGAATGATCTATCACAGGAACATCTACCTTTTTAACAGCTATAAAACAGCAAGTTCTGCACTACTTTGGCAGTATCTGTTTTAGGCACGGCCATTAAAACCTTCAGAAACAGCATCCTTGTAGGTCAGTCCTTAATTCCATGCCCTTTATACTGGCCTCACTAGAGGTCAACTCTATTTCCAGCTTAGAGCTGACATGCTGGGCAAATCTGTGACCTTCCTGAAGCCACAAAAGGCAGCACATACTGAGCAGTGTCTGGAAATGCTCTTCTATCATTTCCTTTCTGCAGTAAATACTTCACTTCTGTCAAGTGCTCTAGGTTGCGAAGCAGAAAGTTGTTTTATTATCCCACAACAAGCCTTCTGGCCCCTGAGAGAAACCCATCAAGAGCCTCTGGAGACCTTACAGCAACCAGATCACTGGGCTTTCAGCTGCCCTCTACAGCAACCCTTTGCAAGCTGAGGATCACTTTCCTTACCTGAAATGAAGAGGTCAGACCAGATCTGTTGGTGCTCCTGGAAAAGATCTTCCACCTTCATCTGCATCACCTCCAGCATCTCTTTCCTTGCCAACTCTCTCAACTTGCTGAAGGTCTCCTCCAGCCTGGACACCTCAATGGGCTCTGAGGTGTACACCACAGACAGCACGGTCTCATCAAAATGGGACTTGGGTGCGACCTGAACCCGGCTCACAAGCTTCTTGGCAGCCACCACCATAAGCACCACCTTGGAGCTCCCGGCTAGCAGCAGGCGACCAGAGGAGAGCAGGAACTGCCGCTCCTCCACCTTCTCCAGGCTGGTGGTGAAGCGGCTGCCCGCTGCGGCTGCAGAAACCGGGGCAGAGGCCTCGACCTCGAAGGCTGCCACCCGCTCGGTGGGGTTGGCAATACGAATGCGCTGTAGGTAGAGGTGCGGCCGGCTCCGATGGGCAACCACCTCCTCCCGTACCGTCACGCAGTCCCCGGCGCCGGCCCCGGGGCCCGTCAGGACGCAGCGCAGCCGTCTCACGGCCCCGTCCCGCAACGCCGCCAGCTCCGCCCGCGCGTCCCCGCGCCCTCCCAGCGCCCGGAGCCGCAGCAGCGCCGGGTATTCGGTGGCGAGCGCGGGGCCACCTCCCGTCGCCCACACCCAGAGGCGCCCGGCGGCCACGTCCAGCAGTAGGAACCCGTTACCGGCCAGCGACAGCGCCGGGCCCGGCCCGCCGGACGCCTCCTCTCGCAGCGGCAGCGCATCGCCGCGCTCAATGAGCGCTCGCCACGGGCCCGAAGCCGCCTGCAGGCATAAGGCAGCGGCCCCGCGGGGCTCGGCCCCCAGCCCCGACCCCCGCCGCGCCCGGTGAGGGCCCAAGGACCAGTAAGCGACGAGCAGGAGCAGCAACAGCAGCAGTAGGCGCCGCGCCCAGCTGCTGGAGAGCAGCCCCGGCAGCCCCTTCAGCCGCTGCTGCAGCCACATGGGCGGCGGCGGCGCGGGAGGCCCCGGCCCGCTCCCCCGCGGCTCCGGAGCTCGCCCACCCCGCCGCGGCGCAGCGACCCTCAGGCCGCCATCGCCTCTGCCCGGAAGCGCCGCCGCGCCGTACGGCTGCGCCCGCGCGCTTTGCGGCGCTTTGCGACAGTCCCGGCCGTCCGCCCTCTGAGGAGGTCCCTGGCAGAGAGCTTCGGCCCCTGCCGGGACTCAGGCACCTCCCCTTGACCCGAACCCTGCTCCCTGGCTCAAGAGTCCCCTCCCACCTCCAGGCTCTGCCCCGTCGGCACTGGTCAGCAGGCAGCTCTCGCCTGGTTTCAGCACAGGGCTGAGGTTTTGTGTCTCACGAAAAATTCTGTGGCGGGGCTGGGGGAGTTTTCTGTCATCTAGTGGCATTTTGCTTTCGTTACCACGGCAGAGCCTGGTGTGTGAAAGCAAGCCCTGTCGAACTTCGTTCTGCTGTGTAGCAACTAGAGGAACAAACAATGTGACTGATAATGCGTACGAAGCCACGAGAAGCTTTTGAGCTACAGTGCAGCTCTCAAAGGCAGTAGCAAGGCCGACAGAAACAAAATGACGTGGAATTCTGGCCAGATGGAGCCAGCTTTGTTAAGGAGAACAGACCAGGTGCTTTCTTAACTTGTTTAATTTCTTCCTGCGTAGGAGCTGTTTAGTTTGGGGTGGGGTGAGACACTGGAATCTATAAAAATGGTAGATGAGACCCAGCTCCCTGCCCCTGTCTGGGGGTGGGTATTTTCTCAGGTCTGGTTGCTTTAAATTTCGAGCTCACATCCCTTTTAGTTTTTAGGAAGTAGCTGCTTTGCTTGGAGCACGTGTTGCACGTACTCCCTGCAACATCTGCATTGGCAGCTGCCTCTGTTTAAAAAGACAGGCAGCCGACCCCAGCCAGAGAGCACAAAGCAGTGCAAACATAGAAACAGGAAAAAAAATATGCTGGCTGGGCTGGCAGAGCACTAGCAGAGCTGTCAAAGAGGGTCAGTCTGAGTACAGCACTGTAAACAAAGGCACATTCATGATTTCCAGTGTGCAAAACCCCTTTCATTTGCGAATGGATTTGACTTCATTAAACTGAGAAACGTGCACTTTTAAAAGTTGCAGTCACAGCTCTTGGTCTAAGGTTTGAAGATGAGGGGACTGAAAGCTGTGGCTTCTGGCTTGAAAGTGCTGAGGCTGCTAAAAATTTTCCAGGGGCTTTGTTCAGGCAGAAAAGTACTGAAGAAATCTAAAGTGAAAGTCGGTTGTTTGGGTGGTTTATTTAAGGTTTTTATTCTATTTTATTTAGGGAAACTGGCAGCTTTGCGAAAGGGAGTTTGCTGAAATCATCTTGGGGAGAACTAGTATTTCCTTGGACTGTTGCCTGTAGTACATCATTTGAGCATGAGGACTATTCTGTTCACCCAGCAATTATGAGGGAATTCCTGCTTTGGGGAGAAGGAATGGGAACAAAAGTGCTTTGAGATATTCTCAGTGAACAAACAGTAATGGCAGTTCTTTGGGAAGATCCTGCTATGAAGCAGGGAGGTTTATTAGTCAGCTACAGTGTGGTCCTTGTCATGGGCTGAATTTTTTCTCCTCTAAAATGATTCCTTCCTGATTTGAAAAATCTGGATACTGCAGGGTCTGTGATTTCTGTTACTGGGCCAGTTTACTGATAGCAAACAGCAGACTTGGGTAAGGGAAACAAAGTTGGGGGTAATTCTACACAGAAAATGGCACTGTTGCTGCTAGGAGTTTGCTTCAGTAGAAGTTACGCTAAAGGCCTCATGTAAGATTTGTGGCAGATCACAGCCTCTTTAGTTGGAAGAGAGCTTGAAGATCATGCCCTGGTGCAGCTGCAGCCATTTCCTCTGCTCCTGCCGCTTGTCCTCCTCCTCGCTCCAACCCCCTGCCAGGGAGTTGCAGAGAGCAACAAGGTCCCCCCTCAGCCTCCTTTTCTCCAGGCTGAACAGCCCCAGTTCCCTCAAATGTCCCCCCCTTTTTGCTCAACCTCCAGCCTCGACTCTTCCCGCTCCTCCAGCTGCTCCCCGCCTCCTGCAAGAGGAGGAGCCGCTGCCTCCCGCTTCCTCCGGCCGTCCCCGCCGGGCGGGGCTGGTGCGTGGCAGAGCTCCCGCGCCCCGGAGCGTTCCCCAGCCGGATCCCCGCGGGAATCCTCCTCCATGGAGCCTCGGCTACTGCTGCCTTGGGCGCTACTGGCACTGCTGTGGGCAGGGGACGGCGGTTCTACCCCGCAGGAAGGTGAGCAGAGGCTGCCCGGGACGGAGGTGGCATCGACAGTGCGGAGAGCCGGGGGACGGGCACGGCTCGGTGCCACCGCTGTGCCCAGCGCAGGGCATAGCGGCACCAGGAGCTGAGCCGAGGTCTGGGACAGGGCACATGGAGGGGTGTCTTTTGCACATGCTTCTTGAGCCCCACGGTTACCTGCTCTGAAGCTTGTCTCTCTGTACTGAGAGACGAGCCATGGGTACCATTTCATCCCGGTAAAGAACTCACAGCTCCTTGGGTTGTGTCCCACCAGGTCAGCCCTTTCTGCTTTGCAACTTAGAGTCAAGAACTGGGTAACGGAGAGTGTTTGATCGCAGCCTGGCCTGAGATCCGGGATGCTCCTAAAATAACACCAGCTCGTCCTCACGTAAACAGCTGGGGAGTGCTCTGGAGAGCAGTGAGTTGGTAGAAGTGGAGGATTGGAGTAGCTGCAGTGTCAGGCTGAGAGAGAGGTTCACAGTCTCACTCTGCCAGAAAGTTTGGATCATTATCTCTGTGTTTGTTAGAAGAGTGGCAATCAGAGGAAATTTCATCTTCTTACCTGTGATATTTCTCTTCACAGTGTTTGATTCTGGTTAACTCTGAAGGGAGGTTGCAGTCAGGTGGGAGTCGGGCTCTTCTCCCAGGCAGCCAGCACGAGGATGAGAGGGCTGGCCTGAAGCTGCCAGGGGAGGGTTAGGCTGGATGTTATGAAGGCCTTCCTCTCGGAAAGGGTGATCAGAGCCTGGAATGGATTGCCCAGGGCAGTGGTGGAGTCCCCATCCCTGGAGGTGTTGAAGGACAGCCTGGCTGTGGCCTTAGTGCCCTGGTCTGGCTGCTGGGGTGATGTTAGGTGCTGGACTGGATGAGCTCAGAGGGCTTTTCCAGCCTCAGTGATTCAATGAATCTGGTACTAAGGTGCGTAAAGCTGTACCTATGTATGACTTAATCCTGCAGTGTATCCATGGAAGAGTTGGAAGTTCTTTAGCTACAGCAACGTAAATAAAACAAAATTTTTCAGCATTTGGGATAACAGACGTATAAGGAAGAAACTAATCTCTTTGTGGTGTCCCACCTTACTCACACCCCCCCAAAATAATACGTTCTTAGTAAGGCTTTAGGGTTCACTAGAGATGTCAGATTAGGTACTGGGAAAAGAAAATGAAATGTGCTGACTAGAAAGAGGAACATGAGAAGAATGATCCCTACCTTCTCTCATATGTTATCTTATGGGTGTGAGCTGGAACATAGGAGGATCCACATCAATATGAGAAGAAACTTCTTCATGGTGAGGGTGCCAGAGCCCTGGCAGAGGCTGCCCAGGGGGGTTGTGGAGTCTCCTTCTTTGGAGATGTTCAAAACCTGTCTGGGTATGTTCCTGTGTGACTGGATCTAGAGGATCCTGCTGTTTCAGGGGAAGACTGGATGATCTTCCGAGGTCCCTTCCAATCCCTAGTGTTCTGTGATCTTTGTTCTTTGTGAAAGCTCTCAGCATAGTTATTTGTAGTTAATTGATTTATTTTTGTAAAAACCTTTGGCAAATGTGAATTGAAAGCACAGATTGTATTACCCACTCCTAAAATGCGTGCTGACTCTTCGTTTTGATCCCCATATCAATGGTGTTTTCTTGGCCACTCTCTTAACAGGAAGTGGCCCAGTGCGATTTCCCAAAGCACAGCCTAGGGATAAATTCATTCCTTGTCTCAAAATGCAGCTGCAGCTGTACTTTTCCTGCAGAGGCAGGACAGAATTAAATAACTCTAGAAGTTTTCATTGCTGAACTCATCGTGTCGATTGTTTAGAAGTTTATGCCATCATTTCACTGTGACGTTGATATCAGAGTCTCTGTTCCAGTGCATTGTCCCTACAGGATCCTTTTCATCTGTCGTGCTTGAAAACCATCACAGAAGTGGTAACTAAATGTCTTCTATTGTGCTGCAGATGGAAAAAAGAGAGAGATAGCAAGGGTGGCTCCTTGCTGCGTAGCTCCCCTGGTTCCTAGTCCAGAGCATGCTTTGTTAACATGCTGTGGTCATAGTTGGTGGCCGTAGCAATTAAATACATTTATGCAATGTCGATGTGGCCCAGGGAATCTCCTGGCCAGGAGGCCCAGCTTAACAGAGTAGGCTGCTACTTCTGCATAGAAAAGTGATTGTGACATGGAAAACACAGAGGGATAAATCTGCTTTGGGGGTGAAAATAGCTGTGTGTGATACGGAAGTTCAAAGGGTTTACTGCTCTGTCTCTGGAAATTCAGGTCCACCAGCAATCGGCAAAATTTTAGAGAAAAAAGGGTTAAAGAAGAATGAGCGGGGACAGCATACCTCAGCTCAAGCTTCTAGTGCTGGGCTGCAGGAATGTCTCTTGGGATGGAAAGCTCTTGCTACTGCAGAGGTTTCTCAGAACAGAAACTGAGCTTGAAGTCTCTGAGAGTCCTGCCTCCACAGACCAGCAGTGAGAAGGGAATCTCTAACTTGCATTCTGCTGGGGAGGATAGTTTTCTCTGTGTTGGCTTTTCCGTGCTCCTGCACAGTGAAGCCTTTTCTGTCTTGGAAAGAGGACACTGCTTCCTGCTCATCCCTGTGAGCCTTTAGCTCTGCATCTTTTCCAGCAGACTTCTGCAGGCGTATCCTAAATAGTTTATTGGGGTGAACTAGTGATTTATTTAATGTGAGATGCCTCACATTCAGGCTGAAATAATTGCACAGCAGTCAGGCTTCTTTCTTTGTGGTTTTATCTGCTGCTTTCTGTCAGGTACTAGGATTTGATGTTTGTCTTTACATTCCTCTTTGGCAAGCCCACGTTCACTTGACTTTTCATCAGCAGTGGGATCCTCACCTTCTCAGGAACCAGGAGCTCGGAGCTATGTAATAAAGCTGCCATGGATTTCTGCATGCCATCATGTGGCTAAACACTTCAATGGCTTTAACATATTCCCTGAGGACAAACATAGTTTACTCATTTGTTTGCACCATCTGACTGGACAGGACACAAGGAACTGGAGTGTGCTGGAGGAGCTGGGTTAGGAATGCGCTTCACACATCTAAAAATCTGCCTTAAAGACTGCAGGATTCGTATTCTTTCATTTATCAGTCCCTTCCTCTGTGCGACTGTCTAACAAAATACAGTTAGAGCTGACTGTTCACAGCCTCTCTTTTAGTCTGATGCGGGTTAAGGATTTTAGGAATTTTCTTTGGAAAATCTTCTTTCTTCCTAACTTGTTTTTTGCTGCCTTTGTCAGACCTGTTTAGGACCCTCGTGCCTGGAGCCTTCCCCTCTAAGATCAGACAGTCTGGGTAACACGCAAGATGCATCTGGTACCTCCATTGACAAAAAATAGTTGTTTCAAAAGAAGCCTGCTCCTGCCAAGGAAATGTGCTTTCAGCTTTTCCTGGTATTCTACTGATTCTAAAATCAGATGGCTGTGTTTCACATTTAAGCACTGGTGCCAGAATCTATAGAAATTCCTACTTCAGCAAGAATATTCAGGTGAAGGGCGGTGTTTTATAATTGCAATGAAGAAACCAGAGCTTCCACATAAAAATTGTATTCCAGTGGTACTATAAAGATATTCCTGAGAGAGACCTTCAGGGTTTAGCTTTGTAATTTTTAAAGGAATAGAAATGAAAAGCAAGTTTGGGATGAGAATGTAGATGACAGTTGGGCAGAATTAAATTCACATTGTGTACGTATGAAAAAATCTGGAAGATGCCTCAGGAATGCACGAGAAAATTGGAGCAGTCATGGAGAAGGAATAATAACATTCAGCCTAGTTTTGGGCTTTCCTGCATCCCGTCGATGCTGAGTAACAAAAAAGCAGCTCAGTGGGGAGCAGGATGCCGGTTGCACTAAATGGATGGCTTCCAAGTGGGCATTTTGTAGTAGTTCTGTGTTTTTAATCTTCAAGTCTAATTTCCTTCATAGTCCATGGGAGAGAATTGGAGCTTTCAGTAGCAGGGCAGAAAAACAATTAATACATTATATTTTCTTTTTCTAGCCCATAACTCAGGCAGTGAAATTCTATCCTTACAAAATTGCTTGTTTTACACCCAGGACCAAGTTCTTTTCTGCTGCAAAGTAACAGTGTGGCTTGTGCTCCAGATAGTTTGGGGGTCTTCAGTCAAACACTGTGGGCAGCTGTGCCATGTTCTTCACCTTGAAGATCTTTTCCAGTCTTGGTGATTCTGTGACTGAGTCTGTCAAGTACCAATAAGACTGTTGATCCCTACCTTGGCTTTGTATCTGATAGTAAAGCCTCTTTGTTAGGCGTGGAACAGCTGTTTGTGAACACGATGCAAGCTGAGTGTGTTCTTTGTGCTTCCTCCTGTGCGCAGAAAACCTCCTGGTCCTTACTGTTGCCACCAAGCAGACTGAGGGATTCCAGCGCTTCAGAAGATCAGCCCAGTTCTTCAACTACAAAGTCCAGGTGATGGCTAGCAGCCTCAGCGGTGGTTGGTCAAAGGGAATTTTGAAGTATGGAATGGATAAGACTTGGCCACAGAGTGGTTAAATGACAGTCCAAGAGGACACACATGCTCAGCTGAATGAAAAATACTATGACTGGGGCATTTCTGCAGTAGCTTCTTACTGCATCCTGAGTGTTGGCTTGAGATGAGGTCCATAAATCCTGCTCAGGGGAGCCCCATGGCACTTTTTCATTGCAGTGCCAAAACACACAGTACAGAGTGTGCTCCTGTTCCTACTGCAGAGAGGGCTTTGTTGCTGTGCTATGTGTAACTCTTACTGTCCATCCCAGAAGCATTCAAAGACTGGCGTGTGTACCTCGTCCACCTGAGCATATCCACCCACGATCCTGGGTTTTTCTCATGACTTGTGCTGAGGGTTGCCAGGAGTAGTAAGGCTGTGGGCTCTGGTCTTTTCGGGCAAGTCTCGCTGCAAAAGTGTCCTGCTGAGTAGGCCCTGTCCCTGTCATTCTATAGGTGCTGGGTCTGGATGAGGAGTGGCGGGGCGGAGATGACAAGAAGCCAGCAGGAGGTGGGCAGAAGGTCCGTCTGTTGAAAACAGCTCTGAAGCAGTATGCAGATAAGGAAGACCTGATCATCCTTTTTATCGACAGGTAATGGGTTGGGAAAAATTCTCCATGAACTGAACCATAAGGTTGTTTGGGCAGGTTCTTACCAAGAGGAGATTAACAGAGGTGCAGCAGAAGGCAGGAGTGCAGAAAGGGCAGTGGACTGCTTTAGGAAGGGGTGTCCAGACCTCCTCTGGTATTTTGCCCACCCTGAATTCTCTGCAGTTACTCGAGAGTTGGTCAGAGCTGCATCTGTGGCAGCTGGGAAGGTGTGATCAGAATATGCCCCTTGCAACTCTTATATGAAGTCGAAGCTTTATACCTGTTCTGCTAGGCTGGAATGTGGCTGCCTGTATCTGCAGAGAGTGAGCAGCAATTTTGGTCGATCTAGGCAGGCCTTTCTTACTAGAATTATTTGTTTTATAAGGTGAGGCAGGTCACAACACAATTCTGAGAGCCAAGAATTAGTCTGTCAGAGAACTGCAGAGAGAGAAAAGGACCATTTGGGGGGTCTCAGGCTTTTTTTGTATGCCCAGCGACAGGCTGGGCTGGGAACCCTGTGTCTGCCTCTGTCTTCCGTGGCAAGGAGATCACCTCTTGCAGCTCTGAGTGTCTATGTGTGTTTAGAGAAGTTGGGAGTGATTCGTGTTGGGGATGAGCAACTTTTTCACTCACCAGAATGAGTTTGAAGCATGCAAATCCTCTTGCAGAAAATGCAAGTCCCATTCTGGGAGCATCACCGGGGAGGGAGTCAGTTCTACCCAGTGACTGGTGTTCTACCCAGTGACTAGTGTCCAGTCTTGAAGATTTGCAGGTAGCTCAGCGGAGAGCAGCAGGCTGCCAAAGGGTGTGAAAAGCATGACCTGTGGGTTTGTTTAATCATTAAAGGAATGGCAGAGTAATTTTTCCCCCAGTAAGTAAAAAAAGCTGTTAACAAGCAGTGAGGCCACCACATTTTCACAGTTCTGAAAGCAAGGAGAGATCAGCATGTCTTGCAGCTTGGAAGATTTGTTTCTATCAACAGGGAAATCTGTGAAAATAAGAAGAGCCATGGGTTGCCCCAAGGTTGCACTAAGGTTGGACTTCAATTAGCTCTGATTATGACCAGAAATGTACAACTGTGAAGCAGAAATAAGAAGAAGGGGATTCCTAAAGAACCTATAGCTATTTCTGTGAACTCTTCCCATCATGTTTTTCTGACTCCAGTCTAACTTTCTGTCTCTGTCTTGTCTGTCTTTTACTCTAGCTATGATGTACTCTTTGCTTCGGGCCCCGCAGAACTACTGAAGAAGTTCAAACAAGCCAAGAGCAAAGTGATCTTCTCAGCAGAGAACTACATCTATCCTGACAGAAAGTTGGAAGCCAAATACCCTCAGGTGCGAGATGGAAAGCGCTTCCTGGGTTCTGGAGGTAAGATACAGAACCTTCTGTTGGCTGAGGACCTCTGTTAGCTTTTTCCTCCTTTTCAAAGACTTTTTGGAGTGACAAATGACAGGATATGGAAGCCCTGTGCGTAACGGGCTGTAATGGAAGGTCTAACAGTGCTCCTGTGTTACCTACAGGAGGGGACATAGCTATGTATATATTGACATAGCACTGCTCCCTGTCCATTCGCCCTTTTCAGTGAGATTTATCATTCAGGGAGCAGATCACAGAATCACAGAACATCAGGGACTGGAAGAGACCTCGAAAAATCATCTAGTCTAAACCCCCTGCCAGAGCAGGATCACCTAGACCAAGTGGCACAGGAACATATCGAGCTTTTCTAATGCTGATCGGTACAGGTTTGATCCTGGTGTCATTCTGTGTTGGGCAGTGTGGTCTGTCTCGTTTGAAACATCCCTTCATACTTATTCCCACAGGCTTCATAGGTTATGCTCCAAACCTGAAGAAGCTGGTGGAGGAGTGGAAAGGACAGGACGATGACAGTGACCAGCTCTTCTATACAAATGTCTTCTTGGATCCAGAAAAAAGAGTAAGTGCAGCTAAATTTTGGGATAATGGAGTGTTGTATGAGAAGCATTGCTGATAACCCTCTGTGCAGTCTCCCTGTTCGCTGCTGGAACAAAGGCTGCCACTGCCTTCAGCAAATCCCTCCAGATCCTGGCTAACAAAATCTGCATCGTCCTGTGTAACTGGCCATGTAACATGAGACAGAGGCCTGAAAATGGGAAGCTGCTTTCAGACTGATTAGGGAAGGAGTTGCACTTCTTTTACCAGCAGAGCTGCTAAAAAATTCAGAACAGCTGCACTTTTTTTACTTCCCAAAGCTGAATATGGCCTGTGGGATTTTAACGTGAACAGTTCCTTTAACGTTCTCATCTTTGCTTCTGGCCCTGTGCCGTGCGAAGGCTGAGTAATTCCACTGGCTTGGCATTTGGACAGCGGATGTTAGCACCCTGCTGTCCTTTCCATAATCAGTCTTAACGGATGCCTGGAGGGACACTGAGCTCTGCTAAGTCAGAGCTGGAGTTTAGTCAGACAAAAGTCCAGTCAGGCTGTGACATGTAGCAAGGGATAAAAATAAAGATCACACACACTGGCCTCACACCCTTACTGTGTTCCAGTTTGACACTGGTACCTGGGGCAGCACTTGGGAGATAATGTGCAAGAAACTGTCTTCGCAGCAGATTTTTTTTGCTGTCTTGGCATTCCTGCTTATTACACGTAGGTTCTGTGGGACTGCAGCAAGTGTGTTTCATTAATGCACTGGGTATTATCTTTGGCACACCCACAGCAGCTTGACGATGTTTATTTGCTTGGTTCTGCCTCACACAGTATTTAAATAGTTTTAGAAGACAGTAAATTGCCCCAGATTCAAGTGAAAATGAGGACTGGCTGGGAGTCTTTTAGGCTTCAGAGCTTGGAGAGCATGAGAATGATTGCAGGAGTGTGATATGTCTTTGCTCAGTGTAGAGTCTCTCACGTGTGGCTGCCCACTTCCTGTGTTCTAACTGAGGTTATTCATCTTCTTCCTTTAAAGGAAAGTATCAACATCAGTCTAGACCAAAGAAGCCGGATCTTCCAAAACCTAAATGGAGCATTAGGTGAGATGGAAGAAGAAAGCTCATTCCTCCTCGGAATGCAACCGCATGTTGACGCCAGAAATAAAGTTGTGACTGAAGGGATTGAATTTCAGGAATTCCTGTCCCCACAGAACAGGCTTCAGTCAAAAGCCTGTGCCAGAGTGCTGGGATGTATTTGCCATTCCACTGGGACCAGCTAGGTTCTCACTGCAATTCCCTTTTCACTTGGGGGAATGCAGGTCAGGTTTTCTGTTTTACACCTTCTTGCCACTTTGATCATCAAGCATGTCAGATTGCCTTAGCCTTGGGGTCTGAAACTGGGAGGTGCTTCCAGTGCAAGTAATAACACACAACCCTGCCTAGGGCTTGCCTGTCTGTCCACGTCAGAACTGTGTCTGGAATGCCACGGAAGGTGAGATGCTGCCAGATGCTGCCTGTGGGCGCTCTGACTGTACCAGGCTGCTGACCTGACCTGCTAGGTACTGATTTTGCTAGTCCAGGCAAAAGTGGTTCCTTTGCTCTCCTTACACTACTGCCTCAAGTTTTCAGTCTTCAGTTTGCACTACTCCATTTGTATTCCAGTCAGGTAAAAAAATTACAGTGGCAGTGTAGTTTTTGGCTGCTGAGCTCCTTACAAGGACAGACTGGAGTTTGAATGTCTACAAGTTTATTCCAAAGGATTTTCTGTGGCTGTGTTGAGGAGTCATTGTGGATAATCTCTGCCAGGAAGTGGCCATTTGTGAGGGGGGAAAAAAGACAGCAGGTGCACAGAATGCTCAGTTCCTCCCGGACCACTAGTAGCCATTCATCACTGCACAGTTTGTCAATGCCAGTTTTGAAAGGCTGTCAGCGTGGCTTCTGTCAGTTCCCAGTAGAAGATGTACTTGTCAGCCCAGTGGGCTGCATTCTGTGTCCTTTGCAGCCATCCTGGTACTCAAGATCATTCTGAACACTTCTCTGGCCTATAGCCCTTAAACTCCTACATGGTTATCCATGTCCGTGCTTTCATCAGCTGTTCAGTATAAATGAGACATTGTGCTGCTAATTATCAGTAAACCCCTCCTTCTGATAACGTGATGGCATTATGTCATTTCCAGACGAGGTAGTTCTGAAGTTTGAAAATTCACGAGTGAGAGCAAGAAACTTGTTGTATGACACTCTGCCTGTGGTGATTCATGGAAATGGACCCACCAAGGTAAGTGAGTGTCCTGAGAGAAAGGTTGGGTTTGGGTTTGTTGCAGAGGGGCCCTTCAGGCTCACTTTAATATCTTGTTTATTGTCATTCCTTGTGTACGTTTATGTTTGAGAAACGATAAAGTTTACAGCAGCAAGATGGGTCTGGTTCAGAGATCAGTGTGAAATTGGCCCCTCGGGCTGTCATGCTTTTCAGATTCTTTAGTCCAGGATGAAGGTGATGATGTTCTGATGGAACCTGATCTTACATAGGGTGGATGCAGAGAAACTCCATTGCCCTGTAATCCCTAAGATGACAAATTGCCTTTTGCAGCTGCAGCTGAACTACCTGGGAAACTACATTCCTCAAATATGGACATTTGAGACTGGCTGCACTGTGTGTGATGAAGGTCTGCGGAGCCTCACAGGGTTTAAGGTAAGGCAGATGGCTGTTGAAAGCTCTCGTGACAAGTGTTATAATTACCTGATCTAGTACGTGAACCATCACTTCTCTCTCCCCGCTGAATGTAGGATGAGGCACTACCCATGATTCTGATTGGCATTTTCATTGAGCAGCCCACCCCATTCCTTACGCAGTTTTTCACCCGGCTTCGCAACCTTCATTACCCAAAGCAACGAATCCAGCTCTTCATTCACAACCATGTAAGTGTATAAAATAATGTATTATTTATATCAAATATAAAAAATGTATATACCTGCTCCTGTACTCCAGGTGCCTTTGCAACCTTTGAAGAGATTGGAGCTCTGTAATCCCAGTACTTACCTGCAGTAGCACCTGTAAGGTAGCTCCACCCAGCTGGAAAGGTGTGGAAATGGAAGAAGCTATTGCTCATCTGGCTTGGCAATTTCAAACGGAGACTGAGCTGCCTGGGATTGCCCCGTCTTAACTGGTTTTCCTTATTTTCCCTTTGCCTTAGGAGCAGCACCACTTGATGCAGGTGGACTCTTTTGTTAAAGAGCATGGCAAAGACTATCTGGCCATCAAACTGATTGGACCAGAGGATAAGGTGGAGAATGCTGAGGCGCGTAACTTGGGCATGTAAGTGAAGAGGGCACACGTGATGGCTAGCAGAGTCAGCCTGTCACTTTTCCTTCAGTTTTCCTAGTGCTAATTCCCCATGCCAAATAGGTACTGGAAAAAGCCCTGCATCTTCAATAACCAGCTCTCTTTCTCCAGTTTCAGAGACAAAATCCTCACTGGTTGTTTGCTCTTAGGACAGTCTGATACCTCTCACCCTCATCACACACTCTATGTTGCCAGTCAGATAGCACAAGAGATGTGGTCCTCTACCTCTCGAGGACTGCAGTAGTAAAATTAAGAGCTAGTGGCAAAGTATCATCCTGTCTGTGATCAGGAGGTGTGAGTTTGAGCTCAGGGCTGGATTTGGGCCAGCAATAAATGGGAACATTTTCAGTCTGAGCTGAGGAAATGGTTTGTTTACTGTGACTCTGGCTGTGTCTCGGAGTCTGCTATCGGGTAGTGAATCTGATGTGCTGGGATTGTGCTCACCCTCTAGGCTGTTACCTAAAACTGGAGTGTCCTGGCCACCAGTGAAGGAATTTCTGGTTTTCTGTGCCTTGTCTTGCTCTGTTTTAGGAGGATTCTAGTGTGACACTTCTTTTCCTCTGGATGTAGGGATTTGTGCAGAAAGGATCCTGACTGTGACTACTACTTCAGCCTGGATGCTGAGGTAGTTCTGAAGAACACAGAGACTCTAAGGATCCTGATCGAGCAGAACAAGTGAGTTCTTTGTCTGAGCAATCCTTATTTAGTTATCTTTCACACAAAGAGTAAAGAGAGCTCTTTATCACTAAGGTAGTGTTTTTTCCTCTCATTTCACAGGTAGAGTGTTAGACAAACACCTTTCATTTGGTCTCTCTTTTTTTTTACTGTATTTGTAATCCCTCAGTGTCATCTAATGATAGGACAAGGGGCTATGGGTGTTAGCTGGAACAGAGGAGGTTCCACATCAGTAGCAGAAGGAACTTCTTCCCAGTGAGGGTGACAGAGCACTGGAACGAGCTGCCCTGGGGGGGTTGTGGAGTCTCCTCTGAAGATGTTTAAAGCCCACCTGTCCATGTTCCTGTGCGACTTGATCTAGGGAATGCTGCTGTGCCAGGGAGATTGGAGTGGACTATCTTTCGAGGTCCCTTCCAGTCCCTGATGTTCTGTGATTCTGTGATCCCTGGGTTTTAGGCAATAGATGTAAATAATCTCTAGTTTTGTCTTTAAATAGTCACTAGAACAAGTAAGATTCTTAGAGACCTGCTGCAGTGTGAATTTCATTAGGAGATTGTGACTATATTTGCCCTTCCTTATGTGGAATTTTATTCCAACCAAGTTAACAAGACCATCAACTCTGAGGGAGGGAGAATCTCACGCTTAACGGTCCTGTAATTTGTGTATCACTTCATTTTCTTCCTATTGTAGCCTCCTATCCTGCAATTCCTTTCTCTTTTGTGCTCACAGGCTGGTGATTGCCCCTCTGGTAAGCCGTCATGAGAAGCTGTGGTCAAATTTCTGGGGAGCACTGAGCCCTGATGGGTACTATGCCCGCTCAGAAGATTATGTGGATATTGTTCAAAGACGGAGGGTGTGAGTACGCAAAGAGCTTCTTACTCCTGTAATCCCTCAAATGTAAAGCTTGCTGCAGCACATTCTCATCAAACTAGCTAATGTCCAAAACTGGAGAGCACAGCTGTCTTTGAGAGCTGCTCTGTTTCTGCCCTGAGCAGAAGCACTAACATACTCCTGACAGCTTTTCTTATCATCAGAGTAAGGGTTTGAGAACCCAGACTCTGTTGAAATCACTTCACGCTTTCCCACCTGTGGGTTAGAGTTAGTATGATACTTAAAATTCTGTGAAGTGCTATTTAATCTCTATCAGATAGTCTTAATAAAATACCAGGTGATCCTTGGATGGAAGGCACACCAAATATAATGGTTGGTTCAGAGACAGTTGTGAGGGGCCCTCTAGCTTTTTTAGGCTGCTATGTGTGCAGTAAATCAGCTTATGCTGCTTGGGCTAGTTTTGTTGTTTGAAATCACTGGAAAAAAATATGTTGATCTCTCTGGGAAGAGATTCAAGTCATTAATTGTGTTCTTAGCAAAAACACGCAGTAGCAATGAATTGCTTTAACAGTGGACTAGCTTTTGTGCAGCTTAAAAGCTCTGGGCAATATAAGTGATTTTTCTTGGAAGACAATCGCTCTTGGTATGGTTTCTCCCTACTGTTGTGGGTTGGCTGGTCCTGCAGTGCTGCCTGGCAGCCCATCAAGTCCTGCAGTTTTTGACTTAGTGCTGTTTCAAATCTTACTCTCCTGCCCCTGTGTTTCAGCGGGCTTTGGAACGTCCCCTACATCAGCAGCGTGTACATGATTAAAGCCAAGGTTCTGCGATCAGAGCTCAGCCAGGCAGATCTGTTCCGCAGTGGCAAGCTGGATGCTGACATGGCTTTCTGCCACAACGTTCGGAATCAGGTCAGTCGAGGAGAGAGAGGCTGGCAGGGGACAACTGCATGCCAGGATGGAGGTGACAAAATCAAGTAATTTCAAGGCATTCAGCTCTGCCAGGGAGTGGAAGAGGGTGAACTGGCATTACTCGATACTGTACAGGCTTGGAACAGTGTGGGATTTCTGTCTTGCTGTGAAACCTCACAGAGCCAGGGACCACTAACTGTCAGAGCCTGTCTAGATGAGGCTGACTGGGTAAGAAAGAAGAACCTAATCTCACAGCAGCTTCTCTGCTCTGCTTCCAACCCTGGCAGACAAGGGGCACAGAATGACTGACTCTGGCTATAACTTCTTAAAGTTCCTCCTACCAATGGAGGAAATTAAACTGACGGCCCACGTGAGGAAGAATGAGTAAAATGGGCAGAGCTGTCATCACCAAACTATCCTGTGCTTATATTGCATGTCTCTCACGTATCTGTGAGGCTTGGAAACAAAGCTTGGTTGTTTCCCTCTGTCCTACAGGGAGTCTTTATGTACCTGACAAATCGGCATCAGTTTGGACACATATTGTCCCTGGAGAATTACCAGACAACTCACCTCCACAATGACCTCTGGCAAATCTTCAGCAATCCTGAGGTGAGATAACCTTCATGCTCAGCTGCCTTAGCAATGTGGCCTGGGGAGACTGGGTGACCAGCATCACCAGTAAGGAAGGTCCAGGCTTTGTCATAATGGTGTCTTGCGACAGGGATGAGGAGCACAGTCACAATTCAAAGAGAGGGTGTTCATGTGATTCATAACATCTGGATCTTCCAGGCTTGTGAAATACTGCTGCATGAGGCCTTTCATTGCCTCTTGAAGCAGGCCCCACAGACATGACTCTCCACTTATCTTTTAACTGCAGGACTGGAGAGAAAAGTACATCCATGAAAACTACACCGCAGCTCTGAAAGGGAAACTGGTAGAAATGGTAAGAAAACATCAATCTTATCCATCAGAGTGAGAGATTAGCATCAGGACCATGCTTGTGTCGTCATGGTTGTTCCCAGGAATAAGCAGTTCAGACCTTGCAGTCTGTCAAATCCAGAGGAAACATGACCTTGAAAGTATATTTAGCGCCAAATCATTCTTCCTAGAAGTACGTCTCCAGCTCTCCTAAGTGGAAGTGGGGCACATAAATCACGACAAACTTCTATCCTTAGTATTTCAGTTACTTTCCACTTAACCTCTCTCATTCTACAGTCAGTTTAGTCTTCTAAAGTCCTTTTGTGTCAGACACCTCTCCGTGGTTCTGCTGTTCTCATCTGTCTGCTTCCTTCAGCCCTGCCCAGATGTTTACTGGTTCCCCATATTCACTGACACTGCCTGCGATGAGCTGGTGGAAGAGATGGAACATTATGGCCAGTGGTCCACAGGGGAAAACACGGTAAGAAAATTCAGGAGCTCTTTGATTTCTGAGCCACACCGTTGTCTATACATTTGGTGGCAGCAGTGCATCCTGTAGGAAGGTGTTAGATCCTGCACTTAAACCAGGGAACTGGAGGCAGTGCTTTAATTTTGTTCCTGATAACTATGATTTTTGTCCCTGTTCACAGAACATCAGGGGTTGGAAGGGACCTTGAAAGATCATCCAGTCCAATCCCCCTGCCACAGCAGGATCCCCTAGATCAAGTTGCACAGGAACATGCCCAGGCGGGTTTGAAACATCTCCGGAGAAGGAGACTCCACAACCTCCCTGGGCAGCCCCTTCCAGGGCTCTGGCACTCTCACCATGTAGTTCCTTCTCGTATTGATGTGGAACCTCCTCTGTTTCAGCTCACACCTGTTGCCTTGCCCCTATCATTGGGTGCCCCTGAGCAGAGCCTGGCTCCATCCTCCTCACACCTGCCTTTTCCAGATTTATCAACATTCATGGGGTCACCCCTTAGTCTCCTTCTTGGCCACAAGGTCTCATTGCTGCCTCATGGTCAATCCTGCTGGCCACCAGGACCCCCAGGTCTCTTTCTCCTTACATGTGAATTAATTCCAAGTCCTGTGTAGCACCCTCTACAGCTACAGGTCCAGACCTGTTACAGCATGAGTCCTGATGGTAGTATCGCTTACCTTGGTTTTTAATCGTTACTTAAAGTGAGTTTTCCATCCTAGAGTTTCTGATAAATACGTGTCATTTATATTTAAACTTTCATTGTTTATTTTCATCCTTGAAGGCCAAGGTTCCTGTTCTTAGAAGTATTTTTGTGTCTCTGTTTCAGGACAGCCGAATACAAGGAGGATACGAGAATGTCCCAACTATTGATATACACATGAACCAAATTGGCTTCGAAAGAGAATGGTATAAGTTTCTTCTGGACTATATTGCACCCATCACAGAGAAATTGTACCCAGGATACTATACCAAGGTAGGGATGCAAAACTCAGAGTCAGCTCAGTGTCTCCTCCAGCTACAACTTTGTGCAAAGACTGCTAGAATCCTCTAGCAATATGCGTAGGATTTCCCAGGATGGAGGAACTGACCCTGGAGTCTGACGTGGGTATATCCATCAGGAAATTCTCCTGCCTTATTGTTGTTGTTCTCTCGTAGCAGTGGGATGCAATTTAAATGTTATGCTCTGCTCTGCAGCTCAGGAGCCATGGACACCCTGTAACGCCTTTGTTCTTCTCTCCCTCAGACTCAGTTTGAGCTGGCTTTTGTTGTTCGCTACAAGCCTGATGAGCAGCCCTCGTTAATGCCCCACCACGATGCTTCCACTTTTACCATCAACATTGCTTTGAACCGAGTTGGAATAGACTATGAGGTGAGTGTTGGCTGGTGTGTCAAGAGTGCAGTACGGCCTCTGAAGCAGTCCAGGCAGCTGAACACCCTTTCCTTATCCGTATTCTGGCTTCTTCACACTAAAGATTGCAATTTCTGACTGAGCTCGTGTGGACAGATGTTGGAATGTATCAGAACATTCCAACAGGAGAATTCCCCAAGCACCTTCTCAGATTTTCCTAAGGGCTGCAGGAAGGCAGAGCACCCTTCCATGAGTTGCTGACGTGTCTCTTGTTTTCCCATCAGGGAGGAGGCTGCCGGTTCCTGCGCTACAATTGCTCCATTCGAGCTCCACGGAAGGGATGGACCCTTATGCATCCAGGACGCCTGACACACTATCATGAAGGTCTTCCAACCACCAAAGGAACCCGTTACATCGCAGTGTCCTTTCTTGACCCGTAGACCTACGCTTCAGAGGAAGGACCTTTCCCTGGCCCTGCTCAGTGCAGACTTTGAGTGGAAACAGGGAATGCTGCTGAGAGTTTCTAAGGCATTGATCAAACCTGTTTGGATATTGATTATTAACGGTATTTTAAGACTTCGCTACTGGAAGATCTCCTTCTCTGATAACGGCAGATAATATCTAGGTATATTGCTGTAGAGTTCAGAAGGGGATTTTGTGCCTTCATTTTTGATTCTTCTCCTCATCCACTGTTTCTTGGAAAGGCGATTTACTTGAACCGTCACTGATTGGTTTGCTTTACAAACATGCTTTCTTGGACTAGAAATCCAGCTTTTTGGAGGCAAGTCACAACCTCTTTCTCCAGGTAGCTGGACATGTCATCCACATTTTATCCCATTGCCATCCGCAGCATATACGGGACTGGATGTTAGACAACACTTCCTGGATACTATTCCAAATATAAACCAATCAGGGAGCTGACTCCAGGAATCATAGCAGTTAAATATCAAACCAGATGAAACTCAGTAATAAGAGCCTGAAGATCATCTGCTTCCTTACCTCTTTGCAGTCCTTGGAAGCAAATCACAAAGTTCAGAGCAGCAGCAGTGGCAATATAGGTGCTTCTGTTTAGCTAAAGGAAGGTCTGCTAATGATATTTTACCTCTGGAATTAGACTGAAGGGACAAAAAAACCTCCCGATCTTCAGCTACAAGGAGTGTGCACACCAGGTCTAAGCCAGACAACATTTGTATATGTAGATAAAATCAAAGGGAACGCTGAGAACAACTCAATCAGTCACGAGGGCTTCACTGCTGAATCGTCTCTGTTCTATCCTGTGTTAGGATTGTCCAAATTTTCATCAACCAAACCCAGAGGCCCCAGTGCAGTGACCTCATTCCAGTTCTGAGAGATCGTTTTGATAATATTCTTTGCATTTGAATGGGCTGTCAAAGAGCTGTTTTCTGGTAGTTAGAGACAATCATTCCCGATTTCTGTTATTTGAGATTCCAAAGCAAAAATTGCAGCCGGGTGGAGGCTGATAGAAATGAGCGGTTGGAAAGTGCTGAGAGACTGTGGTAGGGGTCAAAGCATGTCTAGACCTAGTTCTGGTCAGAGAGGGATGAGGGAAAAAACCCTTTCTTGGTTGCTGCCTGTGAGCTCCCTGCCCTGCTTTTCAGCCACGATGGCTGTGCCAGACTGGGATGTTTCACAAGCAGTGAATTCTCATCATGATTGTCCTTACGGAAAACCTTTTGGTTCTCTGTGTCTCCAGATTCAACCATCTGACTGTAGGGTGTAGAGCCCTTCATCCGGATTGGGTCAGTGCCAGCAGAGCTGTGTGAGCCGACGGGGAACTCGATGTCATTAGAACGGAGCTAAGGGAGGTGACACAGACCCTTTCCCGCTGCTTTCCATGAGCTTTTTAGGCCTAGATCAAGGCTCCGAGCCCACGGGAGGAAACTCCGGGCAGGGACACTCAGTTGGAGAAGTGAAACCCTAATAAATCCCGCGGTGCGAGCTCCGCGGCGTCTGTAACCAAAGGACGGCCGAGCAAACTGTATTTATTGGGCGGGTTCGGGTCGCGTTCGCCGTCGCGGCCGGGATTATCGCGCAGTGCCTGTTCGGTGCAGGCAGGGCAATAAAGGCGCTTTAACACCGCTGCCGCCACGGTCTGTGCCACCCCGCAGCCGGGCCCCGCCCCTCGCCGGGTACGCGGAGGAAGCCGGGCAGCGGCCGGCGGGGAGCGCCGGTGCCACTCGCCCTGCACTTTTCCCCTGCGCGCCCCGGCAGCGGGGCAGCTCCCCTGGGACCCCGCTTTCCGCGGTGCCGGCGACTGAGAGGGAGGCGCAAAGCCTGTGCGGCCGGTGCCGCGGGTCCCGGTCACTTTTCGTGCCGCTCGGCAGCGCTGCCTTCGCCGGAAAGTTTGGGCAGAGGAGGGACCGGTGGGCCAGTGCCGCCGGGCACGAGTGCAGGGGTGACTGGTGGTGTTTCACCTGGGGGTGGGCGAGGTGAACGGCAGTGAAGCGCGTTTCGAACCGCTGGCCCCGGCAGCGGGAAGCGGCGGGGCTAGGCCGGTGCCAGGCTGCCGGTGAAACCGGGCACCTCTGCTACCACACACACACATACACACACAGAGGCGAGAGCAGCGGCGGAGGGAGGAAGGGGAAGGAGGAGGGATGGCCACCGGCCGCTGCTCGGTGCGTGCCCCCGGCGTAGCGGCAGGGACGGGGACTTGACAGGGAAATCGCGGCGGACAGAAACGAAACTTCATCCCGAGGGGCGGCGAGGCGACGCGCGGGGCGGGGGGAGAGTGCGCGGATCGCTATCGGCTGCCGCCGGCCTTGGGGGGCTCCGTGCCGCTGCCGCCGGGGGAGAGCGGAGCGGCGAGGGGCACATTAAACCAGCCAGAAGGAGCCGATCCGGCGGTCGCACAGGGCGGAGAGGGGTGCGGCGGGAGGAGGAAGCCCGGAGCCCACCCCGACAACAACAGCGGCCGGGCTCGGCCGGAGAGTTGGGCTGCGCGTTTTCCGGTAGTCATCGGCGATGCACCCGGGGCGGCCCCGGCCCCGGCGGGCAGCGCGCCATGGGGGGAGTTCGGTGTGGATGCGGGATCGCGTTGTGTCAATAAGTTTAAGGCGGAGGAGGGAGAAGGGGAGGCGGGTCGAGAGGCGGGGGGGAGGCGGCGGCAGGCCGCGGCCGCGCCAAGTCCCGTTGGGTGACGGTAAGTTGTGACATTGGGTGGTCGCGGTGACAGAGAACTTGGCGAGGGGCGGCCCGGGGAGGGGGCGGCCGCCTTGTGGGGGGTTGGCTGGCTCCGTCGCCGGTAGCCGGGTGGGTGCTCGGCTCTTATTTGCTGCTGCTGCTGCTGCTGCGAGATCGGGTCGCTGGTAAATTACACAGAAAGCAGCCTTCCTCCTCCTCCTCCCCCCCCACCTCCCCAGGCAGCCGCTTCGCTCTTCCTCCTCTCGGGTTTATTTGCAATGTATGAAACTTGCATGGCTGTGCGGAGCGCGATCCAGTGTAGGTCTGCGAGGAGGAGGAGGTGGAGGACGGGGAAGGAGGGCTGGAAGCAGGGGAAGGGAGGCGATCGCCTTAATCCAGCAAGGCAGCAGGTTCGCGTTAGAAATACCGGTGGCAGCTTCCCCCTCGTCCCCCGCTCCCTTGAATGAGGAAGGTAAAACGAAGCGATGCGAGAACCGCCGAGGCGACATGTACGGCGGCGGGGCGAGAGGCACCGGCAGGCGGCTGCCCGCCCCCTCCCTCCCTGCCTGCCTCTCTCCCTCCCTGCCTGCCTGCCTGCCTGC
>JAOXOE010000851.1:4414055-4460793 GCA_028565055.1 Phoeniculus purpureus | reverse complement strand
AGGCGGTGCCGGGGCGGGCGGGCGCTGCCATGGAGCTGCCGGCCGTCAGCATCAAGGTAGGGCCGGCCCCGGCGGGGAGGGGCTGCCCCGGGGCTCGGCGGGCCGGGAGGGCGCTGGGGGCGCAGCGCGGGGAGCGGGGCGCTGCGGCGGGCGCTCGCTCTGTCCGCTCGCTGCTGGCCCAGGGCTCTGGAGGCCCCCGAAGGGGCCATTCGGGTGTTGCCGAAGTTTTCCCTCCCAGGGGCAAACGCTGCAGCAGCGCCGGGTCGGGACGTTGAGCAGCAGCGACCCCAAAGCGCTTCTCTGGCTGCAGGGCCGTGGCTGGAGCGGCCCGGCAGCGGGTTGGGGCAGCAGCCGGCTGCTCCTTGGTGTCTTGAGGGGGTTTCCAGTTCAGCTGACTGGACCTAAACCAGAGTAAACACTCCCCGAGAGCCTGAGGAGGCAAAGTTTTCTGCTTGACAGGCAAAACAGCTTAGGGAGACAATGCCAGTCACTTTGGGGTTATCTAGGAGATAAGGGAAACTGCTCCTCTGTTGGGGGGCTTCAGCTGGGGGCAGTTTGAGGATGTTGGCGAGTAGCTGGTGAGCAGAGAAATAGGAACTAAGGGACTGATGACGGTGACTTTACACTTTTCACTTTAGGAAGAAGCTGAAGGATGTTAAAGTCACTTCTGGTGCTGGTGTTTGGTGTGGAAGCTGTCCCTGGCAGACTGAATTCTCCTTTTTTGCCCTTGTTAATTCTTGGCCTCAAAGCCCTGAGATTCCTGGGACTGTGTCCCTTTTTCCAACTCCACTACTGTGTGTATCTTGTCTGGTACAAAATGGTCTTCGGGTGTTCATTAGTTAAAACTTCGCCCATTCCTCATCACACAGTTTTTAATTCTGCTCTTCAGTCATGAATCTGTGAGCAGTAGCCTTGGAGGTTGGGTGGGAGGGCTACTAGTACCTTTCAGCCTTCCTCTTGAGATGCCTTTAACAGAGCCTGACCTTCGTATTCTTGTTTTCACAAGTTTAGAGAGTGAGTGATCTGGTCTGAAAGGTGGATCTGTCACCCAGTTCTTCGCTTTCTTTGTTACTGCTCCGAGTTCTTTTTCAGGATATTTACATTTAGCCCTTCACAGTGTTAGTTAAGTTTGTACTGTGCTCCTGCTAATTAGTATTTGCCGTTCATTTTTATCTTCTGCAGCTGAGACTGGCCAGCAGGCTCTACAGCAAATGAGTGCCTGGTTGTAGGTACAGAACGACACCAAAGTGGTATATTCTTGTTCCCATTTGCTGCTGTAATAAACATGTAGGGTTTGTCTCCTTGGTTACAGAAATGTCAAGTGCTGGTGAAGAGAATCCTTGTGTCACTTGTAAGATGCTGCTTGTTTGATTGGCCCCCTTGAGCACAAGGATGAGGATTGTTAAGGACATTTGCAAAGTGCAGGATCTGAGACAGCGTTATCTTATGGCTGCTTAGAGCACTACCAGCACTTGGGCCCTTCGCTGGTTGTGAGAAGAGCACAATTTGCTTCTCAGATGGCTAAAAGATGTCTTTAGGTCTGTCAATACTGTAGTGAGGTTGAACCACTGCTCTGAACAGAATGGTAGGAGGTAAAAGGAGGATTTACTGGAGACTGGAGGGGAAACTGCTGAGAGCTGCAGACTATGGACTTGTTGGTCATGGGATGCCGGACCGGTCCTGTGTAAACTGTGTGCTTGCATAGTGCAAATTGTATTGCCTGGCTTTTTGTACAAACTCTTCTGGAGTTTCAAAATCAATAACCCATTTAGAAAAGCCTAAGTGAGCTCTGAATCAACTGTCGACAGAGATGACAACAATAATGAATGACTGCAGTGTAACACCACAGGAAATACTCAGCAAGACAAGCAGAGAAAAATGGGTTTGTGTCTTCACTGTCCCGGTGGCTACTTTCTGCACTGGTTCACGGGTCTAGGGCATTTTTCCACCCACCCCTTGGCAACAATGTGATGTCACTGCATGTTGATCCTCACAGAGTTATCCCTGTTTGCTGACCTGTCTTCTCTCTGTTTAATAGGCCATCATTCTGGTACACTGGCTGCTCACAGTGTGGTGAGTGACTGGTAACTGGCCTGGGTGGGAAGAGGGTGTTCCTTCAAACTAGGAACGGGATGTTCTTGGGGGAATTGGCACCCCTTGTTTGTGCCTGCATGCAAGAAGATCCTAATCCAAGAGTGAGGTCTCTGCATGGGAGCAGGGATGAATATAAGCAAACTGTTGCAAGCTGCTTGTGAATCTAGGCTGGATTTGGGGGGGTTTTTGTTCTGTTTGGCAGGGGATGCATGAACTACGTGTTTCCAGCCTCCTATGCCTGGGGAAATTTTGTTGTCCTTGCAATGGGGATCTGGGCCATTGTGGAGAGAGATTCCCTTGATGCCATCGTGATGGTGAGTGTGAGGGTATGTGCTTCCACCAGGCTGCTCAGGGAGAGGGTGGAGGGCAGAAACAGCTTCTTTGAGTCAGTGGTGATTTTTAGCTCTCCCCAATACAGCAGTGAAGAAGTCAGATTTCCAGTTAGGGTCACTCTGGGTTTTTTTTAAGAGACCTCATAAATCTATAAGCACTGCAACCCATGGTAAGAATCAATGTCTATGACTTATTTTGCTTCTCAGAAGTAATGCATACTTGACTTGACAAGTTTCAACAGCAGGTAAAAAAAGTGATGCCAGAGGAAGACTCAAAGAGTTTAATATGCTTGAGTTGGTGTGGCTTTATAAAACCTTTCTCTGAACATTGAAGAAATTGGCAAATAAAAATCCTGGGGAGAAGTGACAGAAGATCAGCCTATAGGAATTTCTGTCCACCTGGAGCAGTGTCAGGGATTAGCAGTGTGTGATACTGGGGTGAAGGCATGATGTGTGAACCCCCCAAATCTCACAGCAGACACTGTAACTGACTGTTACTCCATTCCCTATTCAGTTCATGTCTCATTCTCTTTGTTTTCAGTTCCTCAGTGGCCTGCTGCTCACAGTCCTCACAGACATCATTCACATCTCCATCTTCTATCCAAGAAACCATCTCCATGATGTTGAACGTTTCAGTATGGGCATGGCCATCTTCAGCCTCCTCCTCAAGCCCATGTCCTGCTATTTGGTGTATCAAATGTATCGGGAGCGTGGTGGAGAGGTCACCTTTAACATAGGTAGGACGTTTTCTCTGATGTTGGGGAGACCACTTGCATTTTGGACCCTTCAGCCTGAGCTTTGTGCAGCTGGATTCTACCCCCTTTCCAAGCAGGGCAACTGCTCACTCTCTTGTTCATGTCTATTCTCTCCTCCTTTGGTTCTGGTGTGTCTTAGGCCTTCAGTTTCCATTCTTCCTTTCTCCTTGCAGATCTGGAGTCCTCATCTCACAGCAATTTTGACCACAATGGTATTGGTGCCACTGTTGTCTCTCTTACTCTGTATAACTGAGAGGCTTTTCCTCTCTTCCTGCTGCATTTGTGTGTGCCTGCTGGAGGCCTTAGGGTCTCCTGTCTTTACTAACCCTTTCTTTTCCTTCTGGAAAGA
The DNA here is from genome assembly GCA_028565055.1 of Phoeniculus purpureus. Taxonomy (NCBI): domain Eukaryota; kingdom Metazoa; phylum Chordata; class Aves; order Bucerotiformes; family Phoeniculidae; genus Phoeniculus; species Phoeniculus purpureus. Next base: position 4,457,263 of record JAOXOE010000851.1, on the reverse strand, counting down.
GTAGAGGCAGCATCCCCTCTGGCTGAATTATGCATGAGAGACAAAGAAGCTGCGTTTCTTCCTTTCTCTTAACCCTGCGTGTGTTGGCATCAGTGAGGAGTTTGCTTGTAATTTGGGAGCACTCCTTTTCAACCACACTGAGCCAACACAGGCACGATACTGGCTGAGAGTGTCCTCTCAGGCACAGGGTTGAATTTGGACACTGTGCTTTCACATCTTCTGAATGGTCTTTCATACAAGCTATATGCTGTTTTTCTGTTGAATGTGGCTGACAAATTTCCTCTCATTTACCTGCTGTCTAGCAGTTTCCTTTTCAATCTAACAGGGCTGCATTTTTCCTGGTCTTTGCTCTCACTTTCTTTCCATGCTAAATCCCTTCTCATTGCTTGGCAGCTTAGAATAAACCTGCCCTGGTTTGGTGCCCACCTTTGATTCAGACTGCTTCCTATCTTTGTCAGATGCTTGCCTTATGGGTAGTGAGCTCTCCATTCACTCTGTCTGTCTCCTTGCACATCATCTGGGCCGTGGAATGGTTTTGCACCAGTCTTGTACCACAGGCCAGTTCTTCATAGTGCAATTGGGGGCACTGCTGGATGCAAATGATTCAAGTTTAGTGCCATGGTGTGGCCCACTTGAGGCATAGCTGAGTTTCTAGGAACAGTAGTTCATGGATGAATCATGATCTTAAATCTGTGCCATCAGCCAGACACAGTTCCTGCTGCTTCTGGTCTCGTCTGTTCACTTTTCCACTAGATCTTAAGAAGTTCCTCTTGCTGAAATAGGCTGTTACAAGAGCCTGTTATACTGCTGTGTATAACTGTGGGTCTTGCTTTCCCACAGCCGTGTGGCTGCTCAGAGTACAGTTCTTGAGGAATGAAGAGGTGTGTCCCAAAGCCTCTTGATCTCTGTACAAGGATGAGTTTTCTTACCTTCAGCTTGTGTAGTGGGTGTCCCAGCACACACAGGTGCTGGGGAGCTGGCAGAGCAGATAATGTGCTGAGTTCCTGATTTCTTCTAGAGGTTTTAGTTCTCATGCTTTTGGGTTTTTTGCCCAAGCTTGTTCTATTCCCTCTCCATTCAGGTGTCAACCGTGCAGGCCGTGTTCGCAGCGCCTATGAGTCAATTGACCAGCAGGATGCCTCTCCAGAGTAGCCTGGTTCCAGCAAGACAGCCCAGCAGCCATACCGAGGCCTTCTGTAACCAAAACCAGGCAATTCCCACCCCCATCCAGCCCATATTTCCAATGTTACTTTTTTTCTAAGAAAACCATAAAACCTTTTCTGTTAGAAAAAGTTACACTGGTCACCTATGTCTCACTTGAAGACAAAGGCTTCCTGAAGGGATGCCCTTTGGACCTACTCTAGCACCTCAGTGTCTTGTATTGAGGTGCCCAGAACGGAACACAGCACTCAGACCACTGCCTGGTACAGGGGGATGATCACTGTCTTTCTCCTGAGCACACTGCTGGCTCACCTTGGGGAGGTGACAGTCAGCACACCCAGGTTCCTTTGCTGCTCAGCAGCTTTCCAGCTGCTCTGCCCCAAGCCTGTGGTGCAAATCCCAGAGCTGGGGGGGTAAGACCAAGTCTCCTCTCCTGACTCTCCGGAGGAGTAGGGCGCGTTTCAGCAGCACTTACAACACACTCCAGTGCACTGCTGGATCAGTACCTTGTTTAGAAGGGCCTGGGGGGGAGCCTGTTGGTCTGGAGCCACAGCCTGAGGGTCACCTCCGATGGGGTCTCCAGCAGGTGCCACGCTCACCTCAGGTTTCCTTTCGCTTTGTTCCTCGAATCCCCGTCCCTGACCTGCCGGGGTCGTTTTGGGGATGCCCTGGCTGCTCTCAAGGACTCCCCGCCCGGGGGTGGCGGGGTCCTGAGCCGCTGCCCTGGGGAGGGGAAGGGACCTGCCGGGCCCCGCCTCGCCTGGGCCGCCCTCTGGACGCGGCTTTAATTAGCGGCGGGACGGAGCGGCTTTAATTAGCGGCGGGGCAGAGCCGCCGCCTCCCCGCGGCCATCTGCAGCCCCGGGCCCGGCGGCGATGCTAATCGCGGGGCTAAGCCGCTTTGCCGTGACCCAGCTGGGCCGTTACGGGGGGCCGCAGCCGCGCTGTGCCCAGCGCCCAGAGGGTCCCCGAGCCAGTAAGTGCTGCCGGGCTGGGGGTGAGGGAGGGTCCCCACACTGGGTGCCGGGCTGGGGAGGGGGCTGCTGGAGCAGCACCTGCTGCTGGTGTCTCTCGGGGAGGGGGCTGTGTGCGCCGCGAGTGGCAGTTGTAGGTGGTTATAAACCTCACTCCTAAGGCACTCGAGACTGGTCACCAGTCCAAACTGGTCAGCTTTGGTTGGGAAGATAAGCACTGCGTGGTTATTGTTATAGGGTTTATCATTGCTAAACCAGTGTTCGTTCGGAAGAGCTTGATCTCCTTCTCGTGAACTGCGTGATTGACCTTCTTTTGCTTCTAACAGCAGAAATACATCGATCAGCTTCATTCTTTGCATAACGGGATCTGTTACAGGTTTTAATGTAGCATCCACTAAGTTTGCATGAAGTGTTGTAGCTGAATTCACAAAAGCAATAGGAAATCCGCTAGACATGGATTTTGCAGTTCTCTAGACGTGCTGCTTGCCTCGAGCATCTCTTTTTGGCCTTACAAGAAGTTCCTAAAAAGCACTTTGTAAAACCTTAGAATTGCAGAATCATAGAATTGTTTGGGTTGGAAGAGAGAGACTTCTAGTATCATCCACCTTCTTGTCTTTTGAGTAAGATGACTGCTCAGAAGTGGTTGTGCTCAAATCCCAAATGGGAGTTTTGGGAAGGCAGGAAAACGTGGTTTTTCTAAAGGATGGTGTCTGTTCCTGATCTCTGTGAGACTGTAGTTAGGAACAAGTGAGGTGAAGAACAAGTTGTATCAAGAACCTGGCAGAAAGAACTGAAACAGAGAACCAAAACAATTTTGGGAGTTATCAAGATTCTCCATGTAAATTTGAGGAAACTTTTTGCCTGTGAAGGTGATGGAGGCTGCCTGGAGAGGTTGTGGAGTCTCCTGCTCTGGAGACTTTGAAAACCCCCCTGGATGTTCCTGTGTGACCTGATCTAGGGGATCCTGCTCTGGCAGGGGGGTTGGAATAGATGATCTATTGAGGTCCCTACCAACCCTGAATGCTGATTCTGTGCTGATGTCTAGGTTTTTGAGTATGACTTGTCCAGCACCAGGTTTCAGGTGTTCATGGAGCAAACCAGCACTGGTTTAAAGACTGGATGTGGCACTTAGTGCCATGGTCTAGGTTGTGGTGATGTTAGATCATAGGCTGGACTTGATGATCTTAGAAGTCTCTTCCAGCCTCACTAGTTCTGTGATAAATATGATGGTTTCTTGTCCTTTCACAATTCAAATTCTTTATAACTCCCTTCTGTGATAGATTGCTAGTTGGCTGGATATTCCCTGGCGTGCCAAGAGTGCTTCTGTGGAGCAGCAGCTGATTTTGTGGTTAGACTTCACGCAGGGGAGAGCACCCCAAAGAAAGCAGCCGCACCTTATTCACTCTGTAGTTGCCAACTTGTGCTCGCCTGGAAAAAGCAATGAGATCTTTCCTTCATGGTACACATGGTGATGTATGAAGGGCAGTTCCCAAGGGTAATTGCGACACTGTCTCCTGTGGCTTTAGTGATTGAGTTTACTCCCCAGTTCGTGGCAATTACTGAAAGAGTTTGCATGTGCGAAGGACAAGCCGGCTGTTGTCAAACAGGGGTGACTGAGCCTGGGATGCTTTCTTAGGAGAGAATGAGATAAACACAGTTTGGAATGCAGTTTGACAGGAGACTTTCTGATAGTCAGGTATGTTTGAAAAAGACAATGGGCATTGATTTCGGAGGCTGTGCTGTCTCTTTCCAGATTGATGTGGGGGTTTTTAAGGTGATGGGGGGCGGGGTGTGTGTGTGTCTTCACAATGCCATTTTGATTTTGTTAAACAGCAGGATAGAAGAGAACGGTGCTTAGAATGACAGAGTGATCGACAAGATTGCTTTTAAGGTTTGAAGGAGTGAAAGCGCAGTCCCTTCAAATTGCACTTACCTGGTAACCCGTTGGGCATGTCTGCTCAGCGTGAGCGTTGCAGGTATAAACCAGCTGACTGAGGGGCTGGACTGCAAATTAGGTTTCCTATCTGTGCTGTAACTCTTCCTCCAGCTTAGGGGACAACATAGATTCTGTGGATGGTTACTTCTTTAGTGTGGGCAAGACGAAATTGGCCTCAAACCTATACATTACTGGAGTGTGATAGGTGGGCAAATTTCCAGCTGTTAAGTAGCGATACAGTGCCTTACATCCAGGCACTAGCTTTTCTGTCAGCCCTGGAGAAAATACAAGTGTGGAGGAGATCTGAGCCGATTTCCAGCCAGTGAAGGGGGTTAAGCTTTGTACTCCAGCTGGGAGCATGTTGTTCTGACTTCTGCAAAATCGTTTTCTTTCAGACCTGTTGTTGTTTAGTGTCAGATAGATCCAGTTACAGATAAAGCATTCTGGAAAAGCACCTACAGACTGCTTGGTCTTTGCAGCACGATAATTCAGCCTTGCTAGTGACAAATGCCTTTTGAGGCTGCAGGTTCGTGCATAATGCTGGAAGTCTTTGTTTTCCAGGTTTTCTGTCGAGAACAGAGTCTGTTCTCCTCAGTCATTCCTGTTCTACAAGGCATCATTGTCTGCCTGGAAACAGGCAATAGTGTCTGTAGTACCTTTAGGACTGAGGCTGGTGGATTGTAGACAAGAAGTTCATAAGGATAGTACCCAAAGCCTTTCATACTGGGGAAGAACTGATGAGAAATACACATGTTCCTTTGTTTATATTAATTATTCTTTTCCTTCAGAGCAAAGAAACATTCTGAAGAAGGCGAAAGTTGCGTTGTATTTGGGCACTACAAGTTGAGGAGACCTTTCTCATCACTGGCTTGAGGCTGTGGCTGGTGTTCAGTGTAAGTCCCAGACAGCAGGATGAGGCTGGCTGTGTGCTGCACCTCTGTCAGCTAGAAAGAGAGATCCCAGTCTGATACAGGCTAATCTCTTCTGTCATTCTCAGCCATTCTGGGACACATCAGTCAATTCTGCAGTTCCTGCTTCCTGCAGCAGAGTAATCTCTGCTCTAGGCCACAGCAGCACAGCTCTGTGTGTGTCTCACAGGATTCACCCATCTTGCTTTGCCGGTGCTCCCTGCTGTGAATCTCCCTCAGAGACACTCACACCTTGAGGCTGAGAGTTAAGGAGGGAGAGTATTGACTTTCCTAGATGCCTTCACAAAGCAAAGGCAGCTGGTAGTTGCTCCACACACACTGCTCGCCATCACTGTTCAGAAAGTAGGAACAAGAACAGTGATCATCTGGTGGGAAAACAACAGCATCAGCATCTTGTTGCTGCTTTTATGGATCCTGTGAACCCTTTTCTGGTCAATGCACATTTGTCATCTCATGCTGTGGATTCCTCTCTTGGTCACAAATTAGTGGAGTGTCCCTCGTCAAGTTCAAGTGGAAGTGTGAATACTTGTCATAGTTCAGCCCTGACTCTGGGGGAGCTCGAGCCACCTGATTCGGACTCCCTTCAGTCTCTTTTGCAATCCTCACAGATTTCTGCTAGCTTACACTGCTCAGTCCAGAGGCTTAAGCAAGAAATTGCTTTGATGGGGACATGGGGCTCCCTCCCCCTGGAGCCCAGGACCTCTGTAGTCACTGGCAGTTTGTGCTTTGGTCCTGATGATTCACCTCCTCGTATCCTGAGCACAGGAGAACAGCTGTCTGGAGTAAAGACCAGTGCTGCTCAGGCAAGACTGAAATGGGGTGTCCCATTTGCTAAAGACTGGAGCCTTAGTGCAGTGACAAGGGACTTGAATTGTTCAGAACCCCTCTCTGTCCCTCACAGATATGTTGATTTGAACATGTGGAGAGCCAAAGTCTCAGGTGATACCCAGCCAGAAACTCTTGCTTCTGGGGTGGCTTCTGGCAGGCTAGTGCATACAGAAGCAGCTTCCTCCTACAGTTGCTCCCCTTGTTTCAGATACCAGTCCCAGGCAAAGGCAACTCCAGAAACTGGTAGTCTTTTTGTTCACACCAGAAGCTGTTCCCCTAAAAAGGTTCTTAAAGAAGAAGAAACATCTAGTGGGGCAGCCCCATGTGCTGTATCTTGGAAGAAAGACCTTCCAACCAGTCTGTGTCCAGAGGGTCTGCAGGTATCCTTGGAGACAGATTTCGGGGAGGCTCAGATGAACATTGGTGTAGCCATGTATGGGACTCCACGGGAAGTGTGTGTGAGAGTTGCTTCTCCTGCAGATAATGAGTTTAGACCAGTCCAGCAGCTTTGCATTAAGTCTGTTGAAGTCAGCAGCTCAGAACCTCATGTTAAGTCCAGCAAAGAGTCAGAAGAGGTCTGTGAGTCAAGATCACAAGCAGCCAGAGGAGTGGCTGTGGTGAGCAGCAACCAGTCCAGCCCTTTCAGTATTCAGGTTGAAGAAGGCTTTGGTGAATATTCTGGCATAGATTGTATGAATGTGAGTGGAGAACAAAGGAGAAACAAATCCTCCCACCAAAGCAGCTGGAGGAATTGGGAAGCTGCTGCCAATCTCAACCAGTCTGAAGAATCATCTGTGGAGAGCAGTGCCAAAGAGCCCTCGTGCCGTGAAGAATGGAGCCAGACACAGCGAACAGTGTCCAGAGAGGTGAGGTGTGCTCAGTGTGCAGCATCCCTGCTCACAGATACCACTTGTGCTTCTTTCCACCTCCTGCTAGAGGTGCAGGGCTGAGGGAATGCTCATCCTATATTTTTTTTCCTGGCACTGAATGGCCAGATTTTCTTCTCTCATTATTCTGCTCCATCCCAACAAATGCATCTGTATCTTGCATACTTCTTTCTAAAGATCAGCTTGTCGTTCTCGGGAATGTAAACACCCATTTATATTCTCTGCACGCATTAAACTGCTTTTTAACTCTGGGCATAGTTTCAGAGCTCTGAGATTTAAGTTTTGCTCTGCTTTTCCAAGGCTGAAGTATGTAAGAGTGTTCACAGAACAATGGTGGGAGCAGTGTCAAAGGCATCTGACATAATACAGTACCCCGAGGCAGTGCTCTGCTGGTCACCATCCAAATGTCATGCCGTGCTGGGCACAGATAAATTCTTCAACAGTAGTGTGAATTATCACGTGAGTTACCGTCTGTTGTTTGTTTGCAGATCTCTGAGAATAGCTTCTGGGCACTGGAAGCGAATGAGCAAAGGTAAAAACACCCTGGGGTTGTGCCAGTGTGCTGGGAGTTAACAGGGGAGGAAAACTGCTGGGAAGTGGCTAAGGAGCCATGTGCTCCTGACAGCTCCTGGGTTAAGGATTTAACCCACGTTACTCTGTAGTTGTTGGCTCCAGAGCTCCACTCATTTCTTTTCAAAGAGGTGGCATCTAGACTGGCCCAGGTTGGAAGGAACCTCAGAGCTCATCTTCTCCAGCCCCCTGCCAGGGGCAGTGATGCCTCTCGACCAGACTTGGTTGCTCAAGTTCTCCTCCAACCTTTAACACCTCCAGGGAGGGGGCAGCCACAGCCTCTCCAGGCAGTGGATTCCAGAGTCTCTCCACCCTAGCACTGAAGAGCTTCTTCCTCAGGTCTAGTCTGAACCTCCTCTCCTTCAGTTTCAAACGATTCCCCCTTGTCCTATTGCTAAATGCCCTTGGGAAAGGTCCCTCTCCTGCCTTTATTATAGGTATCTTTTAAATTCTAGTTCTAAATTAAACCCTGCTTGGTGCTAGCAGTGAAAAAGCCTTGGTGCCATAGGTACTGCCTTCCAATGCAGCAAACTCCTGCATACTCACTGCATGGACAGCAAAGATCAAGAGCTGGGCTTATCCATGGGATGGGATTCATATTTGTGACCTGTGCATAAGAAGTGTGGGAGACTGCTACTGGTGTGGTGTGAGGATGCAGGTTTTTCACTCCTTGGTATCATCTGACACAACTCTTTGACTTAGTGGCTGAACCCTGGTTGCCACCTCCTGGCTGTGTGTAACTTTCCTTTCTGTTAACTGGAGCTCACTACTTCTTTTTCTCTTTAAGCTTCCAGTACTTGTGTGACAGACAAACACTAACAAGGTGTTTCCAAGCCTGGAGGGGACTCGTCTTCTGGAAAAGGGCTGCAGCCAGACAGTTTTACAGACGGCAACTGCTTCGGAGGGTCCTTGGCACTCTGCGGCGGGCTGTGCACCAGAGGAGGATGCAGCTGGAGGTAGCCCAGCAGAAACATGCCTCGGCTCTGCTAGCTGTCAGCTTCTGCAGGGTGAGGATGGGCTAGGGACAGTAGAAGTGGCGCTATGAGCGTGGCTGCGGTCAGAGAAAGCAGAAATCCTATTTGAATAGGGTGAATGGAGGGCGCCCTGTGTGAAATTCAGTGATGTGGATCCTGTAGTGATACCCGGTGGCAGTTCACTCTAATCATGCGGTTTCTCCTACAGTGGAAGGAAGTGGTGGCAGAACGGAACAAGAAGCAAGCTCTACAGCCTGACCCATATTCTTCTGCCCAAAGTTCATCAGCGGGGTTTTCTGAAGTAGGAAGATTAGCAGCTATGACAACTTCAGCTCAGCAGCTTACAGTAGGATACTTGAAGGAAGCTGAGCAGGCTTGTAGGTAAGCTGAGAACATTCTCTTTTCTGTTCTCTTAGGCAAGTGGAGGTTTACAAACACAAGGAGAAATCCTTTCTCACATGGTGGAAAGTTTATTTCCCTAGGATGTGTTGGTGTGGAGAAGCACTGCAGGATTTAGTAAACTTTGGATTGTTTAGGAGTCAAAAGTGTTGCAGAGCTTCTGTGCACAAGTGCTTTGTGTGATCTAAGTGTCTGACAGAAATGCCCCTCTACTATTTCTTGAGTTCAGCTGTCATAGCATCACAGGGTTTGGGAGGGACCTCCAAAGGTCATCCAGTCCAACCCCCCTGCAGCGATCAGGGCCATAACTCGTCAGACCACATTGCCCAGAGCCCCATCCAGCCTGACCTTTGGATTCAAAGGGAGGGGGCCTCCAGCCTCTCTCTGGGCAGCCTGTTCCAGGGATCCCCCACCCTCAGATTCAAGAACTTTTTCCTCATGTCCAGCCTAAATCTAGTCTTTTCCTACTTAAAACCGTGACCCTTCATTCTGTCACCTGTGTATGCGACACAGGCATAGCTGAGACCAAGGTGTCCCAATATGGAAGCCTCTAACAGGACAGCAGAGATTGTGAAAGGAAAACGTTGTGTTGTGCATTCTGATTCTGAAGGCAGAACGAGTTCAGACAAAAATAGAGCAGCCAGGGGAGACGGAAGGCTCCGGGTTCTGCTCTCTGAGTGCCTCTTAGCGCAGACAGATGTTAAAGTGTGCCTGGGACTCTTTCAGGGTGGAGGAAGGACTCTGGACGCAGCTTCATCGTAGACAGAGAGGAGATGAGTTCTGCTGGAAAGCTCAGGCCATCAGGGATACGAGGCGGCTGGCTGGTAAGCACAGGTTCCATGGCCTTAGAACAGTGTGGAGGTAATCACTGTTTCACCACGTTTCCTGGTTTGTATCCAGTTGTTGCCCTGCAAACAGCTGGGCCAGTATCGGGGGTGTGGTCAACTTGCCACCTTTTGCTGTGCTCCTTGTATGAACTCAGTTGCAGCAGATGTTGTTGCTCCAGTAGTGTGACCTTAAGTGCCCTTTCTCAGACAGCTGGAGTTGAGCCAGAGGATGTTTTCTGTGTCCTACAAAGTTGTCTCAAGCTCTTCTAAGTTACTTTTCTTCCTGTCCATCTCCTCCTACCCTGGAACACAGCAGCTTTCAGACTGTGGCGCCTGCAGAAGGAGCTGCTGAGCAAAGAGGAAGACAGGCTTCTGGAAGCCCGTATTCTGCTGGAGAAGAAGCAGCTACGGAACACTTTCTGCATGTGGCGTTCCCAATGCTTGGAAAGGAAACAGATTCTGGTAGTGACGACTGTGATCCAAAGAAACTTGGTCTCCCGGTAAGTTGACAAGGCTGGCTTCTAGTTAAAGTCTGTTTGCTCTAAAAGACCAAGGAATGCCAGAGCCAACCCAGAGAGTGGGTGGTTGTTCCATCTTAAAGCCATCTGCTCTTTTGTTTTAAGAGTTAACAAAGATGAAAGTAGGGATAGAAATGTGAAAAGGAACCTACTGTGGGCAGAGATGTTGTGACTTGTCTTCTGTGCACGGTCCTGACCTTTGATATCCTGAAAGACCAAACCCAAGAGATCCACTGTGCTGCTGTGCTCTGACCATGACACCGGCTTCTGAATTAAATAGAACCACTTCTGTCTGTCTTTCCTGAACTCGGCCCAGTCTCAGGAGGAGACACAAGCTTTTGCACATGGTTTTCCATGTGGTTTTCTTTTCGTTTGGTATTCTCAGGTCCTTCAGTGCATGGAAAGAGACCGTCGAGCAGAAGGCACTTTACAGGTGCAACCTGGCCCATCTCAGAGCAGTATCACTCAGGAAATACTTCCAGCAGTGGGTTCAGATGCTGCAGGGCAGAGAAGGCGATAAGAAGGCAGTGGTGAACTTCTTTCTCCTACGATGGAGGCAACACTATGGTGAGCAGCTTGGGATTTGCGCAGGATCCAAGGTTTTGGAGATGCTTAGGCTCCTTTCTCCTCTTGCATGGTGGAAAACAGCTGAAAACCACCTGATATCGAGAGACTCAAGTGATACACGGTGTTAACAAAGCAGAGTGGGCACAGGACATGATGTTTTGGATGTGTCAGTGAAGCTACGTGGGTGTTTGTTGCTCTGCTCCATAAATAGAGCATAAAGTCTTAAACTTTGCAGTAAAGAATTACTTTGAGGGTTGGGCTGAGTTTCTTAGGAATGTCTTCTGACAAACATTTTCTCCTGTCACTCTCTGCAACTGGTTAAGGAGCAGCTATAAGCTCAGTAGCTGAAAACACTGTGGCAAAGAACCATGAAGATGGGCCATTGTGGGCTGTAGAAAGACAGTTTCTGGAGAAAACAGGCTTCTCTCTTGATGACTTCTGCCAAAAGGTGAAGCTCCAGAGAGTTTATCTGCTGTGGAAAGCAAGGCTGTGTGAGCATCACAGAGCTGAGTGAGTGAAGAAAACCAGTTTCTGGAGCCCTGACCTCATTAGTAGTGACTACTTGACTTTGGATCCTTCTGGTATCTCCCCCCTTTCTGGTGTTTGTTATCCCTCTTCTGCCACTTTGCTGTCTCACTGTCTTCTGTCTCAGTTCTTTGTCTCAGATGTTGGAGCAGTGTAGACTCAGAAAAGCACTGAAATTATGGCACCAAAAGTGTCTCCTGCTGAAGACCATTGAACAAAGTCCTAAGCTCCCAGGCAGTACTGCCTACGAGGAACCTCTTGCCATGCAGTTTTCTGAGGAACTCTCAACATCCTCTGGCTTTGACAGCAGTGCCCCGGCTACTCTGGCCTCTCAAAGCTCCTTGGAAAAGGTGAGGAGATCTTGATACATCCAAACTGCTCTGAGGCATGACATTTCTGGAGGAGGAATTTCTGCTTCAGCCTGATGTCAGACTGTACTTTGTGTTTAGATGTGAAAAGCACTAAGTCTGTAGAGTCCTAGAGTTTAAATGTAATCATAAAGTCGCTTCTCTCCGTGCCCTTCCTGCCTCATCATTTAATGGTATGGAGATCTGCTGAGCCAGTGAGGCTCTTCCTGTGCGTTTGCTCCTGTTTGTAGCTGTAAGGTGGAAGGGATTAGGTACGAAAAGCTTCATCACTGACCAAGTGCTTAGACTCGTTTCTCCTTTCCCCAGTATAGACATAACTGTGTATTCAGTACGGAAAGAACAAGTATCGGAACAGCGTTCCTGTCTCTTGTATGGCTGCACTCCAGAGCTGTACTTGCTAGCCTGCAGTTCCTCTAGGATGCCCCCTGGACTTCCCTGAGTTCTTGCCAGACAGAGCAGTAAATGGCATGGTCAGAACTGTTAGCTGAGTGATTCCACTGCGAGGGCGCTGACCTCACAGCGTGTCCTTCCCTCCATACCTGCAGGAATACAGCTTTAGTGAGAGCAGCCAGCAGAGCTTCTCCTCCATTCTGCCTGCTGAGGATGGCACCCACATGCCACATTACAGTTCCTTCCTGCAACTACACCAATGCTCAGAGCGGCCGCTTGAGCTGGGTGGGGAGCTGTACTTGCAGGCTGCCTTTCCTCCAGGGAGTGCTGGATCTGGGTGAGTTGGACGCTGGTTCCTTAGGATCCTGGTAGCAGTGGCCTCTTGTTTGATCTGGCTCAATTCCATCCTCCTGGATAGTCCCTCATGTCACCTCACACTCTCCTCCAGGAGAGTACTTGATCTTCTTTTTCCATTCTCTTTTCTGCTGCCACTTCCATCTTGCAGAAGAAATTGGTTTGTGAGAGGTCAGTTCCAGTCACTGCAGAGTCTAGACGATAATGTCCAGCCTCTCACCAGTTACCCCACATGGGAAGAGGTAAGGCTGACATGTGTAAATTTACACGTGTTTTGTGCACAGCCTGGTTCAGTGCAGAGCCTGGGGTCTCAGTATCAGCGTACAGAAGGTCTCTCTGCTGTTCTTCTTTGTTCTCCTCTCTCAGACAGAAGGTTTAGGAGACTGAGGCATTTCTCGGGGTAACTCCTCCCCACCATTTACCAGCTGGGTTGGAAATTTGCTATGGACTTGAAAGAGTACCAAGGACTTAGATGTCTTAGACCACCAAGTCTAGTGTTCACACTGTGTGTGGGCATTAGCAACAGTGAGTTTAGCAGTCATAGAAGTTGCAGCAGTAAGAAGAAAAGGCTGAGCTGCATTGAGGGTCTGTGTGACAGCAGCAGTTCAAGGCCCTTTCCTGCTTTCTGTATCACAGGACTGCAGTGCTGATGAGGAGGTGAAGAGTTGCTGGCACCAAGCAGAGAGGTGGTTCCTGCAGAGGTATTTCATTGCCTGGTCAGCTCGGACTCAGCAACTCGTGAAGGCCCAGCAGTTCTGGAGGCTTGTTCAGCTGTCTCAGTAGGTATTTTGCTTTCCAGAAGTTTCCTAAAGGTGACAGTTCTGAGAGCTCTACACTTGCTATTGAGAAGCGGATCTTCCTCCAGCTTTATTTTTCTATCTCCAATGGGAGTTTTGTAGCCCATTACTTTGGTGTTTCTTTCCTGCTTCGAAATGATCATATCTGAACGCAATCATTTCTGGTTTGATGGGGGATCCTCACAAAGTGGAACAAGCCCAGGCACTGCTGATAACACCCCTGGTAGCTTCCTGTCTGCTGAAACGACCTTGCTGTCCACTCACTCAGAAGCTGAAGAGAACAGGCTTGGCACAGCCAGCACAGAACATCTTACTCCCAACGACTTGCCCTGTCCATCACTTCCCCTGACATTTAATGCGGAATGGATGTTGACAGGCCAGATGCATTTCCTAAACTCTTCCTGTGTCTTTATTGTCAAAGCTTCAGTTACAGGGCTGTGAATGTGTGAGCTGTTGCTACCGTTGGTCCAACAACCTTTGTCTTTCTCAGAGCCTTTGTCAGCTGGCACCACTGGGTTGTGGAAAACAAGAACCGAAAAGCAGCAGCAGCCCTAAAACACCAAGTTCATTGCTGCCAGAGAGCTTTCAGCCTGTGGAGAAAGAGACTGGTCCAGAAAATGGAAGCTGAGCAGAGATTCAGGTGTCACATTCACCAGATGACTGCTGATGCTCTGAGACATTGGCATTCCTGCTGGCAAAGTGAGTTACCTCCTCCTAAAGCACCACTTGTGTCTGTAGGAGGGATGCTGTGGGAATGGTTGGGGTAGAGAAAGTCCTCCTTACCCCAAGAGTTCTGGCTGTAACTGTGCGCTGCTCCTCTGGAATGGCCTGGTCCAGGGTCAGTGTGTGCCTGTTGAGGTTACAAGCAGGACATGCATCCTGCTGTGCTGCAGGGCTCTGTGCTGGGAAGATGCTCCTTTTGCAGCTGATGGGAAAGGTGATGATCTTGCTTTACCTCACTTTACTATCACAGGAGTGCTCAAGTAGTGTGTTTTAGCAGCTGGGGAGTTAATAGGGTTCACATGCAGCATTCTGAGGTTGAACACGTCTCCTCAGACCTGACAGTCAGGCTTTGCTTCACTAGGAGCAGGGTGTGCCTTTTGGGGCTGCCTAACAGTGCTGATGCTGTCCCTCAGGGGATTCCAGGTGCTCTAAATGTGAAGTATTAACACTGTGCCAGGCCAGGAACGCTCCCAACTTTCAGCAGGGGAGGGAAAAAGGCCTTGAAGATGAGAGTGGAAGGGGAAGGGCAGATACAAAAAGAGTGCTCTGGCTGCCTAGGTAAAATTTCTTCAGCTAATAAAGAGAGGACAGGAAATCTTAGGAAGTCTGCTCTATTCCCATTCAGAATTTGCAGTAGATGCATTCTCAGCTCTTGTCTGAACTATGTGGTGGGGGTTGAGGGGGAAGCCTTGAGGGTCAGCAGGCTCTTGTGCTCTCTCGTAGGGAATTGTGCTGTGAGAGAGCTGCAGCAGCAGTGGGCTCAGCGCAGCTGCCAGGAGAAGAAGAGGCTGGTCCTGCAGACATGGTACTGCCAAACAAGGAAGCAGAAATACGCTGCTTTATTCTCGGAACGTCTCCTCCTGCACAGGTTTGTTTCCTGCCCTGAAAGCATTTCTGAAGGAAGCTTTGTGTGAAGAGTGGTTTACGTAGCAGGGAATCCAATGTACTTGAAAGCAGAGCTAACTCGTGTGTAAATGGGGTGGCCCTATATTGAGGGCTCTGTTACCCACAGTCTCGCACTCACCTTCTCATTCTTCTCCCTCAAACCTTTTCTCTCCAGAACATCTATCTGTTCAGCCTTAGTTCTGCAGTGTTGCATTTGTAAACCAGGCATTGAAGATGCAAATAAATCTGTGTAGTTTAAAGAAGCAAGAGCCCTGTTTCCACTGGAATTGTTCAGTATTTGCCAAAAGGAACACAGGGCAGAGGTCTTACAGAGACCTGATGTTCACAGACCTGCATCTTGTAGATTCTGGACACAGCGTGTTGATTCTAATTTAAACTGCTGTGAAAAATTGGGTTCAATATAGTCCTGCAGAAAAGCAATATTCAGTAAAGCCCATGAAGGGAGAACCAAGCGACTCAATTCATCACAGCGTTAGTTACTGTGTAGTGAAGCTGTTAGATGTTTTGAAGTCTTACGGTGCAGATCCTGAAAACACAACAGTTTAACCTGAGCAGCAAGGTGTCTGCTACAAATCATTAACGAATTCTTTTCTCTCTTAGCAGCTGTTCAGTAGCTTTATCACTGGAATCTGTTTTGATTGTGGCTTATGTGAGGCTACTACTGTCTGCCTGAAATGCAGCAAAGTGTTCAGCAGCAGTGGGCCAGGAATTGCTTAGGTTCTTCTTTGTAAGATCACTTAGAAGGATAAGATTATTCACGCTAAGGAGTCATTTAAGGCGTGAGAAGTGCAGGTTTGGCCCTAGCAGATTTCCTGTTGCATTGCAGGGGCAGGCTGAGAGAAGACAAAGATCTGCAGAGGAAAGAGCAACTAAAACCCAGTTTATCCTGAGTGGCTGCGATGCTCAGACTCTGCACTCACCCCACTCAATTGCATTTTCTTCTGCAAATCAGTCTGTGTGGTGGCTCCCTGGTGGGAAGAGTGTTTCAGAGAAGTCCTTAATGCTGCTCTTTCCTGTAGAGTGTGTCTCCACCATTAATCTTCCTTCTGAGTCCTCCTTTGATGAGAGAGCACTTCTAATTTCTCACCTGGATATGGTACAGGCTGAGCCCTGTCTCTTCTGAGGGGGGCATTTTTCATGCTAGGATAACCTGCAATAGACTCTCTTGATCTTCAGAGGAGCCTGCCAGGCAGAGGATATTTACACCTCTGGCCCACGGTGCGGTGGGCTGATTTGCATAATGAAAGTCCATGTGGAACGAGGAACCAGAAGCATAAGCTGGGAGTTAAAAGCAGATTGGCTTCTGGGCTTGCAGTGGCCTCCTGTCCCAGGGCCTCAGCCTGTGAGATAAAGAGAGATTATGGTGGGTGCAGATTTACAGCACTGTTAATAGCAGCTCCTGTAGACACTGATTTTTCTTTTGGGGGGGTGGGTGGTGATAAAATAGTCTAAGTTTCTAGTAGTACATCCTATATTCACAGGCCCATAGCTTGTGACAGCCAAGAAAACAATTAGAGTCTGAATCTTGCCAACAATCTGGCCTGGCTCTGCAGCAAGCAGACGTATGGAGTCTGATGGGTTCCTCGTTGAAGGAGATTTTAACAGTTTTATTCTCATCCCATAAGGAAGAAGCCTTTCTTGAGCATCTTCCTAAATGTCAGCTGCTGGCACAGAGAAAGGCTGAACAGCAACCAAATTAATTCCTTCCTTTTGAGGCACCCACCCTGTAGTGCAGGGCAGCCTAGGAGAAGGGATTATCAGCAAGGGAAAGGCTAAGGTAAAACATGACGTATGAGGTATAACACTGCCTTCAGTTTGCAGAGGCCATCAAAGAGGTGGAGGTGCTAAAATGGCCAGAAGGAAGCAGATACTCTCCTGGGCTTTGGGGAGCTGAGATGGAGCAGTGCTGGGGATCTGCTATAAACGAGGGCTGGGTTTTGCAGAAAAAAAACTGCGGTGAAGAGGGCAAACTTAGACCTCCCAGGGATGAGGCACTACAGAAATGTGTAACATGAGCCTGCAGGTTGCCCAGGTGGCACAAAAGGCCAATGGTATCCTGGCTTGGTTCAGCAATAGTGTGGCCAACAGGACTAGGGGTGTAATTCCCCCACTGTACTGGACACTGGGGAGACTTCCCCTTGAGTACTGGGGGCAGTACAGGGCCACTCACTCCAAGAGTGAAGCGATTGAGGGGCTGGAGCAGGTCCAGAGGAGCAACGAGCATGGGGAAGGGACTGGAGGGAGAGGCTGAGGGAGCTGGGGGGTGTTTAACCTAGAGAAAATGAGACTCCAGGTAGGGGGACCTTATCACTCTGTAACTACCTGAAGAGAAGTTATTAGTCAGGTGGTGGTCGGGCATTTCTCCCAGGCAACTAGTGGTAGGACAAGAGGTCAGGGCCTGAAGCTGCCAGGGGAAGGTTAGGTTGGAGGTTAGGAAGCCCTTCCTCCCTGAAAGGGTGGTCAGACAATGGACTGTCAAGGGCAGTGGTGGAGTCCCCATCCCTGGAGGTGTTGAAGGACAGCCTGGCTGCGGCCCTTAGTGCCCTGGTCTAGGTTGTGGTGACGTTAGGTCGTGGGCTGGGCTGGATGAGCTCAGAGGGCTTCTCCAGCCTCAATAATTCTGTGGTTCTGTAACATGGCAAAAGATACACAAGAGCTGATTTGCAGAAGGAGTGATGCAAGCAGCCTCTTTTCCTATTGCTTTCATTTGCTTTTTCTGCCTACACGTGGGGTGAGAAGATGGAAATGGGTCTTTAGCCTGTTCGGTGCTGGCATGGAAATAGGGCTTCAGGCATCTGCCGCTTTCCTGTGCTTGGATTGTTTTTCAGGTGCCTGGTCAGCTGGGCCCAGGTCACTGTTCGTAGTCTGAGGCAGCAAGAAGCCCTCTGTTGTTTTAAAAAGCTCCGAGAACACCGTCTCCTAGTCGTGAGCTTTACTGAGTGGAAGGTAAAATTCTTGAGAGCTCAACAGCAGATGCTGGGAGAGAGAAACCGCAAGCAGCAGGGACCCTCTCAGGGTAAAGCCTGGCACCGCTGGCGACTGGCCGCAAGAGGACGGCAAGTGCTGCACCTCGGATCTGTGGGTGCTGTAAAACAGGTAAGAAGAGATGAAGGACCCCATAAGACCTTCAGTTTGGTCACTAGGTACTGAGATACAGTGGCAAGGCTTGTATGGACCTTGGCTTGCCTTGTGTGTACGGACTGTGCGTACAACTTCATCACCAAAATCTGGCACCGATTGCCACGATACTGCCGCAGCCGTCTGGAGCGCAGCAACAGGGGCTGGGGATGTTTTGACCAGAGAGATGAGCGCACTCCTTCCTCTCTGCCCAAAGAGGAGATGGGATAATCACTGTCCCTGCAGAGCACAGCGAGCTGTCAGAGTTGGAGCTTTTTTCAAAAGACTCACAGCTAGCAAACCACAAAGAGGTCGATTGATTTGGAAGGGCTGAGTCTGTCCTGCTGGGATCTCATCTGTGCAGTTTTCAGCCTGGGGTCTAGCACATTGAACCACCTGCAGGGGATGTGAGTGTAGCTGTATCTCTGAGGGCTGTCTGTGTTGTGTTTAGTCCTGGCTGCAGCTGTGTTATTTCTGTTTGCAGGCCTGCAACTACTGGACAAAAGCAGCTGCCTTTTCCCAGTGCTGGCGGCAGTGCAGTACCCTGATAGGTGCCCAGAAGAGCAGGAAGATGTCTCTGTCTTGGCCCATGAGTAAGAAGATGCCTCCTTTCCTCTTTCTTTCATGGGGCATAGTGAGTGAATAGCAGAGCAGTGTTTGCCAGCCAGATGCTTGGGATTAGAGTGGACTAGATATTCATGGCACTTGAACTCTGTCTGTGGGTTGCTTTTCCGTTCAGGAGACAAAGGAGTAGGGGCTTATGGCAGCTCTGATCTCTCCCTCTTTAGTTCCTGTATGACTCTCCTTTTCTCTCCTAGAAAGCAGAAGAGGAAGAGAAAATGGTTCAGTTGCATCTCCTGAGTTTTTTCCTAGTGCCATTCACCGCTGGCTGGTGATCTACAGAAACCAGAACAGGGCTGAAAGGTTGCTACTCTCCCACCTGGTAGAGACACCTGGTGGTGTAGGACCTTCTCCGGCACTTGCAGTGGTCCAGGAGAAGAAAGCAGCGGTGGACTTGGAGGAGCAAGATGACAAGCTGCTTGGGTAAGTGAAGTGAAAGGCTCTTGTTGCTGCAGTCAGGGGATCTGTTTGGTGGACAAAGCTTATTTTCTCCTCTTGCCTATAGAAGGAAGTATATGAGGTGGTGGCACCACAAGGTGGTGCTTCACCGGTGTCAGCGTGACAGGAGACGGCACTGTCTGGCAAGAGGTTGGCATCAGTGGAAAGAAGCCAGCAACGTGGTAATACTGGCCCAGGTGTTGGTGAGTGTCTGGTATTGACATCGGTGTTAATGGGCAAGCCCACTCTGCTTGCAGCCTCACATAGGTGAGACCTGGGACCATAACAAGTACCAGAGCACACCAGAAATCCTGGTTTGCTGCTTTGGAATGCCAGCATGGCAGACTGGCATCTCCATGTATTTAGCCTTGCAGATGGGAAGCTGAGAAAAGGATGATTTGCATAGTCTGTAGCCTGTGCAAAAAACCTCACAGCAAGTATGTACAATCTTTGTCCTCATCTGGGTTCCTGCTACATCCCTCTGGTGTCCACAGTGTACCAAGGGCTGTCACTTGGCATCCCCTTCTGCTCAGGCCTTTGTCACCTATGGAAGAGACCCGTGTTCTGGCTGCTTTCCTGGGCATTAGTTGTGTGAGGTGTGCCCTGGCCTGCTCGTGGGACAGAGTGACCCATGTACAGTGAGTAGTCATTGAGGAGCTGTGCTGGAGCACTGATGGGGCAGTGTCCTTGCCCTGGGGGTACTGGGAATTAATTAATCACAACATTTGCAGGAGCTGGTAGTTCAACAGGGTTGTTTGTAGTCAGCTTTGTTCATTACCAATGCAAAGTCATTCAAGAGGGACCCGGGAAAGCAACTGGGAGCAACATGGGACTAGAGGGAGGTGAGGTAGTTCCCCCAGTTAATTGTGCACTGCTTTTTCCTGGCAGGACCGGCAGCGGCTGATAGAAAAGGCCTGGAGGGTGTGGAGAAGGCAACACTTGCAGAGCTGGGTGGTGCAGAATTTTTTGGAGGAGGAAGCCAGGAGCCTGCTGTCTCAGGTAAGCACTGACAACTGCTTTAATTCTGTGGACCTCAGCACACAGAGGGTCAACTGCTGTTCACTGTATCTCCCTGCACAAAGCTACTGCTGGGAACGAAGCTGAATGCATCAAGGAATGGGACTTGTCTGGAGAGACGGCTTCCAGCTTTGTATGGGTTCATCTTTGGGTGTTTTTCAAAGCTTTGTGTCAACAGTTGATTTCCCTGACGTGCAGCCCCCCTCCCCACTGTTATCAGAGATGTTAATCCACTAATCCGCTGTCTCTCCAGAGCCTGCTCAGGGAAGAAACAGGCTCCGTGCTGGTGCAGGAGGACTGTGCTGACTTGCATCCAGGGACTGGCGAATCACGATAGATTTGAGCAAGCAGGCAAAGCCTTAAGAGCTCTGATAGCTGTTTGCTGGTCTGCTGGCCAAAGACTCATGCAGGATTAGGGCCTCCTTTAACGAGATGAGAGCAGGTACTGACATCAGAGGGCAAAGGGGGCATTGGTCCTCCTTTTCTCACAGATTTGCACTGTGCTCTCCTGTTAGCTTCAGGAACAGAGGGGAGACAGTGAAAGGCTGAGTGAACGGTGGGATAGTTGGTGTAGCCATTGCTAGAGGAAAAGCTGGGTTAGTGGGTACTGAGGGTGGCTGCAAGCCCTCAAGGGGAACCCCCAAGTATTTGATGTGTTCACTTTACTATTTAAGGCCTTTGGAAGGTGGCGACAGCTAACGGCTTTCCAGCTCAAGGACAAAGGATGCTGCTAACTGGTGGGGCCCTGCCTGCAGCTGCTCATTTCAGGACAGTGGAGGAGGATACAGCTGGCTGCCACAACAAAGAGCTGCTCCTGCACAGTCAAGAAAGTGAAGGGCTCTGCTCATGTGCTAAACACAGTGATAGCCAAAGGACAGCCAGGAATAGATGGTACCTAGAAAAAGTTCCTCTCTAAAGGACTGATCTCCTGTCTCCCTAGAGACACAAACTGGAGGAGTTATTCCTTCTCGTGAGGTTGCATTCCCTTCTCCTCAGGACCCTGATTTTACTGAAGTTCTGATTAAAGGCCAAAACCCCACCTTTACAGGCCTTCTCTTTACTCAGTGTGGTTTTGCCTGGACAGAATGTTAATGCTATGCAGGGGAATAAGCAAATACATCAATCTTAAAGAGATGAGTAGGAGTCTGCCTGTACAAACATCACATCCCATTCATTCCAAACTCTGAACTGTCCTCAGTAGGTGTGTGCACAGGTCTTGTGTGTTTGAGATTTGACTCTTTCCCCGGGGTGGATTCCCACATGACTCCCACTTCTTCTCCCTGTCTAGGTCCATCAGCTCTTCATTAAGCCTTTCAGTGGGTGGCCAACCTCTTGACTGCTTCCCGCTGGTTCCTTTCTGTGCTGAATGGGCTAGGGATGAAGGAACCTGCTGGGAACAGCTGAGCACCAAAAGCTTTGCTGAGGCAAGACAGGCGTGTCTGACCCCCAACCTTCCCATTACTTGCTTCTGTGATTGATGCCCTGTAATTACCCTGGATATATGAGCCCAGTCTGAGACAGCTCTAATGAGAAGGTCTGAAGAAACTGGAAAAGGCTTTTCTTCCTTACTTGTTTGAAAGAGATGCTCAGAGGGTGGCAGGGATCTTGAAATTCCACTGGGATTTGCCCCAAGGTCTTGTTTTCCTAGCCTGTGGTAGCTTTTCAGGGCTCTTAAGTACACAAAGCAGCCCCCATAGCTCCCCCAACCCCTTATTTCAATGCTGTGAAGCCCAAGGCTGTTAGGAGTCACAGGGTCAGGGGAGGCTGCAGGCACTGGGAAAGGACCACCCAAACTCCTGTGACCTTACAGAACTTAGCTAAAGGTTGTAGCTGGTTGCTTTTGGTAAACTGTAAGATTTAAGCACTCTACCATACTACAGAGCTTTGTCCATAGTTAGGGCACATTGATGAAAGAGAAGGCAGACCTGCCCCATAAATAATCTGTTCTTACAATTTTCCCCTGTGCCAGGCAGGTAAGTTTGCAAGTAATGTGAGTCTCTACTACTTACAAATTACTCTCGATGGTAGTGTTATAGTTGTGTGGTTTATTGTACTTAATCTAAGAAATAGTGTCATTCCTACTCTGTTTCAGCCAGAAGAGACCTTCACATATTAAAAAGAAAACAGGAAATACAGTAAAAAGATAAAAGTCAGGGAGATAATCTGAACCTTCTTCTGGAGGGAGTGCAAAAGAGCCTGATTTGATCAGTTGTGAAGAAATGCATCTGAGGAGTGCAGTGGAGAAGCAACTTCATCATCTCTCTTTAGGGTAACTGCTGAAATAGTCTCCTTGCATAGGCACTGCTGACAGGAGCATTGCTACCCCCCAAGGCAGCCTTTCTGGCATGAGAAAGGTACCAGAGTCCCACAGAGTTTTGCCACATTGATGCACACATGGAGTTCTCCTATTAGCCATGATTAGCACCTCTTCATCCCCCAGAGCTGGCCTTCAGGCTCAGTCTAGAGCCTCAGCTCAGAGATTTGGGTCATTCTGGCTACTGTTCAGTGGGAAGGAGTCAGGGAGCCTTTGTGTGACAGATAGAACTTGTTCAGTGGGTACATCAGAGACCTGGCCTGGTCACTGGGTACAGGAGTGTGTGGTCCATCCACCATCAGCACAGGAGCTGCTTTTTCTCTCCTCGCAGTCAGTGGACGGAAGAACAACGTAATGGATTAAGGAGAACTTCTCACTGCTGAGTCGGAGAGTTCAACAGCTCAAAAGTATCATCCACAACTTGCCAGAGGCAGTTTTCCAGAGGGAAGTCATTGTCCACCAGGTTGACCAAGTAGTAGTTGTCATGGATGTACTGGATGATCATGCGAGAGGGTGATTCCTCTTCATAGAGCTTGGCCCACTGCTCAATCCACAGTGCAAAGGCCTCATCCTGCCAACGAATAAAACCAAACCATTGGCAGGGGTGTGATGCACATGTTAGAGAGCTGCAAGTTGATGCTGCTGCAGTTAGCACGAGTGTTACATGGGCCTGGCGCCCAGCCGACAGCTTGTTTCTCCTCAGTAAGAATTGCAGGAGCTGAGCACAGAGCCTGAGGCTTTCCAGGCAGGGGGAAGTGCCCAGAGCTGGAAGGAGATGTTTGCAGTAAAATGGCTCAATGCTGCCCCTGTGTGTGTATATAAGGGACACAGAGAGCTACTGCACAGAGCTCTGGGGCCAGTACAGTGACAGCTATGGCTTCCAAGCTGCCTCTAACTGGGTTCTTGGTGTGTGTGAAAAGCTCTTGTAAGAGCAAAGTTGTCCTTACACTCAGAAGGAGAAGTAATATATTGACCTGTGCAGGCTAACACCACAGCTAGAAGTGTCAGAGACTAAAGAGAAACCAGACAATGAATTTCTAGGGCAGCAGAGCAATGCATCCAGCAGGAGGGAGAACTCACCTTCCAGGAGAGGAAGCTTACAGGATCCACTACAGTGGGCTGGATGATCTCCCTGCCTGGGAAGATGCCCCAGGTGACAGCATTGGGTTGCAGATCTGGAGCGTTGGTGATATTCTGGCCCTGCCAAAGGAAGGAGAAACTTTCTGAAGCAACTGCTGCATTGGAACAAGTGTGTTTACACTCTCCTTGGTAAGAGATCAGGCAGCTGCTGGACACCACAGCTGACTCTTTTCACTTTCCCTTTATCAGCCCTCGTGTCCCACTCTGTTAACAGTGATACCTGAATCTTTGATATTTGCCTCTCTCCCAAGGTGGTGAAAGTGTCCTGTAAACATCAGCCTACCTTGACATTGACGATGTGGTAGTTCACTCGTGACTCGTACTTCTTCAGCACTTTGAGCAGGGCCGTGATGATCTCACTGGAGGCGAAGAATTCTAGGTATGCCTGTGGGGAGGGATGGACAAGAGGAGAGTAAGGACCTTAACCCAGGACCGAAGACACTTATGTCTATTCCCAGAAACATGCAGTAGAGAGGAGGCTTGAGCCAAAGGGCAGAGCAAATTAGTGAGACAACTTGGGGAAAAGAAAAAGCAGGGCAGGAGCAGCCAGCTCAGGGAAGCGACAAGCTTCCTGTTTTGCACCCACGTAAGCAGACAGGCTGGAGTAAGCTCCAAAGAGCATAACCACAACTGCTGTGCCAGACAGAGTAAAGTGCTTGGAAGAGTGAGCTTGGCCTCTGGTCTATGTGGTACCCTATGAACAGGAGCATCCAGTCTGGCAGGAGCAGATATTGGGGTCTCAGCTGGGCTCTCCCAAACAGTAATTCTGTGCTCAGCCCTATCTCCTGCTGCTCTGTGCTTGGCTGCTCCCAACAACTGCTTCCCCTCCCCCCCATTTCCTGGCTATTGTGTGAGATGATGGATTTCCCTCACCTCGGGGGAATTTTTCCCTTTGAAAACATAACTGCATTTGCCATCTGGTGGTCTCATGGCTTTAGCCGTTTGGATCCCGTTAGAACAAGGCTGCTTTGTTTCCCTGTATGAGCCACTAGGCTGGCATTTACCTTGCTGGGAGATTCCTATCGCAGCCATTAGTGGCAAGGCTCGAGGGCCTGAAGGCACAACAGTAGGAGGCAAGCCTGGCAGATCAAGGTGCTTGCAGGCCACACAAGGAACCTGGCAGCTGTCTCAACAGCACAGTAGTAGTGTAGTGAAGTGTGGGCAACTGGTGGAAAATTCTGCCTTAGAGAAGGACAGATAAACAATTTCTAAATGCCCTGTTACTACCATGAGAAGCTAGGTGGTAGGGATACTACCTAGTAGACTCCTGATTTATTAAAACTCTGCATGCTTCCTGCATAAATGAAGTAAGATGGAGAGGGCAGGTACATGAACTGGCAGGTACCCAGAACTTCATAGCGCTGCTCTAGAAAAAGGTTACCAATAGTTACTTGATGAGAGTAAAAACAAGAAGCACTTGGAGATGCTGAACAAATGTTCCTGAGGTGAAAACAGCTATGAAGTAGACATTGTCATCTCTGTATTTTATCTCCTCAGACACCAAAGAAGCTTTGCCTTATGTCAGCAAGATGGGATTAAGATAAGAAGCAGGCAGAAGGATTAGCTGGGTGAAAGCCTAGGACCTTCCCACCTAACAGAGACCAAAATGGGTCATATCTCTTTGCTGCCTAGCAGAGCAGTACAATACCTTTTGGAAGACGTAACCCCCACTGGGCCCCCAGCCCACAATGGGGTCTGTGGATGGTTTGCCATTGATGTTGGGCTGGGAGTTGATGGTCAGGATTCCTCGCCTGTTAACCTTCTCCAGCTGTTCCTTCAGGAGGTTGGTTTCAGTAGCAAGAGGGTCATCATTCCAAGGCATACACGTAACCTACCATGGGAAGAAAGCTCACTAGGGATGTAGCAACCCTTATGTTACCGTCTGGATGTCAAAGGAACTCAGAAGTGGCCTAATGATCTCAAACACACCTACTTCAGGATAGAATTCCCAGGTTTGGTTCAAAAATGTTCAAGGCCAGTTTGGATGGGGCTCTGAGTAACATGGTCTAGTGAGAGGTGTCCTCACCTATGGCAGGCAGGGTTGGAACTAGATGATCTCTTAGGTCCCTTCCAACCTAAACCACTCTGTGATTTAAGAGTCAGGATATATCCTCAGCTCTGAGAAGGACTGTTGAACCCTGGCAGTACCAGTCCTGTCATATGCAGAGCTTTCATTTTATGCTGAGCCCCTACTCTTGCTGTGAAGATTCGCTTCAGCCACTACCTCAGCAAGCCCTTTGGGATAGCTAAGCACCAATTCTTGTTTAGACCAACAGTGTGGTACCAGGAGCAAGGGGAAATAGCCACTGTTGTCTGTGTCACACTGACCATCGCTCACCTTGTAACCGTTCTTGTTGGGTTCTCCAGTGATGTAACACGTGAACACCTCAAAGACACTTTCCTCACTAGTCAGCTCTTCCCCCCACATCTTTAGGAGCTCCTCCCGGGGAGACTTGCTCTTCAGGTAGAAGAGGTAATAATCCTTCAGTTCTCCAAAGGCCGGGGAGGAGGAATTACCCCTGTAAGAGAAACAGAGAGAGATTAACAGGCCACTGAAGGTGGTGAGCTGACCTGGTGATGCCATAAGACAGTGACCTAGAAAAAGTAGTATCCAACAAAACCCAAATAGAGACAAAAAGCCTCAACATCTTGGTGCCATTTTCCTCCCCTCCTTCAAATCCAAGCAACTGGGGACCACTTTAAGAAGCCACCAGTTCTGTCAAGCCCAAAGCATGCCCAGGACACCCTTCAAAGACAGACCGACTGCAGAGCCAGCACTCACACAACATCCTTCCCCGACAGCTTACCATCGGCCATTGGGGAAATCATCCCATTCTTGAGTTCGGTAGATGTAGCTCTTCGGCCTAGAGGCCCAAAAGATTGGCCGAACATCTTCAACTCTTCTCTTGGGGTGAGCACTGACTGCCCAAGGCAGAGGCCGCCTGTATGGGAGAAGCAAATGTTAACGCTCTGCTCACTTTCAAAGCATGTTCCAAGTGGCAGATCTAGGTGTTTAGAATTTTGAGAAGTCCCAAAATAGGCTACTTTAAAGCTACACAACTAACAAATTCCTCCTTCAGGTGTCCCTGCTATTGCTTTTCTCAGAGACCTACAGGAAGGCTGAACTTCTAAATGCAGGAAAGTGCTAAGAAACACCCCAAAAGAGCTGGAGATGTGCCAACCCGATCCATCAGCTGAGCTTTTAGTAGATGGGGTGGATATGTGTGAAAGAGGAACCAAGCAGCAAACACTCTGCTCACCTGGGGTCCTCCTTCCATATGCCCAGGCGCTTAAGGACTTCGGTGGTAGCCACTTCGCGATTGAGGGTGTAAAAATGAAGGCCGTGCACCATGCCGCTATCCAACAGCTCCCGGCACATGGACACTGCCAGCTCCACCCCGTAATTGCGGATAGCTGCATCGTTGTCCTTGATGGGCTCAATCACATCTTTGATTTCTTGAGGCACTTCCAGCTTGGAGAGCTTCACCAGCTGGCGCAGGGAGTGGTAGCCCTGGGGGAGGATGCAGAAGACTTTCATTTTTCCAAGTCCCTGTTCTGATCTTTTTTTTCACTTAACTTTGTTTTGTGGCAGCTTTAGAGTTGGGGTTCCTGGATTCTACTCCTAGGCCCCATCTCTAGGACGGTGCAGTCCTGCTCACGTCACTTTGGGTGATTTCTTCACAGTGCTTTGCCTGATGATGCTGATAGTGATGACTCTCACCTCAGCCCTGATAGAACATTGTCCTTTATACCCTTTGTTGCCATATGGGCACAGAAACTTACAAGCTGCTTGTTACCTGCCTAGGAATTTCATTTGGTAAGCCATCTACTGACAGTTTAGCACTCTTGCTTCCCAGAAATGTTGTGGGGGGTATTCACAGACCTCTCTCAGACCCTGACTCACAAATACATGGACTCTCATTCCCTCCCAGAACCAGAACTACTGGAATTCACCTGTATGGGAAAGATGCCAGGAATAATGGGGCAGGTGATGCCAATGGCTTGACAGTCCTTCATAAACTTGAAAAAGGTTTCAGATCGGAAGAAGAGCTGTGTAATGATGAAGTCTGCCCCAGCAAAAACTTTCTCCTTCAGGTGCCTCAGGTCTGCTTCGTAGCTCTCTGCTTCAGGATGACCTGTGGGGTAGCCTTTGGGGGTGAAGGGCAAAGAAATTAGGAAGCAGCTCATCTGATTGTACTGTCAGAGCCCAGGTCTGGAAACAGAAATTAACTTAGGGTGTGAGAGAGAGACTGCTACCTCACACTCGGCAAAGACACTTACCTGCCACACAGATGTCAAAGTAATCATCGAATTCATTGCGAATGTGCTTAACCAGGTCGACAGCATAGTTGAAGCCATCTACTTCTTCCTCCCACTCCTCACCAACAGGGTCTGAAAAGAGAACAAATGCACAGCTCTCTCCAAGTGTTTGCAGGACTCGGATCTGACAGTGCTATAAACACTATCAAGAGGAAGACGAGCTGAATCTCTAAGGGTGCAGTTTTACCCACAAACTGCTTTTGTCTACCCTTGAGCTGGAAGAAGGATTGAGCAAAACAGTCTCAACTCTGATTCCTGCAGCGGAAGGAGCCTGTGACTTGTATTTTCCCAAGGAATTGGGCACAACAGCGATACAAACTCTGCTCTACCCATCATAAGACATTACCTCCACGTAATGCCATGATGTTCTTCAAGCCCAGCCGCTTGGCCTTCTGCAGGTGCATCGTGATGTCATCCTTGGTCTGGTTGCAGCAAGTCATGTGCAGGATGGTCTCCAGGCCACAGTAGTTGACCGCAGTGTTGGCAATAATCATGGAAGAGGTTTCCTTGTCGGATCCTGGGTCCCCGGCAGGGTGCCATGTCACATCGATGAAGAGTGGACCACCTGCTCCCATGCGGTCAAACCTGTGGATTTTAAAGCTGTGTTGGCCTTCCAGGTGGCAAATTCCCCTCACTTTGCCTGGGATATCTTGCTCACTGCTGGAATGCCAGCAACACACAGAGCTTGGATGACAGGAGCAGGAGAGACGAAAAGTGAACTGGGAGTTTAGCAAGTGGCCAATGTAAGTTAGTTCTCCTTTACAGCAGAATGAGAAGGAGCTTTCAGTTTCTCTGAAGAGGCAACTTAAGTATTCCCTGTAGCATAAACTTTCTCCTGGCATGTTCTCTTAC
This sequence comes from Phoeniculus purpureus, assembly GCA_028565055.1. NCBI lineage: Eukaryota > Metazoa > Chordata > Aves > Bucerotiformes > Phoeniculidae > Phoeniculus > Phoeniculus purpureus. The sequence goes on along the minus strand of JAOXOE010000851.1, from coordinate 4,428,812 downwards.
ACTGCTATATCTCATTCCTTTTGAGATGGAAGACTATGGTGCAACCTAGTTTCCAGCTTTAACTGTAGAGGCCACAACTATGAGAAGACAGACCAAGTCTTTGCTGCGTTCCCAAGTGTGCCCAGAAGAACCAGGACAGAGGCTCCCCAGACTTGTCTCCCTCCTGCTCTGGGTTGGAACAGGCCCTTCTGTTTTAAGTAAGCCTGACAAGAGAGTTATGAAACTCCCTCTTCTCCTCCAGGTGAGTACCTGGTGGCTTTTGGGGCTCCTCACTGGGCTCCATGATAACTTTTGAGCTTTATCTTTTAGCTAAAACTGTAGTCCTGGAGAACACAGGCAAACACCATCATGTTTGGATGATTCCTAAAACAAATGGGAGTCCCTGTTGCAGAGACTTGGGCACACTGTCCAATACTTAATATTCTCTGATTTTCCAAGGTACGGTTCTACTCTCTTGTCCTCCAGCACTCTGCTTCAGCCCTAAAACACAACAGTGGGGCTGCTCCATCTTCACAGAGCATAGGAGAGGAGAAACAGTCTGGCCCCCTCAGTAACCCCACCATGACACTTAACTATTCAGGACCTCCAAGGAAGACAAGTTACCTGGTGTCCATTACCCTCCTCAGCAGGAAAGCACAGCCCCACTACCTGCTTCGTCACCTGGAAGGGGAGACAGAGCATGGGGCAGAGCCTGCCTCATTAGCTATTTCCCAGCCCTCCACCAAAGACACTTCATCTCTTCCCTCTCTTGCCCTGTAGCCTTCACCTGGAGATGAGATTGACAGCAGCATTGGCTGTGCGCGGAGGGAAGAACTCCAAGGAGAACCACTTGTCTCCAGAATCCTGCCGTCGACGCATCTTCTCCCGCAGTCGCTCATGACGGTCAGCATCGAGGACAGGGGTGGAGCAGCGTGAGCTGTCCTTGGAGCTCTCGCTGCCACTGCTGCTGCCGCCATCAGACTTGGAGCTGGAACTGGCGCTGCAGGTATGCTGGGTCTCATTGACCATGGTGAGCTCTCTGCAGCAGGGGAACAGAAAGAGCACAGTGGGTACACAGACTGTAGCAAGGAGCAGTTACTGCTGGGATAGGCAGCAGATGATGAAAAGGAAGCCTATGCCAAGACCCAGTATTAATTATCGAGGAGTCTCTTTTGCCAGCCCTTGCTCTAAGCTGTAGTGGTGAGAATAGAATTAAAACAGTGTTTAGATACTGCTGAGAGAAACAGCACAGCAGATGGCCTTGTGCCATTTTGATGCAGTTCTGTATCGACTGGGTCCAGTGTGGCTCTCAAAGGAGTCAGGTCAACATGACTTTTGTCATTGGCAAGCCATGCTACCCCACATCCACCAAGGTGGCCTTGGGCTGACATGCCAGCAGATTTAGTTTATTTTTTTTACAACAGCTGCTTCCTGAACTGTTCATCTTAAAGAGTTTTCCATCCTGTTCTTTACAGAGTAGGAAGGAGGGCAGGTACAGGAGACTGCACAGACTATTCTTGTATCAGAAAAAACAGGGAAGAATCTCCTCCTGCTCAAGCAACCCACACAAATAACATCCTTTGTTTAGTCTCCTGGCCTCAGAAGGAGGCTTTTCTAACCTTTTATCATCCTTCCACAAGGCACACTGACCACAAACCAACTGTGCCTTGTGCCAGTACCCACAGCACATACTCAGCTCTTTACCAGACACATCACTCCTTTCCTCATTAACTGTGGCTGCTTCGAATCAAGGTCAGCAGAGACCACCCCCTTCTCAGTGCTGTGCGTGGCTGTGCTTGCTTGGCTTCACAGAAAACAGCACTACGAGTGGGTCTGGATACCCAGCTCTATAGTGTCTCCAAGTGCTTCACCCTGTGCCTTTAAAATTAGGTAACAGTTAAAGATAAATAGAGAAGAGCTGCTGTAAAATTAGGATCAATGTTGTTTGCTTATGCACCTGCCAAAGCTTAAAATTGTCACTGGGAAGCAGAAAGTTTTCCAAGTGTTACATAACATTGGAGCCTGTTCTGGAGGGGAACGGCTGTGTGAGCTAATGTGTACTTTGTCCTTATCATAAGCTCTGTGCTTTCAGGTCATCCAAGAAGACTTTGAACTCATCTCCTAGTGTTTACTGTTTGGTAATCAGGCAAAACTCTTTGGGAGAAAGTCTACTTTTACCACCTGGGGACCTCTCCAGCTGGCAGGAGATAAGAGAAAAGAGCTGCCAAGAGGAACCACGAGTCTTAAATCCCTTGTGTACCAACACAGCAGGCTACGCTACACAAGACCTACTGACAGGTAAAGCAAAAGCAGCCAGTTGCACAGCAGCAGCTCTGAACAAGCTTTCTCAAAGGGCTTTGCCTGGCAGCTGGGTGGTACTAATCCTGGGGAATTATCTGAGAGCCCACACTGGCGATCAAGTTTGTGTTGCAAAATCAGAAGCAGTCAACTCCGTATCTCAGTATCTAGCAAGTGATCAAGGATCTCTGTTTGCCCATTTGAGATCTAACACCCATCACCAGGGAAAGGCTCAGGTATTAAGGCTCTAAAGGTACAAGAAAGCTCTATAGGATGAGCCTTGCTGTGGAAGAAAGGTCTATCTAGCACTCCACAGGCAGGAGAAAGCACCCCCCCACCCCTTAAACTGTGTCCACAGGCAGCGTTTGGAGCAGTTTCCTTACCATCAGACGCATCTCAGATTCGCGTGCAGAAGCCTGTGGTTACTGCAGAGAGAAAAGACTTTCTAAACAAAGCAGCCACAAAACAAGACAATGTGAATCCTCCCCCAGTACAGCTCCTGTCCCTGCTCCCTTCCCCCTGACGCTGACCCACGTGGAGGTGGTGCCCGGGCTGTTTGGGCTCGGCCGCCGGGGGATTTTCACTGCGCAGGGCGGGGGGCTGCTGCTCCCACCCGAGCTAAGCCCGGCTGCACAGACAGACACCTGAATGACGTGCGCGGGCCTGCTGGGGCAGCCCTGCGTTCGGCCCTGGTACCTGCGCGGGCCGGCGCCGGCCGACAGCCCCCAGGAAGAGGTGAGGGGCCGAGGGGGGCCCTGCTGCAGGGGGGAGCTTCCTGCGAGGGAGCGCGGGGCGGCACAGCGCTCCTTGTCCTCGGGTGAGCCCGCTGAGCGGGGCGAGTGCTGCAAGGCCTCGATCCCCTGTCCTGGAGCGCGCGGGCTCTCCCCTTCCCCTCTCACCTCCCGCCGCTGCTCAGCGTGCGCGGCCCCATCGCGCGCCCCTTTAAGGAGCGGTCGAGGGGGAGGGTCACGTGGGGCCGCCGCGCGCCTGCCCTTCTCCAACATGGCGGCGCGGCCTCAGCTCCGTCGCGCGACGGGGGCGGGGCCGGGCGTGGGGTGACGCGAGGGGCGGTGGGTGCGGCCGGGCTGGGCCGGGCCGGGCAGGGCCGGCGGCGGAAGATGTCGGGGCGAGGGGCTGGGTCCGGGCTGTGCTGCTGCTGTTGCCGCTGCGGCGAGCGGGAGAGCCGAACTCCCGAGGAGCTGGTACGGCCCCGTGCTCCCCGCAGTCGCGCTGGCGGGACCCTGGGCTTGGACCTGGCCCCGCCGGCTGTGGCCAGCGCTTGAGGGCGGGCGGCGGCGGTGTTGGGCGCGGTGGGAGGCCTTGGGGGCTGATGCCTCGGGGCCTGGTGTCTCCGCCCCGATGCCTCGGGGTTCGGGGCCTCGGCCGATGCTCGGGCGGACGCCTCAGCCCGTTCCCTCTCCTTTGCCTCGTGTCGGGCCCGGTTCCCCCGCCGGTGCTGCCGGTGTCTCGGCCCGCGCTGTCACGGTTCTCCAGTCAGCGTTTGTTCTGGCCGGGCCCGCTGTCCTAGCCAGAGGGCTGATGCCTGAGACTCTGCCCTCAGCCCTCGTGAAGCCCTCGGAGGGCACTGGCTCAGTCCAGGACTCTTCCCACATCAGAGTGGTGTTCGGACGAGGTCCTTGTCCTGTGCTTCCCAGTTACCTGTTGCTGGGAGGTGGGGATATGGGTCTGGTGCTCTGCTGTGCAGAGCTCCCGTGTAGAGGTAACGTAGTGCCTAGTGCCGACTTGCTGAGGGCACTAACCCCAAAGTAGCTCTGGTAGTTCATAGTCTGGTAGTCCGTACTCTGGCTTTATAAGTGGTAGTGACATAGCACTGCCTTAATTTTGACTCTGCTGCCTCTGTCTGTGTTCATTCCCACACTGTTTTTCCTTTCCTACATTGGTTTGTTTTGCAGACAATCCTAGGAGAAACTCACGAAGAGGAGGATGAGATCCTTCCACGCAAGGACTATGAGGTGGGAAATGTAACTGATAGCAGCTTGTGAAAGTGACGTGGTTCCTTCCACAAGTTTCCACCTGAGTTTACAGCAGGGCGGGTACTCCAGAGCTATCGCTAGTTAGGTGTGTCAGCACCAGCAGAGATACTGAGGGTTGCTGCACTTGTAAGGAGCTGCTCCTCATCATTATGCATTTCTGGGTTAAAGCCCTGTGAGTAAATCCTGAGTGTCTGCTGCTTAAGTCAGGCTCGTGCTGAGAGGACTCATTTTCAGAGCCTGCTTTATTGTTCCTCTATTTTAACGTGAGATCTACAGGCTCTAGTGGTCTTGTTTCCTCATGGCTGTTAAAAGCATTTCTAGCTTCTTAGTCATTGTTGCCTTTCTGCTGTGTCTGAGGTCATGCTGCCTCACAGCAGATCTTTGCGTTTATTGGATCGCGCTTCGTACAGGAGGTTTTTGGGGTTTGTGTTTCTGTATGGTGACCATGAGCTATTCAGAGCAGTTGCTGTCACCATGGGTGTTACCAGCTCAGTCTGTTACTGCTTGGCATGAAAAGGTGAAGTTGATGTGACTTGTTTTGAGTATAACTGGGCAACTGTATTGCTTGTAACTCCCTGCTAGGGTAAGCTTCAGAATTGATGCTGTTCATCTGGAGTAGAATTCCTCCAACAGTCAGAGGTTAAATGCAAAAATCAATTGTTATCCTGTGCACTGTCTAATTGGAGTCACTTAAGCCTAAATCTGTACAACGTGACCTCTTTAATTTAAAGTTGTTTTAATTATTTATGTTCCAAACGTGGTTCCCTGTCTCTCTCAGCCTGGGCAGTGAAATTGGTTAGTTCTCTCGCTTCCTGATTCTCAAGGTCTGGTTCTGCTGGAAATATTTTAAATAAGGTTGTTTCCAGCATTTTTGTCTCCTACTCTTGGAGGGTAGTAATGACTTGCCTAATCTTGAACAGTCTTCTGTCTGTGATTCAGTCTGTTGCGACCGATTCTCTCAACTTGACCTTTTGTCATCGTTTTAGAGCTTGGATTATGATCGCTGTATCAATGACCCGTACTTGGAATTTTTGGAGTACATGGACAACAAGGTAGGACCTTGTTCTTTCTTTTTCATTAGCTTGAGAGTGAAAACTGTGGAAACTGCCCAGAGATTTTTGCCAAGTGATGTTGTGCTGCTCCATTCCTGAAATTCTTCAAGGCTGGGGTGGATGGGGCTTTGAGCAGCCTGATCTGGTGAGAGATGTCCCTGCTCAAAGCAGGCACAGTTGGACCAGGTGATTTTTAAGGTCCCTTCCAGCCCAATCCATTCTGTGATGCTCTACTGCAGGTAGTCTTGTGCATTTTTTTCTTCTTTGTGAAGTAATGGACTTTCTTGGTTACTCTACGAAAAGAATAAGAATCTGTGTGGAGATTACAGCTCCCAGCATCTGTTCCAATCCTCACTTCTACAGTGAGTGAGATGCTCAGCACTTTCAGTTCCCTATTTTCAGTTTGCTGTTGTCACCATTTTCTGCGGATTTATCCCTTTAGCTGTAACTGAGCTGTGGAGCCCCAAACTGCCTTTTTCTCGTCCCTGGTTCTAAGTTGTTCTGACTTGGCTTTTGTTTGTTGTTTTTTTATTGTATTCCTAAACAGAAAGCTCAGCGATACGAAGCCGTGAAGTGGGTGGTGGTTTTTGCTATTGGAGTCTGCACAGGACTGGTAAGGGTCGTGCTGTCTGGGGGATGAGGGGCATTCAGTAGTCTAAGCAGGAGTGATTTAAAAGTTGGTGGCCGAGGAGTAAACAGAAGGAAACATTCCCTTCCGTGAATTTGAAAGCTTAGTAGCTGCAGTTACCTCTCAGGTAGCATGTTGCTCCTGACTTCCTTTTCAGTACATCTTTTTTTTATTCTAGAACTTGCTCTGCTTTCTTTGCAAAGCATTTTGGCAAATCCTTGGCTCACACTTGTCCAGAGTGAGCACTTAGTCAAAACCAATGCCAATTTACAGCTGAACTGCCTTTTTTCTTAGTGTTTGGCAGTACTAGCATCACTGCATTGTGCTTTCTGGAGTGTTTGAAAACTAGCTCTGCTGGCTGTATTCCTCAGCTAAACAGCAGCTTTCTTCTATACCCAGAAGCTTGTTGTGGGTGTTGAAAATGCATTTCAGCGTGCTGAGCTGGTAGTATCTCTTCAGGAATAATTCTGGGCTGAGTCTGTTCTGGTGAGAACAAGGGAGGCAGCAAGTTGGAGCTTCCCAAGTTACTTTACTCTGAATATTTTTCTGACTACTTCATCTGCTGTCCTCCCTTGTGTGTGTACTTCTGGTAGGACTTACTGGAAGGGGATCTTTGTTACTTATGTGTAGTAATGTCTAATGGCAAACCTGTCTTCTTTCTCCTAGGTGGGTCTCTTTGTGGATTTCTTCGTACGGCTCTTTACCCAGCTCAAGTTCCGGGTTGTACAGAGCTGTATCTTTTACCTCATGCATGGGTTCCTGCTAGACTCAAGTGACCTTTCCCTTTTTCTGGCCATATTTTGCTCAGAACAGCTGAATTCCAGACTCCCCTGCTATCAGTCGTGTTGTTGATTAATGGAGGATTTGACTGGCCTGTGTAATTAAGCCCTTGAAGCCAGGAATTTTTTCCAGTATCTTATACGTAAGGCAAAGGCTAATTCCTGAAAGAATGTGTTGTTTCCCCTCCTCAGTAGCTCAGTCTTGAGCTCTGAAAAGAAAGCCTGGCTTTCAGACGGGTTGTGTTAGCCCAGGCTTGGCTCCTGATGCCAGTGAGACCCCAGACAGTACTAGGTGGTTGTGTGTTGGTGTAGCAAACATTACTGGTTTCCTTGACTGTCCCTGCAGCAGTGGAAGAGTGCACTGAGAAAGGCTGTCTTGCATTGTCCTTGCTGGAGCTGCTGGGGTTCAACCTGACTTTTGTTTTCCTTGCCAGTCTTCTGGTCCTGATCCAGGTAAGACTTAGGTCCACTACTGCTCCTCACCTCTCACACAAGTCTGGAGTGTGAAGTATCCTTGTCAGAAGCACTTTCTGCCCCTAGACTTGAAACTAGCTTCACACTGTTACTTGGTTTATCTAAGCAGGGTCTCTCAGTCCCCTGCTGTGCTTTCTAATGAGATCCTGTTGGTCAGCATTGAACATGATGCAGCTCAGTGTTTCTTTTCTGCAGCCTGTAGCAGCTGGATCAGGAATTCCTGAAATTAAGTGCTACCTCAATGGAGTGAAGGTTCCAGGGGTTGTCCGTCTCCGGACAGTGGTGTGCAAGGCTATGGGAGTGCTCTTCAGTGTGGCAGGAGGTGAGAAGGGCTGTGTTGTATTGATATTGTTGGAATAAGGGATCACTGAAGGGGGGGGAATGCTGTTCCTGCTGTAGATAGGGCACAAAAGGCTTCTCCTCTCTTTCCAGTAAAATGATTTGGTCAGGCTGGAGTGCTCATGAGCCATGAATGCATATAGAGAGTATAAAATGGACACAAAGATCAGGACTGCTTGGGGAACAGGTGCTTTTTAGGGTGGGTTCATCAGAAGTGTCTCAGTCCAAGAAGGCCACCTGAGAATTCTCCAGAATATCCTGTCTGGAGCAGCCTGGAGAAGGCTGTGTTCTGGGCAGCAGGGCAGAGCGACTTAGAGAGGGCAGAGGCCATGTAACAGTTTGCAGTGGTTCTGCCCACTTGAAGTGCAAAGTGTGCAAGTCAGCACCTTCCTTCACTCTGAGGGGAGAGGGGGAATTTGCAAGCTCAGCACAGGGGACAGTGCTGTGGCATGGAAATGGGTGATCTGGCATTATCAGCAGGAGAGGCTAGCAAGGATGTGTTGCCTCATCATTCCTGTTCTTCCAGGTCTTTTTGTCGGGAAGGAGGGTCCAATGATTCACAGTGGTGCCGTCGTGGGTGCAGGTTTGCCACAGGTTAGTGGTGGCCTGGGTCACTGGCCTGGTTAGAATGCTGTGAGAAGTGAGTTTCCACCTGCTGAGTTTCTAAATCTTTGCTTTGTTTGTAGTTCCAGAGTATCTCTTTGAAGAAGATTCAGTTTAACTTTCCCTATTTCCGCAGTGACAGGTACTGTACCCGGGTCATGGAGAAGGGGAGAGGAGAATGAGTGAGTGGACTTCCTTGGGAGGAGGGTGGTGGGCTGGGATGAAGCAGTCAGTTGTTTCAGTTTGTCTCTTGTGTCCTGCTGTTGCATTCTGCAGCAAGACACCAGGACTTGGCTGCTCTGTTCTGTTCTCCATGCTCACTGATGTTCTCTTGTACTACTCAGCAAATCTCTGCTCCTTTAAAACCTTTATTCACCCCTTATGACCAAGATATAAAAAAAGCTGGGGGAGGACTTTTTACAAGTGTTTGTAGTGATAGGATGAGGGGAAGTGGCTTTAAGCTAGAAGAGGGGCGGATTTAGATCAGACTTGAGGCAGAAACTCCTCCCTGTGAGGATGCTGAGGCCCTGGAACATGTTGCCCGGAGAGCCTGTGGCTGCTCCATCCCTGGAAGTGTTCAAGGTGAGGTTGGATGGGGCTCTGGGCAACCTGTTCTGGTGAGAGGTGTCGCTGCCCACGTCAGTGAGTTGGCACTGGACAATCTTTAAGGTCCCTTCCGACCCAAACAGTTGTACAACATACTACAGAGAGGGCTGGTTCACCTGAATGTGAACAAAGTCTTTCCCTTCCCTCTGTAATTTTTTCAGGTGATGCTGGAATCCCACAGCTTGGGATGGTTCATCATATGCTGGGCAGTTCTGTAATGCCACATTTTTGCTCTGTAAAAATCTGGTGCTCAGAGAAAACATGATACTGGAGCGAGTGACTGAATAAATGGTGTTGCCTGCTGTGGCCAGCACCTCTCCCAGTTGTCACTCCTTGTATCCATGAGATATAACCATTAACAGGAATGGTCTCTTCCTTTACAGAGCCTAAGCACCTCCAGAGCTCTGCTTTGCTGAACTGAGATTGTTTTCCTCTTTGTTTCAGAGATAAAAGGGATTTTGTGTCTGCTGGAGCTGCTGCAGGGGTTGCAGCTGCTTTTGGAGCCCCAATTGGGGGTACACTTTTCAGCTTGGAAGAAGGTTCCTCTTTCTGGAACCAGGGACTTACATGGAAAGTGGTGAGTGATGACTCTAGCTCTTTCAGTGTGTCTCTTCCTTGAGCTAGGCCTTTGGTGGGAGGGCTTGTCCATGAGGGCATCCACGTTATCCTGTCTGCTCCTGAGCAGTCCTGACAGGAGGGACACTGCCTGCCCTATCAGTGCTCCAGATTTACTAGAGAGGAGCAGAGGTGAGTCTGGCACTGTCTGGGGTGATGGGACAGCTCTGCAGGCAGCAGACCTAGTGTACCTGGGCTCTTGCAATCCAGTCCTTTGGGAGCTGAGGATGCAGGAGCTGAATTTCTGTCTGCTTGGGGAGCTGTATTGCAGCAGTACCCTGTCCCTTCAGGTTGCCAGTTTCTCTGCCTGTAGCATCTACTCTCCTGACGGTGACAGCACTTTGAAAACCTACTGGATTTCATGATGGTTTGGGTGTTTCTTATGCTGAATGTCCTGCTTAGGGAGTTTGGTCAGTCTGTTCTTTCTCAGCAGTGGTCAAAGGAGCCAAGGGATTTGGCAAGACACTAGATAAAGACCTTAAGTTCTAACTCTGAACGAGCTGTGTTAGTGCCTTGTAAGTGATTTGCAACGGCAGATTAATGTATTTGACCAGAAAAACCCCACAGCCTTTTCCTGTAAGAATTCCTAGGTGGAATTTCCAACTTCTTGGGCAGAAACCAAATTGGATGATTATAGCTGTCTATATCTAGCCCTGCTGTCGTTTGCAACAGGGAGCAGGTGTTAAACCTCAGTGGATTGTTTTCCTAAAGCCTGAGAAGGCTCTGAGGTTCCCTTCCCCAGGTGTATTAACTCAAGGAAGAGCTGACTGTGCCAATCTTAATTCGTGAGTCTTTACGACTTCCCTTTTTTTTGACTTCTGCAGCTTTTCTGTTCCATGGCTGCCACCTTCACCCTGAATTTTTTCCGCTCTGGGATTCAGTTTGGAAGTTGGGGGTCTTTCCAGCTCCCTGGGCTGCTGAACTTTGGGGAGTTTAAGGTAAGACACAGTGCTGAACTTTTCCCCCTCCCTCCAGTCTGTTGTCAGTTCAGTGTTTTGCATTCAATTCACGCTTATATTTCAGTGAAGAGAAGCTGGTATTTACCTGTACTACATCGATAGCCTGAGAGAGAATGGTTCTGCTTTTTTAGCTGCTAAAGGTCTCCTGCTGTGGAGACAGAAACGTTGGTAGGAAACTGCAGCAACTACTGTACTGCTTTGTTTTGTCCTTTTCTTCATCTAGTGCTCAGAGTCTGATAAGAAATGCCACCTCTGGACAGCTGTGGACTTGGGCTTCTTCATTCTAATGGGGATTGTAGGAGGCCTTCTTGGAGCCACCTTCAACTGCCTGAACAAGAGGCTTGCGAAGTACCGCATGCGCAATGTGCATCCCAAGCCGAAGCTGGTCAGGTATTTGTGCAGCTGTCTCTGAGCTGAGTTCACTGTCGCAAAGCAAAAGCGTCGATCTAATGACCCAGTGATTGGAACTAGAGGATATCCCAGGGCTGTTCTTTTTGAAATCACAAAACAGAGCTTCCTTAGAACTTAAAAGTGAACAACAGAAACTAGATGTGACAGTTCCTGTGGATGATTTAAATTACTTTGATGGTACAGAGGGAGCCGCAGCCCCCTTTACAAGGGCCCAGAAGGCAGCTCTGTCTGATAAGAGCCCTAGCTGAGCACACCAGAGCTCTGTCTCAGTGCAGTACTTTCCTTCCACATCTGTTTGGACAAGACACAGAATAGCTGATCCCGCTCTTCTTTCTTTCTTTTAAATGATCTTTGTTAATGAAATCCACAACTGAGCTAATAGTTGTGCTGTTTACAGAGGGACTTGCCATGTCTAGACATTTTCTAAACGGAAGAAGCCCGGATTTAAAAATACTGAGTATATTTTACAGTTAGGAAATAGGTGTCAAGAGGCTGTACATCAGTCTGTGCAGTTCTGTTTAGCCTCTTACCCTGTCAGTATCTATGGGACATGAATTCCATGCAAACAGCCTCATCACTGAACCCTTCCCTTGGCTCTTTATGTGCAATTGCAGTTTGTTCTCTGAGCAGAAATGGCTCTGTTGGGGGTAGGCAGTGAAAAAGGGGAGTTAATGCAATCTCTGCTTTAAATCCCTTAATTCAGCTGGGCTTGCAGAGTCCCCTGTTTCTGATGTTAAACTGTGGTGACTGCTGCTCCTTGCAGCTTGGTCAGAGCTGTGTGCAGAGCTGGGACTGGATTCCAGGGCGGAGTGTGCCTTCAGTAAGCTGTTTCTGTTGTGTACTTGCAGGGTCTTGGAGAGCCTGCTGGTGTCATTGACTACCACGGTTGTGGTCTTCGTAGCCTCCATGGTTCTGGGGGAATGCCGGCAGCTGTCTCCCACCAGTCATGGAGGCAATGACACTCTGAGCCTGCAGGTGAGGATCTTATGGGAAGATTATATGTCCCCATCACATTGTTTCCCGTCCAGAGAAGCATGGGCACGTGATGAGCTTTGACAGCATGTGGCACCTAACAGCCTCAGGGAAGGCCTGTGGGCAGTTGCAGAAGCTTAGGGTAATAAAAGTTGGTTGCCCTTTGTGCTTTCATCCTTGGTTGAAGCAGCTCAGGCTGTGAATCAGGGAGCCCTGCAGCTCCCGTCCTTGCTGTTGATGTTTGGTGTGATCTTCCCAAAGTCTGGGCTGACAGCCCTGTGCAGAAGGGCTACTCCCATTCTACCCCAAGCTAATGTAAGGTGGAGGGGATTTTAACTGTTCAATTCTCTTGTGTCCTGCATTAGGGAATGTCAGAGGATGTGAACTCGAGCATCAAAACCTTTTTCTGCCCTAATGAAACCTACAATGACATGGCCACGCTCTTTTTCAACCCTCAGGAGTCAGCTATCTTGCAGCTCTTCCACCAGGATGGTGAGTACCTAAGAAACAGAGCCCCATCCCATGCTTAGGCTTCAGAGCTTCGTCTTGCTTGTAACAGCTTTGTCATAAAAACCACAATCATCTTCAGGTTTTTGTGGCTGTGGGGGACTGATAGTACAACAGGCGAAAGTCTCTACCCTGGGAAGAAAGGGCTGCTTTTCCTCTCTCTTTCACTTCTCATTGTCCTCACGTGTGTTTGGACTGGGAGACTCAGTAGCTGTTGTGAGCTGAGCCTGCTGTGAGCTGAGGAGTGAATGGTGCAACGCTGCTGTCTTTGTCCGACTGACCTGTTACCCTTTAGTCATGATTCTTTCTGTGTTGCAGGTACTTTCAGCCCAGTCACACTGTCCTTGTTCTTCCTTCTCTATTTCTTACTGTCCTGCTGGACATACGGGATCTCTGTGCCCAGTGGTCTTTTTGTGCCATCACTGCTTTGTGGGGCTGCCTTCGGACGCCTGGTCGCCAACCTCCTCAAAAGGTGCATTGAGTGTGTGTGTGAGACTGCTGCAGGCTCCGGCTGAGCTCTCGGGTTGTTCTGATCTCTGGGCTCTGTGTTTTGCCCCAGCTACATTGGCCTGGATCACATCTACTCTGGAACCTTTGCACTGATTGGGGCAGCAGCATTCCTGGGAGGAGTGGTCCGCATGACAATTAGCCTGACTGTCATCCTGATTGAATCCACCAACGAGATCACCTACGGGCTCCCGATCATGATCACCCTCATGGTGAGTGCGGGGTCTTCATTTGGACTACTCGGATGTGTGCGGGCCCTGAAGCTCTGTTTCTTCCAGGGCTATGATAAACCAAGAAGTCTTGTACTCCAGCACCAACTCAGCAGACCTTGTGTTTGCCGTGCAGGTAGCCAAATGGACAGGAGACTTCTTTAACAAAGGCATCTATGACATCCATGTGAACCTGCGAGGCGTGCCCCTTCTGGAGTGGGAGACAGAGGTGGAAATGGATAAGTAAGGCTGCTCCTCTTGGCAGGATGGAGTTTGTGGTAGGGTTCTTGCTCAGAAAGAAGTGCAGTAATGGGGGGGAGTGGTGCTTCGTCGTCAGTGAACCTGGCTGCTCAGAGGAGCAGCTGTGAGAGGAATCGGGAGTTGTGCTTCAGGCCTGTGGCTGGAAAGAAGCGCTGAAGCCGTTTCTGAGGGAGGGGTGGATAGATGAAGGGGGTCTTAGGAGCAGATTTGTGATGTTCAGCAAGAGCTCTGTGAAAATGTTCTGCTCGACTTTGCTCCTTGCAGAATTTCATCATCTTCCACCTGTCATCGTCTCCCCTTAGTCCTTAAACACTTGCCTATGACTTGGATTCTTTTTCCTTGCCTAGAGCGCATCATCGATGCAGTGTTATGTTAATGATAGGTCCATCCCCAGCCTGTCCCTGCCGTGACACCTGCAGCAACCTCTGGTTTCTGTTTCCTCAGGCTAAGAGCCAGCGATATCATGGAGCCCAATTTGACGTACGTCTACCCCCACACCAGGATCCAGTCCCTTGTTAGCATCCTGCGCACCACTGTCCATCATGCCTTCCCTGTCGTGACTGAGAACCGGGGCAACGAGAGAGAGTTCATGAAAGGAAATCAGTTGATAAGTAACAACATCAAATTCAAGGTAAAAAGTTGCTTGTTTGACAAGTGGAAGGGCAAAGAGCTTTGCTTTGCACATGAAAGTCTGTCCTTTCTTATCTAGGCTCTTGTCAGTGAAGAATTCAGGTCAGAGAGTAGGAACTACTACAACATTTTCAAGGACTCAGTTTCTGTTCTCTGGGTCATAGTAAAGGCAGCAGAGGGGGCTGCACTCCTAGAAGGAGAAGGCAAGAGGACTAAGTGACCTCTTTATTCCAGACATGGGAAGAGTTTGGATTTGGTGGTATCAAAGTACTGAACCTACCTCAGCAATAGGTGCTCAACTGTTTCTCTCATTTGTAGGAGGGTTGGTGGGGCTGATGCTTGAAGCTCTTGTGAAGCTTGAAATTTAAGATCAGACATGTAAGGTGTTTGTAGTGTGCTGTAGCAACGTAAGGTGTCTGCGGTCCCGAGCTCCACATCCTCTGTCCAAGAGCAGTACAGTTCTGTTGGCTCTTCCAAGCGCCGCGGCAGCTCTGACTGAGGAACACCCTTCTAGCGATAGAAAGCTATGATCAGCTCGTGCGCAGTTGCCCTTGGATAACTGTGTGGTGAGTATCTGGAAATGGTTTGTTGTGTGCAGAAATCCAGCATCCTCACCCGAGCTGGAGAGCAGCGCAAGCGTAGCCAGTCTATGAAATCCTACCCCTCGAGCGAACTGCGTAACATGTGTGACGAGCACATAGCAACGGAGGAGCCCCCAGAGAAGGAGGATCTGCTGCAGCAGATGCTAGAGAGAAGGTGAGATCTTGGCAGGAACAAACATATACAAACATATGGAAATCTGTGTTGAGATGTGCTGTGATGCTTCATACTGTCCTTAGTCACAGAATCACAGAACGTTAGGGATCGGAAGGGACCTCGAAAGATCATCCAGTCCAATCCCCCTGCCAGAGCAGGATCACCTAGACCAAGTCGC
>JAOXOE010000851.1:4392637-4402667 GCA_028565055.1 Phoeniculus purpureus | reverse complement strand
CCAGCGCTCGGCCGCGGCGAACGGCGGAGCCGCGTTAAAAGGCGGCGGCGGCGGCGGCGGCTGCTCGTCCGGCGGTACCGGGCAGCGGGAACGGCTGAGGGCACCGGGACCCGGCTGTGCCCCGGCATCGCCCGGGAAGGGGTGAGTGATGCGCTCCGGGATGGGAGGGGATCTGCAGGGGCTGTGAGCGCTGTGGGGCACCGACATCGCCCGCTGCGCCGGCTCCTCGCCGCCACCCTCATCGGTTCTGCCTGGAGCAGGTCGGGCTCCGGGTCCCCCTGTGGGAAGAGGAGAGAGCGGCTTCCCCTCGCTCCCCTTTCCTCCTGCCCCCTCGCTCCCCTTCCTCCTGCCCCACCGCTCTCCTTCACAGAATCATACAATGGCCAGGGTTGAAAGGGAGCTCTGGAGATCATCCTCCTTGCCCCTCGCTGCCGTTCTTGCTTCCCCTCACTCCTCAGTTTATTATTTTAAACCCTGCACCCATCTACCCGCCGTGTTTTTCCTGCGCTGCGAACAGCACATCTAAATCCCCCGTTTGTGTGTTTAGCCAACTCTCCCTGGAAGCTCTGGAGAGTACATGAATATTCACTGAGCCGAGCTTTCCCGGGGAATCTGCCGCTGGAATAAGCTGGTGGAGCGGTGCCTGCAGCAGGGCTGCTCTCCTAGGGGAAGAGTTGGGTGCCAGAACTGAGGAGCTTTGTGTTCCCTGCTTCATAGAGGGCTGCCTGGCTCCCTGAAGAGGAGGAGGAGGAGCAGAGCCGGTAGAGCCGTGCTGCAGGTCCAGCCAGGCAGGATCCTCATCTCTGACAGCAGCCAGTGACAACTGTTTGCCTAGAAGATGTGAAGAGACCCACACATAGAGCACACGTAGGGTAACCTTCCTGGTTCATGCTGTCCTGTGCACACATTGACTTCTCCCGCCTAAAAATACTGGGTCTCTTAGAAGGGCATTACAGTGTTTAGCAACAGTCCCAGTTGAGCCCGTTCGTAGGGCCCTCACTGTTCCCAGTGCTCCCCAAAGACAGGGCAACAAACCAAACAGTGTCCTGCACCGCTTTACTGCTCTTTTCTGTGTGGTGATTGTGGGGCTGGCAGCCACTGCTGGGGTGTTTGGAAGCACTTGAGGATGGTAGGAGCAGCTGGGAGCAGAGGATAACAGAAAGCCTCCGGAAGAGCGGGAGGAAGATGAAAGTGCCAGGTCCCTCAGGAGCGTGTAGGACCTTGCTTCTGCCTTGCTGCTGTGCCCAGTGTCGCTTGCTCTTGTGTTCCGAGCACTGGCAGGCAGCGTGCTGGTTAGCAGCCTTCGCTTATGCAATATTAAAACAGTGTTTTGACAGCCTGTGCGGAGCCGGTTCAGGTTGACTGTAATACGCAGGCAAATAAGTTCCTTTAAAACAAGGCTGATGCATGCCCTCTTCTGTGGCTGCGAGACATGACTCAAGTGGGATGAGGACTTGTGTGTTGGAAGAGAAGTACTTTTACGGTTCGGATGACAGAGCAAACACAGGGAGTTTTTGCTCGCAGTCACATGCCAGTACACAGAAAAATCTGCTGCCCCCAGAGCTCCAGTTTTTTCAAAACTGGTTTTCCCGTGAAAATTCAGCTGAGCGTTTGAAAGTGGCTTTCTGTTCTTGACAGCAGAACTTTGCTCAGGGACAGTATTTTTCCCTCTTCTTCCCCAACAGCCGTATGAAGTGTTGATAAAGATATTATCCACAGCATCAGCATCCTTTGATTGCTCTTTTAGGCTGTGTGTCTGGATGGAAACCTAGCAACACAATAAGGGTATTGAAGGGAGATGTTTCAATAGCTACCTTTCTTTTATCACACTGGATGCATCTTCAGAGGTTAGACTCATCAAGCCAGTCTTTTTACCCCTCTGGAGCCTGACAGTTTGATTCCCTAAGCCTGGAATAAAACAGACCTGAGCTAGTGAAAGAGACAACAAAGATGGAGTGAAACTGTTAATATGATAAAAGATCCATTCCTCCTTTCTTCCTGCTGCCCCTGTGAATATCTGCTGTGCTCCCACGAGGAGAATACTCTGCTATGGAGGGAGAATGCTCATCTAACTGAAAAATGATTCAAGGGGAAACTAGCTATCAGCGTTTGTGACCGTTTCACCTCGACACACACGGGGAAAAGCTAAGGGACAAATGGCCCAGAGCAATATGTGACAGTATAATATGTGAGAGCCAGGCTGGCATTTGGGAAGCAGCATCAGCATCATCCCAATCACTCTCTGTGGTGAAGACTGTGATTCTGCAGCATACAGAGCCAAATTCATCGTCAGGGGTGAAAAAACCCGCTACGTGAAGTCACCGACACTCTATATTTACCTCACTGACTGTATTCTGGTGTTGATGGCTCTGCTGACAGCCCCCTTGTTTGCTGCTGTACTCTTTGCAGCGGTGGAGTCAGGCGCTTGGAGGCAGTCGGGGTGACAGGCTCTGTGCGATCTGGGGGCACAGAGGTGAGGGATTTCACACTGGTGAAAGCTCTGTTGGTTTGCAGGTGGTTTGGGGAAAATGCCTTTCCCTGCTGCTAAACATTCTCTCCATCTCTAGAATGTCCTTGGCCCCACCTCCCAAGATCTACTTTTTCAGCGCTGATGAATTAAACATCACAAATGCCTTTGTCAGGCCAGCAGAAGGAGTGGTTCAGTTACAGGAGAACTCTGGCCACTTCTGTAGCTGCTTCTGAACTGTCAGTGAGTGGTGCTTTTAACGAGCCCTATTGTGCAGGAGTGTATGGGGCTGGCTTCGGGGTGTGTGTATATGAACCTATAGCAGGAGGGTGATGGGGGGGGTGGGTTTCCGTATGGCACCGCGGAGGGTGTAAATACAGTGCTGTGAACGTTTGAGCATCAGGAAAACCACAGCACATCTGAAATCCTGTGATGCCAGTGCTCCCAGATAAGTGCTGCTTATGCAAAGACTTGCCTGGTGGGTACAGGTACTTAAGAAGTAAGCTTGACTGAAACTGGAGAGGGACATGAGTTCATAACCCCATGGCACATGGAAAATCTGGATAAGCTGTGATTTTCATTTCTGAAGTTTGAAGAGGTCCTGCTGTGAGTCCCAGGGTCTCTGGGTGATGCTCCGTGGTCTCTGTGCATGCCGACGTGCAGTAAATCCTGGCAAGGCTCTCCTTAGCACGAAGCATTTAGCATACAGTTGGTGTAATCCTCTAATCTTATCAAGCACTGACATAAATGAGAACTGAACGGATTAATTCATATTAAAAAGAGAAATCAAACCCTGTTGTATTTCACAATGTAGTGCACAAAATACCTCCTTTCTCTTACCCCATTCGCTTAATTTTTAATCCATCGTTTGTTTTAAAGCACCCGAGTGTAGCTTTGGGCTCAGTGATGAAAGGTACTGGATAATCTGCTCTCCTGTGCTGGGAGTTTATCTGCTGTTCAAGTAGCCTCAAGGGGTTTCAGGATCAGAGCCAGTACGTGGTCTGGGCGGTCTGGCTGCTGGAAGATGCAGGGTTGCCAGAGGAAAGAGCTGCTGGTGAGTGTGGGTACTGTTAGCTCCTCAGTGACAAGCAGTCGCTAACCCTAACTTCTGCGCCGGTCAGGAGGAGCAGAACAGGAGCTGTGCTGTCTTTCTTCCCACACACCTCTTTGTGCCTCTCTCTGTGGAGAGATAAACCAGCCCTCCCGAGGTGCCTGTGGAAACGGCTGCGCTGCTCCATGAATGTGTGGCCAGGGGCAGGCAAATGTGTTTCCAGACGTTTTGATGAAGTTGAGCAATGAAATATTAGTTTCTAGCACTCCCTTACGTCTCCCCCGTGTTACCACGGAATGGGCTATCCCTTTAAATGATTGATTTCGCACACATTTCCTGGAGTTCATCTTGATGCAGCTTTACCAGGGTGAATTTTCTCTGAGGTCTGGCCTTGCTGGTGCTGTTCCTAAGGGCAGGATTTTGCCTCCTTTCCCTGTGCAGAGAAGAACCATGGGGAGCTCTGCTGCCTTCAGCGAGAGGTGCTGCGGTGCCTGTGACTCAGACAGCAGGCAATTGAAAGGACAGATTAAGCAGTGTGAGTATGGATTGCAATGCTCTGGTCCTTAATGAATAATTCAGTAACATGGAGGAGACGATGTAAGAGTTAAGTGCTTAATCCAGCTCTAGGTGAAGTCAGCAAGATCCTTTCCATTGACCCCTTGCATGGGCTTCACTGTGAGTTTGTAGATTGTCCCATTGATGGCAGTGTGCTTCAGGCAGGAGCTGCGACTCTCTAGCACCCGGTAGAATATTTACAACCCTTTTCCTGGTCACACTGTCA
Organism: Phoeniculus purpureus; assembly: GCA_028565055.1. Lineage (NCBI taxonomy): Eukaryota > Metazoa > Chordata > Aves > Bucerotiformes > Phoeniculidae > Phoeniculus > Phoeniculus purpureus. Next base: position 4,398,368 of record JAOXOE010000851.1, on the reverse strand, counting down.
CTGACTGGCCCCTGCAGCACCATGAGAGAAGTTTCCTGAGGTTTCAGCACTGCTGTTGAGTCATGCTGGTATATGCTGAAATGTTTCCTAGCTGCAGTATCACATCATTCACAGGAGAAAATACAGACACCAGAAGTTTGGCAAAACAAGCACCAGTTTCGTTTTGGCTGCTCAGAGCTGGGGATGATGCCCACCTTTTGCAAGAACAAGGCACTTGCATGTCATTTGGATTTCACCAGCACTGGGCACTCAGCACTTCACAGCTTAGGAGTTCACTTGTGTCTGTTCCTGCCAGTGGCTGAGTGTGATCAGCCTTCATGGGGGTGAATTGAACCTGCAGGCGCTGGAATTGCTCCTAGGAGACCTGGTGTGGTGAGAGTGGCAGAGCAGCTCTCTTTTGCTGATGGGAAGCAGAGGATGCTCTGCAACAGCAGCTGCTGATTTATGCTGTGGGAATGCCCCAGGGGCTCTGTTTTCCCATAAAGGTACAGAGCAGTGCTAGGAATAAGCAGTGCTGGGTTTGGATGAGAGCACCATCACTGTCTTGGAGGGGCAGAGCATCTCCTCTTTCCTGTTCTAACTCAGGAAGCCCCTGCCCTTGCTGTCAGCCTGGGGGTCTTGGCAGCGCAGCGGTCTTTCTTTGTCTGTGGGGGACATCCAGATGTAGGTTGTCTCCTGCACTGAAATTAGGGCTTCACAGATCCCTGACCCTTTTCTGCTGTTTTATCTCTGCCTGCTGAGAGAGGAGGCTGGGAGAAGAAGACTGGGATACTTCCCCCGCCATCTGCCTTAAGGCAGCAGACTTGGAAGTTGGCATAGTTAATTCCTGAGCTTTGCCAAGCTCTGTTAATAGAGAGCAGCTCCTCCCGAGTAGAAGGCAGTTCCCGTTACAGAAATAGTGGGGAAGGGGGAGAGGCCAATGTGTTTGCAGGGGGTGAAAGACATACTGGCAGTCGTCTGGTCCTTAAACTGCTGCTGGCCTTGACTTTCTGCTTTTTTTTTAATGGGGGAGAGTCAGAGGTGAGAGCACTTCTTCTGCTTGGACTGCAAGGTGTGGATGATTCTGCTTCCAGGGCCTGGTTCTGCAGCTGCAGTCTCACTCGCACTGTGTAAATGCGGTCATGGCAGTGCAGTCACTTTGGATTTGTTACTGGGAACGTGAGCCCAGGACCTGCCTGCTGACTGTGTGGGCTTCAGGGCATCCTGTCTGATGCTGCCACTGATGTTCATCCCATGGTAGTTTTGCATAGCAGAAATTTCTTTGACTTGGGCACGGGAAGGGTCTCTGGGAGACTCTGCTTTTACTCTGAGCAGTAGCAGAGGAGGAAACTTGTGTGTTAGCATCACAGGTTTCTGTGGGGTGTTAACACCTCTGCACTTTATGCTACAGGAGGAGCTGGGGCACGTGGTAATCACAGCAAAGGATTGGGAAGAGCTGGGTCCTGTTGTTGCCCTGATACAAACCTTGTCGTCTGTGAGCAAGTCTGGAAGGTTGCTGTAGCAAAGATGGCTCTGGATTTTGGATGCCCCAGGCAGATTCTGGGCACCCAGGTTTTGTTGCTGTTAACTGGAGCTGTAGATGCGGGCAGCTAGAACTTAATGGTAGCTGTAAGTTGCCTGGTCTGTGTTTAGCTTCTGTTAAAGCAAGCTGGATTGCAGCAGAGCTGGAGCAAGACTGTGGAGCCTTGCTCCATTCATTTGCGAGCTCGTGTCTAATCCAACCTATTTCCCTAGAGGAATAAGGGAATTGGGTCTGATAGGTGTTTGCAAAGGGTTTGTGCTGCCTGTGATAGAAACCACTATGATGCACAAATGCAAAGTGCTCTTTGCTCCTGGGGGGACATGCTGGATGTTGACTTGTTTCTTGGCACCGTTGTACGCCCGGGAGATGGGAAGGAATTGCTTTTGAGAGCTGTGTTAGTGTCTGTGGAGATGATTTGGTAAGAAAAGCACAAAACACCACCTAATCCTTTCTGCTACTTGGGGTGCTGTGAACACACAGCGCACTTGATTTTCTGAATCGCATTGTTTGTCTTTCTGTTCCTCTTTTTAACAAGGCAAATGAATTCCTGAAGAGGATGGGGCTGCAAACTCAGATTTGAGCTGGAGCCCAGCAGGGTGTTTTAAATGTGTCTGAGAAAAACCCAGAGCAACCCTGGCTCCTGCTTGTAAATAGAGTCTGGCCAAATCCTCTGTCTTCATATTTCCTCTGCCACCTCTTTCCCGCCACCTTCCGCCTCGCGCTCCCTCCCACTTGCTCTCCAGCTAACAACTCGGGCGCCAGGTTTAATCTCCAAGCCAATTTTTATGGCTGGGTTGAAATGGAAAGGTGGACAGGCCCACAAGAGCATGAAAGCGACTCAATAAAGAAGCGGGTCCCGTTTAAACAGAGGGCTGTGACTCTGCACAATAGAGACAACAGCTTGTTTTGAAAGCTGGATCTGTGTTGCTGGAAAGCTTGGGCTGGCTCCTGAACCATGCAGGAGGCTGCTCCTCCTGGCGCTTCCTGCCAACAGCTGCAATTCCCAGTCTCCAGGCGTTGCAAGCTGCGGTTCTTCAGGACCCACTGAGCGTTGGACTCGCCTGAGCGTCCAATGTACGGACGTGTTTCAGGATCTGATCTACGCGCCTCGAGACCTACTTTTCCACTTCCAAACAGCATTTTACCTCTCTTTGTCTCCCGGTCCTAGCCATGGAACAGTGGGTGACTGAGCTGTGGACTTTGGTGTCCTCTGGCCCGTTTCACTTCTGTCACAGCTGTTAATATCTCTGTGCACGGAGCGTGGTAGAAACGCCACAGCGGCACAGGGAGCTATAAAACACCAGCCTGTGACAAGTGGAAACAAGATATATCAGCAGGTAAATGTTTCATCCCCTGTGGCACTGCTTAAGCTGAAGAAAAGAAGCTTCGTTCCTGTAAATCTGCTATGTGGAAGCAATTCCTTCATGAAAGTTACCTCACGCTAACTGCAGAGTCCGTAGCACGGGTTTCTGTGTGAATAGTGCAGTAAAGCATTTCACCTTATTTAGATGCCAGTAACTGAGAGCTGTGCTGCAAGTAGCAGAGACACATCAAGACTGTGATGACATTTCCTTTACAGACCCTCCTCCCAGTTTCTTCTGTTTCCCCTGGATTTCTGCTCTCTTGTGGGGGAGCTGCTTCCTTCTTGGCACACATGCAGCTAAATTCACTCCTGCATGTTCACCACCTGCCTACGTTCCTGTCTCCCCGGTTATGTCGCAGATCCTGGTACTGGCTGCATCCCTTTTCTTCTGGGTGGTTTGGGAAGAGTCTGCAGTGAGTTTGCTCCAACCGGAACTGGTTTGCAGAGGGCCAGATGCGGTTCCACTTCAGTACAGGGCAGAGGGGTGAATCTCTTGGAAAATGAATTTAGAGCTGTCTGTTCAAGAACAGCCCGTGTTTGCTTGTGAAGGGAGATCCAGAAGGCTTTGGGATGTTGTGAGAGGCTGGAAGATGGGGTCTCAGGCTCTGCAGTACGAGAGTGCAGAAGCAGCTGATGTGGTTTGCCCCAGGAGGGCTGGAAAAGCTACTGGCAGAGCCCGAATGTTTTCTTTGCTGTCATGTTTTAATTGCAGGTCTCCATCCTGTGGTTTGCACAAGTGGCATCTCAGCCAGTGAATGCCCAGCTGGGAAGTGTGGGATGTGGCAAGGAACTGGGAACAATTACAGGAAATGCTTTGACCCTTTGCCAGAGGGCAGTCCCTTGGTGTCCTTTGGGAGCTGTGCAGGTCCTATGGCTCTGGAACTTTGAACATGTGGTGGCAGAAGGGAAATAGGGGTGAAGGTGGTGCCTGCCCCTTTCTGAACTGCTTCTGTGCCAGGCATAGGTCATGCTCCTCTGGGCCTGTACTGGGAGGGAGGAGAGGAGGGGCAAGAGAAGGGTCACTGCTGCCACATCAACTCATTCCCAGTGGCCTAAATCTGTATCCTGCAGACTCGGCTTCAGTGGCAGCTTCTGGGAGCTGCTGCCAGCAGTATTTCCCCCCCGTCCCAGGGACTAACAGGAACCAGCACTTAGTGTCTCTTGTCTGTATTAGGAAGCATCCTGGACTCTGCCCGAGATTAATGTGTCATTAAAGCCTGTTTGCTTATTCAGAAAGCCTGCCCCCTCCTCTGCTAACAGTCTGCAGGACTGTGCTCATTGAGCTGCGCTAACATTTAATGTGAGTTTCTGCATGGTTGCTGCAGCTGGCAGTAAGCTTTAAGTCCTTGTACTGGCAGGGGAGCTGCTGACGTGCTGTTCAGGCACTGAGGCATCTTGTCTCGTCTCCACAGCCTCCTCTTCCCCTCAGGAAGTTTTCCTTCTGTTCTGAAAAGCCTTGTGTTCATCCAGGTCCTGCTCTGGACCAGTCAGCTGTGGCCCAAGAGGCTCTCCAGCCTCTGGGTTTTACAGCAGCGCTTCCAGATCTCTTGCTGTTCCTGGGAGGATGAAGAGGCAGTGCTAATTAATCGGGTTCCAGAAGTACCAGGTTTTTCATGGGAGGAGAGCAGCTTGCTGCGTGTTTCAGAGGCAGGGAAGTGTGGGAGGTAAGAATAACATACCTGCTCGGATCCCTCTTTATAGGCTGCTGAGAGCCAGCAAGCTCCCAGCTCCTTTGTCAGTCCCTCCTGATCCAGTAGTAACTTTTCCAGGGCTGATAACAGAGTGTAGTCTGCTCTGCTTATTCCCACTCAGCTGCCAGGATGGATTCTCCCCAAAACTCAGACGCTTGTGTTGTCACAAATCAGGGGCCGTGTCTGTTCCACACATGATGGCCCTGCATGTTACAGGGGGTTGGTCTAGATGACCTCTGTAGGTCCTTTCCAACCCAATACGTACAATGATTCTACGAGCTCAGGTCAGTGCAGGTTCATGAATAACCTTGAGACTGTCTTCTGCTCCCTCATTTACGACAGGGTGCAGCATCACCCGTTCCTCTTCCATGCCAGTATGTGGAGAGCTCTGCTGCAGAAGTCTGTGTGATTGAAATGCCATGGGGGCTCTGTCCCCACCACAGATGGGAGCCCTTACAGCCTTTGTGGTGTGTTCTGGCATCAGTAAATCAGAGCAGCGAAGAGGCAAGACCTGTAGATCCATCAGCGTGTGGCTAGGCGGCAGCTGGGGTGAGGCCCTGTGACCTGTGCGATGCTGGCACATGCAGATAGGACATTCTGCCTCCTGCTCCTGGAAAGTCAGAGCACAATGAGTGGAGCTGGCTGAACACAGACACTTCAGGTGAAGGGGAGTACTTGAATGTTTCCTCTTAACCTTTATTGTACTTTTTATGTTGAAGTGGCAGGAAGTGGAGATGAAATAGCAGCCTGTATTGTGGCTGGCAAGAAGGTCTTGGCATTCCTGCATGGCCTTTCCTGTTGCTGCCCACAGCACCACAACCAGCAAAGTCACACACAGAATCACAGAACATTAAGGATTGGAAGGGGCCTTGAAAGACCATCCAGTCCAATCCTCCTGCCACAGCAGGATCACCTAGACCAAGTTGCACAGGAACACGTCCAGGTGGGTTTGAAACATCTCCAGAGAAGGAGAGTCCACAACCCCCCTGGGCAGCCCCTTCCAGGGCTCTGTCACCCTCACTGGGAAGAGGTTCCTTCTCACATTCATACGGAACCTCCTGTGTTCCAGCTCACACCCATTGCCCCTTGTCTTATCACTAGATGCCACTGAGCAGAGCCTGGCTCCATCCTCCTGACACCCACCCTTCACATATT
>JAOXOE010000851.1:4356332-4392537 GCA_028565055.1 Phoeniculus purpureus | reverse complement strand
GCTCAGCTAACTTTAACTTCAAGATTACAGTGTCCGTGGGAACTCAGGCTCTCTTGCTCTCTTGCAAGACTTTATGGCATTCATGCTCTCGGTACCAATTCTGACAGATCATGTCCCTTTTCAAGAAGCCATCCTGCCACATGCCCCGGCACGGCTGGTCACAGCCATGACCTGCGCGTGTTCCTCTTCCTCCCCAGATGCCACTACAGCAACCTGGCCTTCTCCCTGATGGCACACGTGCTGGCCGACCACGCCGCCGAGGGCCAGTACCAGCGCTGGGTCACGGAGAACATCCTGGACCGCCTGGGGATGGAGGACACCGGCTTCGACATCACCCCGCCGGTCCGGTCGCAGATGGCTGTGGGCTTCTACGGCAGCCAGCAGCCAGCCCCTCTCTACGACCTCGGCTGGTACAGACCCTCCGGGCAGATGTACTCCACAGCTGCTGACCTCGCCAAGCTGGCCATGGTCTTCTTGGGCACCTACCACCGCCGCCTGCTGGAGCCCGACACGGTGAAGACAATGCTGACCCCTGTGCTCAAGTGCTCCAGCGACTACTTCGCCAACAAGACCGGGACGCCCTGGGAGATCAACGAGCAGCTGGGCTATGACGTCGTTAGGAAGGACGGAGACCTCGACGGCTACGCAGCCACCTTCTCCCTCGTGCCCAAGCTCCGCCTGAGCTTCATCGTGCTGATGGCGGGGCCCCGGCCGCAGGGCGGGGACGTCGTGACCCAGACGTACGAGCACCTGATTCCTGCCATGGAGACGGCCTTCAGGGAGGCCGAGAAAAGCCTGGGTCCACCTCCGAGCCCAGGCCCTTACGTGGGCTACTACACCTACTCCAACCTGACGTTCTACGAGATCAAGGCGGGAGCCGGCGGGGTGCTGGTGATGCAGCAGTTCGGGCCCCACGCGGAGCAGCTGATCCCCGAGAAGTACCGCGCGATCAAGCTCCACCACCTGGAGGACCGCGTCTTCCAGGTCGTGCTCGACAAGGAGTTCCCGTGCGTCCTGCGCCTGGGCTCTGCCTCCGTCTCGCTGGAGACCCAAAACGGGCAGCTCTTCAACTTCCACCCGTTCGACCGCAAGGGTCTGTCCCCCGGCTTCGACGCGCCGGGGCTGAACACGTACAACGTGCTGCGTGTCCCTCGCAGACCCGTCTTCTACAGCTGAGGGTCCCCTCTCCGCCTCCACCTCCGTGTCTCGTCAGACTCTCCGGTCCGCGGGGCTGGGCCCAACAGACGCCCCGTCCCACAGCTGAAACCGCCTCAGAGGCTTGCAGCCCCTGGCGGCGCATCGCGGGCCGGCTGCCGGCTGGGAACGGCTGCTGAGGAAAGAGGGGGAGTGCGCGGGGGGCTTGGGGTGACCTGAGCAGAAGCCAAGCACTGGAGTCTTCACGGCTGTCTCTGGGCGAGCAGTGGGGTGACGGACTGGTGTCCCCAGTGGGGCGGGATCAGGGTTTCTCGGTTCTCCCAAAGGTCTGCCTGGGGCTCTCCAGAGGCCCCTCTGCCACGGGCAGGCAGGATCCCTCCCCCGGGCGCTGCGGCACAGCACCAGCCTGGCCCCAGGACATCACAGTCTGCTTCTGCGTTGGGCAAGGGAACAGGCACAAAGGCGGTGGTGGCCTGGAGCCGCAGATCTGGTGGGGAGAGGCTGGGCATGAGCCAGTGACGCGCGCTCACCGCCCAGAGAGCCAACCGCACCCCGGGCTGCGCCACGACCGGGCTCCAGCAGCTCCGGGGAGGTGGTCCTGCTGCTCTGCTCCGCTCTCCTGGGCCCTCACCTGCAGAGCTGCATCTGGCTCTGGAGTCCGCAGAGCAAGACCAGAACCAGAGGAGAAACCACGTGAGGGCAGCACTTGTCTGCTCTGAGGACAGGCTGAGCTGGGGCTGCTCAGCCTGGGGGAGAGGAGGCTCCAAGGACGGCTGCCTGAAGCCTTCTGGTACCTAGAGGGGACCTGTAAGAGACGTGGGGACAGCTGTTGGTGGGTGTCTGTTGCAGCAGAACAAGGGCTGAGCAGCTCAAACCAGAAAAGGGAGGTTCGTGCTGAGGGTGGTGAAGGCAGGAGGTTCACACTGAAGCTGATGAAGGCAGGAGCAGGTTGCCCAGAGAGGCAGCAGATGCCCCGTTTCTGGATGTATCCCAGGTCCGGCTGGACGGGTCTCTGGGCAGCCCGACCTGTCCGAGGAGGCGTCTGCTCACTGCAGGGAGGCTGGACTGGGTGACCCTTCAAGGTCTTTTCCAACCCAAAGCACCCTGTGACTCTAGGACTTCTGACTCTCTGCTGAGGTACAGAGGCTGCTCCTTGCTCCTGGAGCGCTGGGCAGCGAGGAGCTGAATGAGCTGTAACGAGGGCAGGGCAGAGTGTGGGCAGGAACAGCCCCAGGGGCCAGCACAGGCTGGGGACTGAGCTGCGGGATCCCGAGCAGCGCAGGGCGAGAGGCGCCTGCGGGTGCTGATGGACAGCGGGTGGCCGGCAGCCGGCGGTGTCGCCCTCTTGTGGCCAGCAGGGCAAACGGCACCCTGGGGTGGCGACGCTTAAAACCCGCCTGGACGGTTCCGGGGGCTCCTGCTGTGGCCGGGGGTTGGACTGGGTGATCTTTCAAGGTCCCCTCCCATCCCTGACGTCCTGTGATTCTGTAGGGCTCCGGCACGGCCGCGGGGCTCTGCTGCTGAGAAGAGGCTAGCAGAAGGTTTCCAAGGCCGTTTGCCACCCTCCCGCGCTGTGACGGGCGGTGTTGACCCGGCCCCGCTCCGCAGGTGTCACCACTGTTTATCAAGCAATAAACACAGCCCTGTCTTTCAACGCGGCTGGTGTTGGGGTTAAGACAACAGAGGGTGAGTGTCTCTCCCCACCCATGGTGACAGCCCGGAGAGGCAAACAGCACCAGGCTCAGGCAGGGACTCGCTTGCCCGGCTGCTGTGCCCTTTGCCGTGCCCAGGGAGGGCACACGGGGCATCCTCGGAGGCCGGTCCCTGCCGTCCCAAACCAGCCACCAGCCTTTGCTCACCAGGCTCTCTGTAGGCATGGCTCTGGCACAGCTCCTCCATGTCCGATGCACAGGTCCTCTCTGGCTACCACAGCCATGGACTTGCTTCCCACTGCCAGCCTTCATTCCTGAGGGAGGAAGGACCTTGCCTTCTGCTGAACAGCCGGCTCGGGGTTGGCCTGGGTGATTCTGAAGGTCTTTTCCAGCCTAAACGAGTCTACGATTCTATGAAACAGCTGCTGAAAGTCTTGAAGCCCACTGCAAGTCAAGGGAGCATCTTCGGGGACACGCACGGAGTGGTGGCTGCACCTCCAGACCTTCGCCAACCGCTCACACTCCCAGCGCATGGGCAGCTGAGACTGACCGGCTCAGTTGTGAGGCAGAGAGGCAGCCAGCCTGGATGTGAGGAGGCACCAGGCAGCCCAGCCTGGATGTGAGGGGCCACCAGCAGAGAGGCACCGGGCAGCCAGCCTGGATGTGAGGGGCCACCACCTGCAGAGCTGGGGGTCTTCACCGCCTCCTTCACTTGGAGCAGCGCTGCAGAGAAACTGTGGGATAGCTGAGATGACTCCAGTGTCCTTGGAGGCAGCGACGGGTCAGGGAGCACAGAAAACACAAACCGAGACTAGATAAGATGGGAACGAGGAGGAAATGACCCTGGGGCTCGTGAGCAGCTGATAACGAGAACAAGGCTGGGCTGACGTCAGTTGCCGTGAGCAGAACTGGGTTAGCGATGGGTGTGAACTGCGGGAACTGGTCGGTTCCAAGATAACAGCTGCAGGGAAGTCGTTTAGATAACAGGCAGCGCAAGCCCAGGACTGCCGGGCAGGGGCCGCGGATTCCCCTCCCGCGCAGGTCCTTATCTCCCAGGAGTGACCCAGAAGAGCTGCCTCTGCTCTGGGAGGGAGATGCCGCCGTGCTGCTGGCCCCGGGTCTGCTCGGATCGGTCGTCAGGGGCAGGGTCCCGGTTCCCCAGGGCACTTGTTAGCTCCGAGGAGGCACCGAGCGTCCTGCGGGGTGGTCTGGCGGGCGGCTGCCAGCTGTGACCCGCAGCAGGGCAGAGCTGCCCGGGGACGCCGCGGCTCGGCCGGCCGCACGGCTCTCACCTGCTGGGCACGGCTTTATAAGGGCTAGTGCTCAGCACCAGCTCCGAGTGCCAGAGCGAGGCTGGAAGAGGTTTGGTGGGTTTTGGGAGGAGGATGAACGACTGGCAGCAGCGACAGCCAGTGGCCCTGGAGAGGGCTCAGCAGCTCGGATCCTGTCTGGCTGGACACAGCAGCCTTTGCCCACATCCCTCTGCAGAGCTCCATCGCCAGCAGGTGCTCTGTCACCCACTGCTGGCCCGTTCCTGGCCACAGCAGGACCAGTCGGCCTCAGGACACAGGATCTGCAGCTGGCCCTGGGCAAACGCTGAGCAGGCAGCAGCCCTTCGGGGCAGGGCTCCTGTGCCCTGGATTCTGTTTGACAGCAGCCGTGCTGAAGCCTGACAAGCGCACAGGTGAGGGAGCTCTGGTCTGCCCGGCCTCTCCCCAGACTCGGCTGTCCCCTCGCACCCAGCGCTCACAAGGAACACGGGCTGACCCTGCTCCTCAGCCAGCAGAGCTGCTGCCCCTCGGGAGGGGATGGGTTGGCCCTCTCCAGGGGGAAGCTTCTCCTCAGGGCCAACCCAACCTCCCCTGGGGCAGCCTGAGGCTGTCCCTTGTTGCTGGGGAGAAGAGACCGACCCCCAGCTCTCTGCACCCTCCTGCCAGGCAGATGCAGACGGCAGTGGGGGTTCCCCTCAGCCCCCTTCTCTCCAGACCAACCAGCTCCCTGAGCTGCTCCTCTCAGGGTCTGCTCCCCCTGGGATCACCGAATCCAACCACCACCTCTCCTCTACAAGGTCACCCCTAAGTCCAACCTCTGACAAACCCCTGTGCCCTGCGCGGTGCAGCCTGAACCTGCTGCTGGGGTTAGCAGCAGCCGAGGCAGTGACAGGGCCAGTGAAGGGCGATTCACAGCCAGAGCCAACCGCCCCCGAGCCGGCTGCCAGCATCATGCTGCGAGACTGGCTTCCGCAGGTGAAGGCGGCGCAGATGCGGTGCCACAGCCCCGGCTCCTCCGAAGGGACGGTGCCTCGCAGGTCGGAGGCTGCGAGCCCTGGGCCAGCCCGACGGAGGACCCGCTCGCCCCTTACGGCCACAGGCAAAACTCAGACCCAGCTTGAGGGACAACAAAATCACTTTTAATTTCAACAGCAGAGAACCCACCACCAGAGACAGAGAGAGACCAGCCACGGCCGTGCCCAGCCCCAGCCCAGCTCTGCCGCTGCTTCCTCTCCCCTCAGGGGAACGACCCGCGGCAGAGCCCCCCAGCAGCAACGTGGTGTCGCCCCTCACGGGGAGGCGCCCCCTGGACTCTCATAAAACCACAGAGCACGGGCGATGGGAAGGGACCTCCAGAGATCCCCCAGCCCTGTCCCCCTGCCAGAGCAGGACCCCCTAGAGCACAGGCTGCCGACAGGTCTACTCCACCACAACCCAGAAGGTTCTGCTGCAGAGCCTCCCCTCCGTCCTCCTCTGCACAAAGCTGGGCAACCCTGTGGCTGTGTCCCCCCACCTTCCGCCTGACAGAAAGAGAAATCAGAGCCCAAAGCGAACAACTCAGAAGCCCCAAAACCCACCAACCCACCTCCCCTCTGCACTTCACCTGCAGCGGCTCTGGTCAGCTCAGCGTGATCCAGAGGTGGATCCGGCACCGAGCTGGGTCCAGCCTCGGCCAAGCCTCTTACAGGGGCCGTGCTGAACCTCCTCCCCACTGCCAGGCTCAAACCACACTTCAGCTCGCGCGTGGCACAGCCCAGGCAGAACTGAAAGCCCTCAGGTGAGGCCGAGAGCCTCCTCGTTGCCCAGACCCAGCTCTGCTGCTGGTCGGCACCACCGGTGGCCCCTGCTGTGGCCACTTCGGGATGACTCTCACTGAGTCTGCACGAGCCGGCAGCTCCTGTCCGACTGCCGCGGCGAAGGGCCCCCAGGAGTGATTTGTTAGCGTGATCTCGCGGTGTGAGCGGCAGCGTCCTTGGGGCCGGTTCAGTGCCCCTCAGAAGCAGCCGGCGCAGGCAGCGTTGGCACAGATCTCACACAGGTCGGAGTCTTGGACGGCCAGGACTGTGGGAGAGAAGGGAGAGGGTTTGCATGAGACGGCCGGCGACGTCTACAGGGCAGAGCCCCACACCGAGGGGCTTGGAGATGCCACCACTGCTCTGTGAGCTGCTCTGCCCCCGGGCAGCTTGAGTCTGGGAGGCACCACAGACCGGTTGGTGTCACCGGCGTCTCCCCCCTCCAATAGGTTGCCGGGAAACGCAGCCCCTTCTTCCGCGCTGGTCGGAGGGAGCCGTCAGACCTGACCTGCTCGCAGTCCGCGGTGACCTAGAACTGACTGACACGACCCTGCCCTTCCCACGAGCCAGAGGAGATCGTGACCTCTCCTGCTCCGAGCGCCCCAAGCCTGTGCCTCCGAAGGGCCTCCGAGGCTGAAGCAGACCGATGGGTGGGCTACAGCTGCACCCACTGCAGCAGGAGCCCTCCCGCAGGGGGCTCGCAGCCAGCGCGCTCCCAGCCTCGCAGGAGCGAGCGCCAAAGGCAGGGGGGCCTCTCTCCGCTGCTTCACAAGTCCCTGCCTTACTCTGCCTGATGCTGCCTGAGACGTGAACGCTGGGGAGGGCGATGCCGGGGACCACCCAGGCACCCGGCCGGTGCCGGGCACACCTACACATGCGGCCAGTGCCAGGGGCACCTACGTACCCAGCCGGTGCCAGGGGCACCTACGTACCCAGCCGCTCAAAGACCCCGGGGGCGTCTGGTCTCTTGCACACAGAGCGCAAGTCCTCGGGGAGCTCTTCAGCGTCGCACGGAGAGGAGCTGCCCTTCGGCACCACCAGGCGAGGGCTGGCCCGTCTCTTCCCGTCCATAATCTCCTTCAGCTTCTTCGCAGACTCCAGGGAGATTTTCACGTCTCTGACCTACACCAAAGCGGGAAGCAAAAGGCATCAGGAGGCCGTTCGCGAGTCAGACCCAGCCCGCTCCAGCCGCCAGCCCCCCAGATCCTCTGTCGCGGGGAAGAGATGGCGCCGGGACAAAGCCTGGGGACAAGGGTCCCCAGCCCCAGGGCCCCCAGCACAGTGACCTGAGGAGGCCAAGGAAGTGATCAGGGGGCTGGAGCCCCTCTGCTGTGGGGATGAGAGTCCCTCTGCTGTGGGGACGAGAGTTGGGGCTCTTCAGCCTGACAGGCAGGTGGCTGCACAGAGACCTTGAGGAGCTCCTCAGACCTAAAGGGGGTCTGCAGGGAAGCCGGAGGCAGAACTTCTGGCTGGGGCTGTCGTGGCAGGACAAGGGGTGACGGTTTTAAACTCGAAGAGGAGATTCAGAGCGGACAGAGGGTGAAGAACTCCTTCACCCCGAGGGCGGTGAAGCAGCGCAGCAGGTTGGCTTCCCGGGAAGGTAGTGGAGGCTCCATCCCTGCAAACACTCAAAGTCAGGCTGGCTGCGGCCCTGGGCAACTGGAGACGTCCCTGGACTCGATGGCCTTGCAAGAGCCCTTCCACCCCAGTGCGTTCTGCGACCCTCTGAACTGGAACTGGCTCTGCTCACCCGGAGAGCCCAGCGAACGGGCTCCGAGCGCAAGGAGAGCTGCCTTCGCACCGCGCGGGCCGCAGCTCTCGTCCCGAGCCGCTCGGCGGCAGGGAATCTCAAGACACTGACCCTTTGCAGCCCTGAGAGCAAGTCGAGAGACCTTCTGCCTTCCGGAGCACTTTGTGCAACGAGGGACCTCTGACACGAGGCGCAACCTGCCGGCGGGTGCCCCCTGCTCGCTGCAGGGGCCCTGCTCTAGGTGACCACCACGGGTCCAGTCCAGCCAACGGGTCTGACGATCCCCTAGCAAGGGAGAGGGATGTTTGGGGAGGGAGTTCAGAGAACAAGGGTCGCACCCAGAGGAATCAGTCAGACCTCCGAGACCTCCCGGAGCCCCCCCGGAGGGGGAAGGACTAAGAACTCGGAGCCTAGGGACGAAGTGCAGCTCCCCAGCTGCGCCGCCCGCAGCCTGAACCGCACCCGGCACCGGCCACTCGCCCGTGGCTGCCTTTACACCCCTACGGGCAGGAAACTGAGATCGTTTGTTTAGCAGGCAGGAAGGTGGCAGCTGCCCTGGAAGCTCCACATGAGAGAAACCCCCGAGAACCTGCTGCACGCGAGCAGAGACAGTGTTAGCGAAGCCTCCGCTCTCTTTGTCACCTGAAGAAGCCACCTGCCCTGTGACCAAGCTGCAGCTCCCGGTGTTCCTAGGGGCAGGGGTGCCGGCTCCCCGCTCCCCAGCGCACTGCACCCTGACCGGCTCCGTCCCGGCAGGTTACATCAGGGCTCCTGTTGCGGCTCCAGGCAGTGCCGGCACCGCACGGAACCGGGGGGCCCCACAAAGCAGAGAGCAGAGCACCCACCTGAACGTAGACGGCCTGGCAGCCGTGCACCAGCGCCAGGGCTGCGAGGACCGCGAAGGGCAGGAAGCCTCTCATGGTGCCCTTGCTGACCCAAACCCCTCTGCTTCGCTGCTCTGCCGTCTTTGCCAGGGTCTCCTCTTGGCGCTCAGACCGCCCAGCAGTCGGAGTCCTGGCTCCCAGGGCAGAGCTGGACCTTTATAAAGGCTTCGCAGCGCCTTTGCTTGGTCACCCATTAATCCAAAGCCTTTATTGAGAGGCAATAAACCCCGAGCGGGTGATCGCTCGCCAGCAGTGCCCATCAGTCACACCCAGGCAGGCCCCGGCATTTATGGACCCCGGCCAGGCAACACAGAGCAGCCCGCGACAGAGCCCGGCAGAGGCAGATCTACCGCAGTCTCCACGCGGGCAGCGCCACCGGGGCTCTGGCTACTTCCCGCGGCGCTGCGAGGAGCAGCTTTGGAAGGAGACACAAAAGGACCGGCAGGGTGGGTCCCTCACCTGGCCGGGCAGTTCCCTCCCCTGAGAGGGCAGCGGCGGCCCGGAGCAGACGGACGCAGGCTGCGCCTGCCCCTGCCCAGCCAGAACAGGTCGCGCTGCTGCCGTCACAGCGCCCAGCGACGCCGCACGCCGGGGCTGCGGGACCCTCACCTGCGGCAAGGACAGGGCTCAGCGCACAGCCCTGCAGCACTCAGGTCCCCTCCAGCCCCTCCTGACACACGCAGGTGCCCTCCAGGCTGCTTGGCTCCTTTTGAGGAGCTCTGCACTGCCTCCTCCGAGCGCTCAGAGTTCAGGCGAGCCGTGACGCCGCCTGGCTCCTTGCCCTGCCCAGGGTGCGCAGGTCTCCTCCGTTCCCGCCCCTGGGGGTCTGGGGCTAAAGGATCGCAGGGAGCGAAGCACAAACGGGAGCCAGCGGTGCCTGAGCAGAGCTCCAGCGGAGAAGAGGGGCACTTGGTGGAAGGGAGCTGGTGGGACTTTATTGACAAACCTTCTGCGCGTGGGCTGGACGGCGGGTGGGGTTCAGGGGAAGACTCACTTGACCCCACTCCTCGCCCGTTACTGAGTTCCTCTGCGAACAGCCGGCTGGAGGACAAGCGGCCGCAGCTGAAGTCCTGCAGCTGAAGTCTAGCACAGAAAACACCAGGTCTGTCAGTTCGGCCACTGGCCCCCGTGGTCCTGGGCACCACGTGGCAATAGGAGCCCAAGACCTCGTAGTCCAGCTAGTATTTTATACACCTCTTCCCCCAGTTAGAAGTCCTCGGAGCCGACGCTCTGCCTCTCCTCCTGCAGCGGGGAGGCTGCGCTGTCTCCAGGAGAAGCTACGTTCAGGTACCCGATCTCAGAAGGCTGGGAGGGGGATACGTGGAAGGAGGAGTCCTGGCTCTCAGCTCCCCCTTGAGGCTTCGTGTCTCGCGGGGCCTTCACGGTGCCAGGAGGGTCTGGCGCCTCTCGTGATGGGAAGCTGAAAAGAGGTTTCCTCTCTCAAGCCCTTCTGCCAGCTCTGTCTGAGCCTCTGCCCCTGCCCAGCCCCAAGGCTCCTCCCAGCATCTCCGCGAGGTTGACGGCCAGTGCCCTCTGCCTGGACCAAGGCGCTGATGCCCATCCTCCAGACAAGCAGCTGACTGCCCGACATCCCGGAGCGCCCACAGGCTGGAAGCGCTGAGCTCCAGCAAGACCAGAGCCAGAGAGCCTCTGTGTTCCCCCTGCCTGTTTTGGATCACAGTGCCCCTGGCTACCGCGGGCACAAAAAACCAGAAAAAGCAGAACCCAAAACACCCCTCCGAAAAGAGACCCTTGTAGGGTCCCACCCAAAACCACGGGGGAAGCCCAGAGCAGAGCAGCCCAAACACTCAGCCTCTCCCTCAGCACAGAGAGGCCGTCCCTGCCGCCCCCTTCGGCCCCCCAGTACCTGGCACGGGGCGATGGCAGCACCTTACTCGGGGGTTGGCGCCCACAGAAGTCACCGCTCTTCAAGTCCTGGAAGGAGGAAACGGGATTTTCAGAGGACGGGCTGCACCTCACACCCCACATTTCAACACACAGTCTCCAAAGTGCCCCCGGCCCCACTGCCACCCCTCCCCAGGAGCTCCAGCCCCACAGAGCCACCTCCTCTGGAGGCCTTCCTGGGAGACCTGCTGGAGGGGACCCTGCTCTGGCAGTGGGGTTGGACCGGATGACCTTCCGAGGTCCCTTCCAACCACTCTGCAAGGCACCACTAATGCCGAGGTCTTCCAGCAACTCCACCCCTGCACAAGACCCAGAGTGGCTCCTCTGTCCTGCCCAGCAGGATCTCACGGTGCAGCAGCTTGGGGATGGAGCTGGGACAGCGGAGAGCACTGAGCTTCCTGCTCCCCAGCAACCAGGCCAGGACGTCCCAAGCAGAGGGTCCATTCAGCTCCTCTCCAACCCCCTCAGCCACAGCTACAAGCACCAACCCCACTGGCACGAGACGCCCGCAGCCCATCTGCTGAGACCAAGCCCTCTCTGAGCCTCACCTCTGGGCTGGACACGTGGCCGCTCCTGGGCGCGCGGCTGCAGAGCTGCAGCTTGCTCTTGTGCAGCCGCATGTTCTCCTCGCTCAGGATCTTCACCCTGAGCAGCCACAAGCACAAGACACCAGTTACTCTCCGTCCAGCCCCGCTGCGCTTGCAAAGGGGCGTCTTCTCCTTCAACCTCAACTGCAGGTTGAGGGCTTCGATGGAGAACCACAGAGTCACAGAACATGAGGGATCAGAAAGGACCTTCAAAGATCAGCCAGTCCCATCCCCCCGCCACAGCAGGATCCCCCGGGCCAAGCTGCACAGGAAAGAGGCTGCTTACAGCCCACAGCAATGAAACGTCACAGCACCGGTGACTGGGGCATGGGTCAGACTTCCCTCTGGGTTCCTTCAGAGACATGGGCAGGACAGTGGAGAAGTGTCGGCAAGAGGCAGTGCCCACAGGGATGGACCCCAGGAAGCACCTACCTGCTCTGCAGGGTGGCAATTGTGGAGCGGTTGCTCCACACTGTCTCCTCGTGGTCACTCATCTGCTGGAGGAGGCGCCCGCTCTCCTGGAGCAGCCTCTCGTTCTCAGCAGTGAGCTGGGCGATCCGCACCTTATCCTGAGGGAGACCACAACCAGCGGTTACGCTCTGCTCTTCTCCCCCTGCTGGAGACCACAGAGCACTTGGCCAAAGGGCTCCTACTGCAGCGCGGTGGCTCCCACAAGTGACCTGCAGTGGCAGCGCGGTGGCTCCCACAAGCGATCCTCTCTGGAGAGGCAGACCACAGACTCAGGCTTTGGGGTCAGCCCCAGCGGAAGCGTTCCTGAGGCAAAAGGTGCCACTGCTCAGGGAGTCAGGGGATGGGATTTGAGGACAGGGTCCCCTCCAAGAGCAGCCTAGAGCCAGGAGTTTCCTCCTCCCTCAGTCTGGTCCCTACAAGGACAGGCTGGAGCCTCCTGGTCCTGCCGCCACCCTCGGGCGCAGAGCGGGAGCCGCACGTCAGGCAAAGCTCTGGGTGCTCCAGCGGGCAAACCCGCTCCCGCAAAGCGGCTGTTCCTAGCCCTCAGTGCTGTCACTCCTGAAGGTTCTGGGCAGAAGGCCGGCTCCCGCTCCCCTCCCTGCCCACCCTCCCTCGCACCTTTTCCACTTGGAGCTTGGTCACGCTGAGCTCGTTTTCAAGCTGCTTTATCCTGGCGTCTCTCTGCTTCACCTCGCGGACGAAGGTCTCCTTGGCCCTGCGGATCTTGTCCTTGTGCCGGAGCTGCGTTTCGTTGTATTTCCTGAGCAGGCAGAGACAAACAAGAGGCTGGGAAGCGCTGCTGGGGCGGGAGCAAGGGAGGAGACTTCTGTCGGGATCAGGTGCCCGAAGCCCAGCTGATTCCCTCCTCGGCTTCCCAGGCTGATCACTTCCCACCACTAACTTTGGGGTTCTCGTTGCTGCCAAGGTTCTGCAAAGCGTTGCCCCAACGGCAACTGCTCGAGGGAGAAGGACCCGACACGAACCCAGCAGCAGCCGCCAACGTTGCCAACCCTTGTGCTTGTCCCACCCCACAGCCAGGGAACGGGGCCAGTCGGCTACGGGGAAGCGCCAGTGGGGGGAAGGAACAGCAAAGGAGAATCCCCAAGAGCGAGGGTCCGGCAGACAGGCTGCTACAGGGCTTCAAATGAGACGGGAAAGGCAACGGCGGGGTCCCGGCCAGGCACGTCAGCGGCAGCTCCTGGGCACCACTGGAGTCCACACGTCCCTGCTGCTCAGCCCGTACCTGACATACAGATCCTTCTGGTTCAGGATGCGGACTCCTTCCTCATAAAGGGCTTTGTTTTCCTCCTTCAGCGCTGCAAGCTGCTCAGAAAGCTTCTGGTTCTCCTTGTGACACTGCAGGTGCTGCACAACATCGACCTCTCACTCGTCTCCTCAGCTGAAGGGACCCCTCTCCTCACTTCAGTCTGGCCTCCGAAGCTTCTCTCTCACAAAGCCCAGCCAGCCTTCCCACTACAGAGAGCAGCCACCCCTCCTGCCTCCCAAGGTCACTGCCGGCTCCCCTTCAAGGAGGAAGAGGAGGGTGGACTTCTGTGCTGCTGGAGGGGCACTGGGCTTTGACAGGGGCAAGAGAGGTACCAGATCCCCCCAGGCAGTGGGGTCTGGACAAGGCTTCCTGCAGAAAGCCCCAGGCTCTGCAATAAAAGGGGAAGGGACAGGTGAAGAAGCCACCAGTCCCTCAGAGTTGCATCCCCCGGAAACCTGCGTGAGGTGAGATGGGATGGGATGGATGGATTTTCCCTGCAGCTCTTGACTCAGTCAGTGGGATCTGAAGGGCCCAGCGCTCGGCTGGATCCGCCCTGATTGCGGCCGCTGCCGGGCACAGGTCTCACACCAGGGCAGCCACATCTCCCCTCGGAGCTCCACGCTCTGCACAGCCACCAGCACAGCATCGCCTTGGGAGGGGAGGACCCGCCCCTGCTGCAGCTCACCTCACCCGAGTCAGCCTTCCTCTCATCTTCCAGGACGTGCAGAGTCTTGGCCTGCAGCTCCATGTGCATCTTGGTGAGCGACGACTCCGTCTCCCGGGAGTGCCGGAGCTGCTGCCGCAGCTCCTCCACCTGCTGCTCCAGGAGCTTCCTGCAAGCACATCGGGGTGGCAGCGAGGCTCCGGCGCGGCGCCACGAAGCCAAGGCCACCTGCACGCTGCCTGCGGCTGCCCCGTGCAACACGGGGCCCGGAGAGGAGTCAGGACGCCCGGGCCGTGCCCGTGTCCCAGCGGCACGTGAAAGGGGCCACCAGGTATTCCAGGTCAGCAACCCCAGCGGCACCAAACAGGGGACCGGTGGCCTCTAGAGGCCAAAACAAATGCCCTGGGCTGCCAGGAAGGGCCAAACGCCTTCTGAGGAAGCTGAAGCCTCCACAAACCTTTTTATTGTCAAAGAGGGGCCCTGCAGAGCTCTGCCAGGGACACCAGAGGCCAGCAAGAGAGGCAGGCAGTGGAAGCAGCACTGTGGGGACTGCGAGCCCACTGGGACCAGTCCTGGAGCCGCAGCCTGGCCCAGCAGCAGTGGCTGGAACGCAGCTCCCCCTCCGCACACAGCACGGGGCTCCCCCAGGCCTGGGTACCTCTTCAGCTGCACCTCGTGGAGCTCCTGCTGCACACGAGCTTCGCTCGCCCGGGCCTCCTTCAGTTCCTCCTCCAGCAGCCTCTTGTCTGACACGCGGGCCTCTGCCAGCAGGAGCCGCTGCTGGCAATCCTTGAGCTTCTGCTGCAGTTTGGCGATCTCGGATCAAAACAGGACCCAGGTTAAACCTCCTGACTCTGGGGGCCAGCAGCTGAGTCTGAGCGAGTCAGACCCTTCAACCCCCCGGATCTGAGCCCCGGGAGCAGAGCACTGGCTTTCCTCTGCCCCAATCTGCTCCTCGGTGCCTCCGGGTCACCGTCTGTGACAGGCAAAACCTTCCCAGCTGGTGCCCAGTCTTGGGGCAGACGCTGGGCCACGAGCCAGCAGCAGCCCCTCCTGCACCTCACCTGAGCCAGACCCCACGAGGGGTGCAGAACAGCAGCTCTAGCCATCTACCCTGGGGCAACGAGCAGCAAATCAGCTGGGCAGGAACAGCCTGGCCCCTGCGGCCCTACCTCCGGTGTTTTCAGGGCCAGTGAGCGTAGGGACAGGACTGGAGGCAGCAGACTGGCCTCCGCTGTCCTGATTACGCTGCCACTGCTGACGCACCTTTCTCCTAACACACCCAAGCGCCCCCAAAACGCACTGTGGGAGTCCGTTCACGAGCTGCTGGAGCCTCTCTCTTGTGAAGTACGGCCCCAGCAACCTGCCAGACAGCCCCCACCCGGCCACCAGGCTCCGTCCCGCTGAGCTGGTACCTTCTTCTGTGCTTCCCCGACTCTGGACCTCTCCTGCGCGAGTCTCTCCTGCAAGCTGCTCTGCAGTGTGTCAGCCTGGGAGCACCTGGAGAGCTCCTCCTCAAGCTCCTTAACCTTCTGCTGGCTCTTCTCCCACTGTGCCGAGAGAGAGGAGCAGGTTTCAGTGGTGTCCAGGAGCCTGGCCTGGGCTTGCTTCAGCTCAGCTTTGACCTGGTTTTCGAAAGAAGCAGCAGAACCCAGTTTGGGCGTCACCCTGCAGCCCTGACGGCCCTCGATCAGCAGAGGGGCAAGAGCAGGGGTCACCCGGGAGGGAGCGAACAAGGCCAAGAGAGGAAGGCAGGCAGCAAGGGCAGCACGCGCCGACTTGGAGAGCCCGGGCACTGCCAGGTCACACGGAAACGAGGTCCAGCCTGCTGACAGCGGCACCTCTCGCCTCCCACTGCTCGCGACGAAGCCGCGACGCTCTCGCGAGGCGCCTCTCCCGGCTCTCCCCTCCCTACCTTGGTGCACTCCTGCTGCAGCAGCAGGTTCTGCTTCTGCAGGTCGCCGCTCTTCTCCCTCTCATACCGCAGCTCCTTCTCGGCCGAGCTGCACAGGTTCTGAACGCGCCGCAAGTCCTGCCGCAGCTGCCGCACCTTCTCCTCCTGCTGGTGGCATCTCTCGGACAGACTCTGCAGGAGCGGCAGAATGACAAAGGTGACCTGGAGGCCAACGTCAAGGCAAGGTAAAGCCCGGCCGCGAAGCAGGGTCGAGGCGCAGCGGCAGGGTTTGAAGGCACTTGAGGACGGGCAGCGGCCGCCAAGCATTTCCAGGGCCCCCACACGACGTCCTGCTCGCCCCCAGAGAAGCCGACACAGCTCTTGAGGTCAAGGGAGAGGCTGCAGTAACCTGGTCGGGGGAACCAACCCCTGTTCCCGCTGCCCTGTCCCGCAGAAGACAGACCACCCAGGGTACTCTTCCGCCAGAGCCTCACCAAGGCAACCACCCGGGAGCAGACGTCGAGCCGCAGCTCCCAGGGAGAGCGGGAACAAGGCGAGTCCGCCACGTCCAAACACACCGAAGGAAACGAAGACCTTCCTCATCTCCAAACCTACTCCCCAAGGAAACGAGGCAGCCCCACGTCCCCGCTGCCGGCTAACACGGCGGGACGGGCTTCCAGCCCTCGTGGTTAGGTTTTGCCACTAAATCAGTGAAAAGCAAGTGGCCAGTGCAGACGGCCAGGCTGCTCGTACCTGTGTCGTGCTGCCATCCAAACTGCCTGCAGCGCTCTGGGACAAGGGGCAGCTGCTCTCTCGAGGCACCGCGCCTGGATCCGTCCTCCAAGAACCCTCCAGCTTGCGGCCGCCCCGCGCCACCGAGAGGTCGTGTCTGAGCCAGGCAACTTCTCCCAGCAACAGCAGTTGTGCTTCATTGCTCTCTTTCAGCTGCTTTTCCAGGTCCTCCCTCTTCTCGTTGCTCTCGAGTAACTCCGAGCTTGGAGAAACAGCAAAGGGGAGGCGTAACCGCACACGTCCGGGGCGAGCACCCTCTGCACGGAAAGGACTCGCGATGCAACAACCCAGGCGGACGCCACAGGGGCTCTGATCCCTGGAGAAGCAGCTCTGGGCAAGGGTCAGTCTATCACGGGCAATGGCCCGCAAGAAACAAGTCCAACCAAAGGGCCAGCTCTCAGGCAGCCACCAGCAGGGTCACCGGTGGCCAAGTGAACACTGGCGTGGGGCGACAGGAGCTGGTCCACGCTGAGGAGCGGCACAGACACCTCGCAGCAGGGATGCTCGGGCTCGGGTCTGCTGCTCAGGCTGTCTGACCGGCCTCGATCCCAGCTGGAAGCTCATCTGCCTGTCCTCCCCTGCCTTCACTTCATCTCAGGACCTGAGCTGCAGGAACTACACCGGGTCTACTCCAAGCCTGAGCGCGGATGCTCCAGCTCCACATCTGTGTTGCCCCACCGAGAAAGGGGCTCGAGGGACCTGCCAGAGCTGTGCCTGTAGCTCCAGCGCCTGCTGACGAGTGACCGCCACGGCAGGAGGAGCCTCACGGTGGCTGGCAGCAGTCAGCCCCATGGAACCCAAGCCCATGACGGGAGCTTCTGGAGACCCCCTAAGCCCAGACACCACCTCCCCTCTGGAGCAGGTGGCTCCTCCCTAAGGACAGGGCTCACTTCTGCCCTTCAGAATCTGAAACTGCTTCAGGAGAGCAGGGTCTACACCTGACAGATCACGATGTCACCAAGGGAAGGGCTTATCACCAAAACCTCTGCTGCTGAGGAGGACACAAAGCTGCTCTGACTTGGCCAGAAGCCGCACTGCAGGGATCCGCACACAACTCGTCAGCGCAGACTGGGAGCAGAAAGCGCTACAGGGCTCGCTGAGGTTTACCAGAGCAGCTCGTGTTCCCCCCTCAGGCTCTGGAGCTGTTCTTCCAAAGTAGCTGCTTCAGCCCTCTGTTCTTCAGCTGCCTGCTCATCAGGACAGGGGTCTTCCTGTTTCTGCTCCAGCCTGTGCAGCTGTTCTCTTCCCTGCAGGAGCTCAGAGACCTGCAGGGTCAGAAAACACCACGACTGTGACCTCCCTCGGTCTCCCGGAGAGCTCTGGCGCAGTACAGACCCGCCTGGGGATCCCACCGGTACCGCGATGCTGCGGCTAAACCACCGCTGCGCCGAGCGTGAACTGTCCTCACGTCCTGCTCCTTCCTCCCGTGTCATCCTGACGGCTCCCAGTAACTTGGACTCCTAAAGCCTTGTAGCCCAGGGCTCCCCGAGCCTGTGCCAGCGCTAACAGTTCCAGTCTGGGCCCTTCTATCTACACCAAGGTGAATCTGCTTCGGTCTCGGCAACGCTCACTGGCAGCCCCTGCCTGCCCCAGACACCAGAGCGACAGGCATCTCCTTCCGTCTCTCTCTCCCCTCTGCCTAACAAATCGGGATCTCCCTGCAGCTTCTCATGGGACACGGTAGTGAGACCCCCAGTCGCCGCAGCGCTTGGAGACCCAGGAGTCATCACAGTGGCCTGGAAACTCCTGAGCTTGAGCCCGGCCGCCCCAGGGAGGAAGCGGCAGAAGTCAGGGGACAGAAAACACCCCGAGCTCAAAACACTCTGCCCCTCCCAACCGTCCAAAACCCTCCTTGGAATGAGAGCTCCAGACAGTGCCAAGAGCTCCTCGGTAGCGGCAGTCCCCAGCCCTGGGCATCAGTCCCTGGATCGTGGGCAGAGCGACGCCACATAAAGGTTACGGGGAGGCTCTCCCCGCTCTGCCCATCGCCAGCCAACCCAGACAGTGCTCTCCCACCAGTGTGCTCCCCAACGGGCCGGCCTCCTCCCAACCCTTTGGGCAGCCCTCACTCTGCATCCCAGGAAGGCTCCGCGCCCCGTCCTGCCCTCTAGATGCCACTGTTCCTCCAGGAAGCCTCCCAGTCCGAGCAGTTGTGCCAACAGGTCAGGGCTCCCATTGCTGCCACCAGTGCTCAAGGAAGGGACGCAGCTCACAGCTGGCCTGGAACCTCTCCCAGTGCTACGACATGGGAGTTGCACGAGCTGTAAACCCCCACCCTTCGCCAGTCTCCCTCAGGCCCCCTCGTCTGCCGCTTCCAGGGCAAAGAGCTGCAGCGCTCAGACACTTTTAGCCCAGTTCCTAGCCCCAGCCCTGCCTCTGCCTGTGCCAGCCCTTGTGCAATCTTGCTGGCATCACGCTCTCGCTCTCTTCTACAGCCCAGCTGGAAGAGGAGGGTCCCAGCAGCTCTCCCAGCGGAGACGAGCCCTTCAGAAGTCTACGTGGCAGCTACCCTGCTGCAAGCACGGAGCACTGAGGTCCTTTGGGCAGGTAACAGCACAGCGAACGGCCCACACAGACTGCTCTGACTCTCGGGCGTCCCCCTTCTTTCCATGCTGGACTCTGATTAGGAGAGACGCTGTTACCATTACAGGGGACCCATGGTTCACGCAAGTAGCCAGCTGGTTGCCCTCACACAGCAGTCACTGCTACCGGGTAACCGCGGTGCTGCTCTGCCGGGGGTCCCTGCCGCGCTGTGGCACAAAGAGATGAAGGCTCGTGACCCTGTGCCTTAGAGTCACCCGCAGCTGCAGCAGACACCCACATCTGAAAAGCTGCCCTCTGCCCTCCAGAGAAGGCAGCTTTGGCTACCAGCTCTGGGCTGCTGATTTGTTATTAGCTTCGCCAAAAGGAGAAGTAAATTAGGGAGTTGGGAGGCAGCTCTGTTAAAGCAGCCGCACTCAAAAGCACCTGCCCAAGCAGTTTGGACACTCCCTGCACTAGCAAAACACATCGAGGAGACAGGCAACACATCTGGAGGGTGATTTGGGATGTTCTGCGGGGACTCGCAAAAGGCAGCTGCCTCCTGCAGAGCGCCCCACGGTGGGAGCAGACGACGCACCAGCGTAGCAGACGTACCTCGCTGCCCAGGACCTGCTTCTCAGCCTTCAGATCCTCTCGGAGCAGTTCAAGTTCAGACGCAAGCTGCTTCCTCCGCTCTCTCCGCTCCCCCAGCTGACTTCCCAACTTTTCTATCGTCTCCTGACAGCTGTCCAGCATCTAGAACAAGCAGGATTAAGGGTCACTTCCACGATACCGTTTACTGCACAGCAAAGGAGAAACAAATGGCAGAAAATGGGTCTTCTAGCAGAATGAGGCTGGAGAGGTGGTTCTCAGCAGCTCCGCAGGACTCCTGCACCGCATTCCCAGGGCTGGATGGACAGACCTGAAGGCCTGGAGCCTCCACCTGACCCACCATACCTTGGGAAAGTCCTGTCCCACAGGTAATCAAGTCTGTCTGGCTTAGACACTGGGCAGATCCAACTGGCTGGCAAGGAACAGATGGTCTGCAAAGTCAGTGGGCAGCCAGCCTTGTGTGGGAACCCACAGCGTAGAACCAGCCTTGTGCTTGAACCCACAGCGGGGAACCAGCCCCATGCTTGAACCCACACACCACCCAGACCTCATGACACCCTGAACAAGGGTCAAGCACCTTCACACATCGAAGCCCTCATTCCCACTGGGGAGTGAACACGCTCCTCAGCTTGAAGGCAGCAGGGCTCTCTCCTCAGAGAGAGGAGCTCTCAGGCAGACAATGTGGGCACGTTGGCTGCCTCCTCCACAGACCCCCCCCGGCCCTGCGAGAGGCGACGGGCTGCAAACGCCCAGAAGACAGAGCCAAAGCGCTTAACAGAAGCTGCTCTTTTAACTCCTTTCTACACAAAACCACGGCCTTCCCAAGAAAAGCCTCTCACCTCCTGCATCTCTCGTGCCCCAGATGATGCCGGCTCCTCCCCAGTCAGCTCGGATCTGCTCTTCCGCACGCCACGTAACTCCGTCTCCAGGCTGGCCATCTAGCACAGACAAAGCCCAGGTTACAAACAGCCCAGGACTCGCAGCCAGCGCCGGGCACACGATCACTGCTGAACTGCCTCCTGCGCTCTCATTCCAGAACCAGCCCCAGGCTGGAAGCGAGCGGTGGGCACGGACAGCTGCCAGCATGGGCTGGCTCCACCACGTCTTCCATCCTGCTGCTTCAAAGGACCAAGGAGCTGTCCCAGAACCCTGCTCTTTGAAAGGAAGAGAAAGGACCCAGACACGTGGTGGAAGTCCAAGCCCTCCACAGCTCCACTGGCCCCTCTCCCAACACCGAGGGCCCCACAAATGCCAACGGGGCCACCAAAACCTTCGCACACAGTGGCAGTGCCCACCCCCCCCACACAGCCGGTCTCTTTGCAGCAGGTGTTTGACCTGGTTCACCAGGAGCTGTGCTGGGCCCTCCACCACCCCAAGGAGCTTGTAACCCCCTCCCGCGAGGCTCCAAGAAGTCTCAGCTCGAGCCAGCAAAACACTGACTTGGGAGCTGCCCCCGCAGAGCGGTTGGTCTGGACACGTGCTCCCTGCCTCGGAATTCGCACCACCCCCTGCCGCCGAGGCCTCTGCCCTGCCAGGGCACCTCGCGCAGACGATTACCAGCCCTGCATGTTCAAAGAGCTTGAAGTGGCTGGGCACAGTCCAGCTGCTTCTCCCCAGTACAGCGGCTGCAAAATCTGAGCACTGGCACCCACAGCCCCGCTGCTCCGCTGCCAGCCGGCACTCAGCAGCCCTGACTGCCCTGCCAGCTCCTTTGAGCTGCCTCTCTGATTTGTAAGCCACCAAGTGGCCTCCTCACGGCCCCAAATGGGCTGTCACTGAACAAGGCGGCAGAGTGAGCAGGGACAGTGCAAGGAGCTGAGGTCCAGTTGTAGATTAATAACAGAATCCCAGACAGGGTTGTGTCAGGAGGGAGCTCAGAGCTCACCCAGCGCCAATCCCCTGCCAGGGCAGCAACACCTCTCACCAGACCAGGGTGCCCCCAGCCCCATCCAACCTGCCCTTGGACACTGCCAGGGATGATGGAGCAGCCCCAGCCTCCCTGGACAACCTGTTCCAGGGCCTCAGCAGCCTCCCAGGGAGGGATTTCTGACTCAGATCGCAGCTCCATCTCCCCTTCTAGGAGCTTGAACCCAGCCCCCTTGTCCCATCACTAGATCTCTTGGAAAAAGCCCCTCTTAGGCTTCCCTGGAGCCCCTGCAGGGACTGGAAGCTGCTCTAAGTGCCCCTGGAGCCTTCTCCTCTCCAGGCTGAACAGCCCCAGCTCCCTCAGCCTGTCCCCAGAGCAGAGAGGCTCCAGCCCTTTGCACCCCCGTGGCCTCCTCTGGCCTCGCTCCAACATCCCCCACAGATGAGGCGCAGGCCCACCAGCACACAGCGCACCCCGCGCTCACACGGCCAACACCTGCCGCACACTCAGCCAGGAGCACTCGGCGGGCGAAGCACAGCAGACACCCGATGCCCTCCTCGCCCCTTTTCGATGCACTGACCCAGAGATGACTTTGATTCCCCTGAGGGGCTCCAGGCACAAGACAGCAACCTTGGAGCTCCCGGCAGGGAACGATCTCGTACGGAGGAAAGCTGCTCTGGCGCTGGCTTTTAGGACAGACAGTGGTACCCAGCCGAGGTGCTAAAAGCTACAGAAGAGCCAGAAAGCAACGAGTCCCCCTCCTCCTGCACAGCCAGATGGCAGTGTGGCGTGCGACAGGCATCAGAGCTGCGGAAGGGATCTCAAAAGGACAACAAAGCTTTTCTTCCCACCGCCAGCCACCCTTTGGTTCACACCCGGCTCTGCTTCCCCGGCATTTCCCCCCGTTTCCCTCCCACCAACGCGAACGCAGTCAAGTTGTGCAGCAATCCCCCTGCTGGCAGCTGAACAAGGCCCACACTGTGCCCTGGCGGCCCGGCTCGGAGCCAGCGGCCCTAGCACCCGAGCCTGCTGCAGGCGTGCCAAGGCACGACAGACTTCCCCGTCCTTCTCGCACGGGGCAGCAGCACTGCTCTCCGCCAGCTCCAGAGCACCTGCCGCCGGGCACCCCTTGGCCTCGGGGACAAAGGGTGCAGCTCTGCAGGGCTCCACCTGAGCAGAGCAGGATTTAACCAGGGGTTAACCCACCTCCTCTTCCACCCCGCAGTCTCTCTCCAGCCTGTGCTCTTCCGCCTCCGCTCAGCTACAGCGGCCGCCGAGCTCACGCCAGCCCAAGCGCCTGCCATCTCCCTGGCTACTCGGCGCTCCCTGCTGCGCCTCCAGGGAGCCGGGTAACAACAGGCTGAGCGAAGAGGGGATTTCTCCAAGCTGGGAGCACATCTTGGTCGACAGGTGGAGGGTTGCAGTGACAAAGTGGGGAACATCTGCGGGCTGGGTGGACTTCGACTGACACCAAAGCGCAGTCGCGGCTGACAGACCTTTCGCCGCAGCCACCACAGAGCCTGACCTTGGCTCCCCAGCTACGCGCTCGGAACCGCGGTGTCTGCTGGCATCCCCTGGACGCCGGCCGGCCGAGCCTTCCGCCTGTCTCACAGCACTCAGAGGCACTTCGCTGACAGCCAGACGCTACTGACAAACCCCTCCTCTGTTCTTCCTTTGAAGAGTTCATCCTGGAGACCCATCAGCATGGGGTGAAACCCTCTGCACGCTTCTCCTGCAGCTCTGATCCACACAGAGCGGGGAGAGGGCAACTCAGCCCAAGGAAGGAAGAGCTTCTGGACAGGCAGGAGAGCTTTAGCCAAAGGAGATCTCCTCAGGAAGCCTTCTGGGGACAAGGTCCTCTTTCCCCTCCCCATCTAGCAAGGGCCAACTTCTGGCTTCCTCTACTCTCCCTGGCTATAAATTCTTCAGGGCACCACTGCCCACCCTGACAGGGAGGCTGAAAGGTGCTTTCCCTAGGGACAGGCAGTGCCAACCAACCTGCAAGTGCAGCTGCTCCCCACAGATCTGTCTCAGAGGAGTGCAGAGTCCATCCAGCAAACTGAGGCTAAAGACCACCCTGGCAAAGGCAGCATCAGGCTGAGAAACTGCAGCAATAACTTCATCTGTGCCTAAACGTGGAGTGAGACAGCTCTGCAGGTCTCGCAAGGAGACCTCTAACACTGTCATGGTTCTGGGAAACCAGATGAGCAACGTGGTGCTTCAGCCCTGCAGCTTCCCGCAGGATCCTGTCACTTGCAAACGGGTGCAAACTGCACAGACTCTCTGTCAACCTCCTAAAGTCAAAGGATGATCTGAACGGTCTTGTCCTATTAACAGGAAAAGAACGCAGTGCCCTGGGTTGAGAGAGCCCACAACCCAGTGGGACACTGGTTAGGAAGAGTCTGGTGAAGTCACATCTGCATCAAGGAAGGCTGAGCAGAGCTTCTCCAGATGGATCAGCTTGCCACAGCTCTTCAGACAGAGGTGTCCAGCCACCCCTGCCCCATCCAACAGCAAACGCTGCACCAAAAGGCAGCAGCTGCAGACTAAAACCCCCTGTCCCCTCAAAGGTGTTTTCAGCAGGGACGTCCCCAGGCCGTGCAGTTCCTGGGACACAGGCTGACTGGTGCTTGGGGAGCAGCTGGAGCTGCCCCTTTCATCACCAGCTTAACTGCGGCCCTGCGCTGGGAGCAAGGAGCAGCCCTGTCCTGCCCCGACCACCTCCATCTGCTGGACGGGTCTGGAGAAGGACTACAGCTGCCAGTCTAAGCCTGGACTTGTCACGGCTGCCACGTTAAGGGACATCACGGGCCTCAGGAAAACCTCTCACCTCTCTTCTGAGCTTCAGGAGGACTCAGGACTACCTGGAACTTGCTCTTCAGCAGGAAGCACCGGCAGAAGAGTGAGTCATCCGGCACAGAAAAGCAGGAGACCAACACTGAAGCCCACCAGGAGCACCGATGCCCCCCAGGACAGCCCTTGGGGAAAATCAGAGTCTCCCAGCTACCAAAGCGTCAGAAGAAATAGTTTCAGAGAAAAAAGATGCTCCCTGAACGGAAAACAAAAAGGCTTTGCTTCAGCTCAGCCAAGAAAGGAAGGACATGCAGCCCACAGCAGACAGAGCCTGTGTGGGACAGGAGCGTGGCCTGAGCTCACTCCTGGCGGTGCAAGAGGAGCAGGATCTCGTGAACTCTGCTCCCCCGGCACCAAGGAGGGGAACGGCAGCTGGGAGAAGCAACGTCCCCGCGGGGAGCTGCCGGCGCCATCCACTCGCTGCTGGCGTTTGTCCCTCTCCTCCCCTCTTTTCCAACAGGCACCAGCAGACTGCGACAGCCGCACTCCTCGCCAAAGCAAAGCGAGCGGCACGGAGGGGTCGCTCCAACACCACGCGCCTGCTGACCAGTGCGAAGCGAGGAAAGCAGCTGCAACGACCCAAAACCACATCTCTGCCAGTCCCTACTTACTTGCCACAAAAACCCTTCCACTTCACTCTCAAACTGCTCCTTCTCCTGCATCGTTTGGATCTGTGTCCCTCCCAGGACTGATTCCAGCTCTTCATTGTGCTCAGCCAAAGCCTCCTGCTCCAGCTTCTGCAGCTTGCGAAGGAGCTGAGAGTTCCGGCCCTCAATCACCTCCCGGCACCTGCACAAAGACCGACGTCAGCAGGGCTCGAACCGCCGTGGAAGGGCAGCGACACACAGCCAAACCACCCACGGGGACAGCGCAGGGCCACGGTGTTTGTCACCACAGAATACTCCCACCCTGCTCAACCTCAGCCTCGCAGCCAGCCTGCCCTCACGCAAGTCGGGAGCCCGGCTCTACGCTAGTGAAGGTCTGAAGAGACACCGGCTCGGGCTCGAGGATGCAAACAGCAGAGGCACCACAACAATTCTGCTGCTTGAGGAGGGGGAAGAAGCGTCAGTGGGAGACACCCTTTCCTCCTTGAACCCAACAGCAGCTTCCTGACTAGGCCACAGCAGAACGAAGCTTTGGCTTCCCTCAGAAATCCCAGTTTACAGCTTTGAGGCTGAAAGCCAAATGTTCCAGGACACCCTGAACCACAGCCAGACCCAGGGAAACCGTCCCAGCAGCAAAAGCCCCCACTTCGGACTGCAGAGAGCCACAAAAGCCCAACCCTACTCCCTTAGGAAAGCAACCAACAGGAGAAGGTGTCAGAAACC
Organism: Phoeniculus purpureus; assembly: GCA_028565055.1. NCBI lineage: Eukaryota > Metazoa > Chordata > Aves > Bucerotiformes > Phoeniculidae > Phoeniculus > Phoeniculus purpureus. Next base: position 4,367,272 of record JAOXOE010000851.1, on the reverse strand, counting down.
AGCCCACGTTCCTCACACCAAGGGCTTCAGACCCGCTCGGGACTGCAGTGCCTCCAAACTTCATGGTGTGGGAGCAGAGGAACACACAGAACCCTCTGCCAGCCCAAACCAGCACAGCACCACCGGGAGCTCTAAAGAGTCTAGTACTTGAACCCACCCCACCAGACACTGCGCCAGGAACCAGAGCCACACGAGCCACCCCCGATTCACGCACATTCACCTTTTGTGAAGGGCTTCGCTGCCCTCGCACCTGCCTTCTCGGTCGCAGCCAGCTTCGCTCGCCGCGGGGTCTCCTTCGCTCTTCCCTCCATCCTCTGTGCCCTGCGGCTGAGAGGAAATCGCGCTCGCACAGAGTCAGGACTGAAACCTTAGCACAGCGCGGTCCTAAAGCTTCCCGAGCCCCTCACAAGTCAGCAAGGCGATCGGAACACACGGGCTCCACCGTCTGCCTCTGCGTTAGAGAGCCCACCGGCCGCGGGAGCAAACCCTCCACCCAGACCTCTAACTGTAGGATGGCACCAGCTCCTGCCAACAGGCAGGCTGGGGCGTAGAGCCCCCCGTCCCTCCTGCTGCTGCTGCCCTCGAGCACTGGCACAAAGGAGAGCGTGAGCGTCTCTGCACCGCGAGCCGGGCATCTGCATTCAGGGCACGGGGCTGAAACGCAGAGCGGGGCCCTGCTGCTCCACTTCTGCCCAGATCGCGGCCCAAAACGCCCTCGAAATCACCTGTGGTGAGGACGCTGCGGCTTCCGCAGTCTCGGCTGGCGCAGGCAGCGCGAGGCCTTGCTTCTCGCTCCGCTGGTACTCGTAGATCTCCTCTTTGAGCTGCTCGACCTCCAGAAAGAAAACACTTGCTGTTATGTTTGGGGAGCACTCATCCTGCTGTCTGAGAGGGCCCAGGCTCCCTTCCAGCGCGCTGCTGCTAAGGGCGGACTCGTTAGCACTGACAGTTCAGCTCGAGGGGCTGGCGAGAGCGAGCGGCTGTTCCAGGCTGTGGTGAGAGGGAAAGGGGGGAAAGGCTGCTCACAGCCAGTGCTTTCAGCTCAGTTCTCTCCGTTTCCCGAGGCATTCCACCCGTCTCCCACAGCTCGTTACTCCCCGAGACACGAAAGAACCCACCCGAGCTCTGGGAAAGCCCAGGACAGAAGAGAGAGGGGAAAAGGGAAGCAGGGCAGGGTCAGGACTGACTGTTTGCAACCAGCCTGGGAGCCTCGGGCGCACAGAGACCTGTTGGTGCCCCAGGAGAGCCAGCAGCAGGTGAGTGCTCACCAGATCCAGGAAGGCTTTTCTTTCCAAGTCGAGTGTCTGGACCCGAGCTCGCAGTGCCAGGATTTCCTTGTCCAGGCTGATGCTGTGCTCCATGGCCTTCCAGAGCTCAGTCCTGCCTGCACAGAGCAGAAGGAAACAGTCATCGACACCAGTCTGAACCTCCAGCAGGCTCAGAGGGGGCTTCCACCTGAGTCCGCAGCTGTGGGGCTCTGCAGCAGTGAGGGGAGCTCCCCACTCCCAGGAGCACAGTCATCGGACCTAGAGAGTCGAGGGTTCTGTTGCTGGAGGGCCAGGCTCAACAGCAGCGCCAGGTTTCTCCCAGCAGCACAGAAGTCTCTCCGCAGTGACTGTGGGGATCCAGCTGCCAGCCTCACCTTGGCAGTCAGGCTCGGCTGCCCCAGACAGGGTCAACGCTGCGAAGCGTCATCGTCGGCATCACAAAACTCCCCGTCTGCTGCGAGCAGAGAGGCACTGGCTGTTCAGGTTGGGCAGCGGCGCAGAGGCAGCCCTCACACCGAAAACCAGCCCTCAGCTCAACCAACGGTCAGAGCCATCACACCCTGCAACACAGGGACTGTCTGCTACGTCCAGTGCAGGAAACAGGAGCACACGGGCAGAAACGTGCCTGTGGGCCCTGGCATCTCCGTAAAGACCAGGGAGAAGCTTCTCCTGACTGCAGAGGGAAGGAGGACTTTTACCTCACCAGCCAAGTGTTGAGCACAGGGAATTTCAGCTCCAGCTGGACCTCCCTTCAGACAAAACGAAAAACACTTTCATGGCCCCAATCTGTCCAAAAAGAACCAGACCCCCACTTCAAACAAGAGGGTTGATGCTGGAGTTTCAGGTCTGTAACGTAAAGCAAAAGGCAAGGAAACACCTGTAACCCCGGTGTTGCTTCTGCTGAAGAGCCCGCTCACCGCTGCAGAAAGTCCTGATACAACGGCGGATCCTCCCTGGGAGCAGCTCGCAGGACCTCCCGCTCTCCCTCCACTCGCCCACCTCTTCCTCGTGGCTCTCAGGCATCTGCAGGGCTGGCCACGAGGCCGGTTCTGCAAGGACAGTGAAGAGAAAGACTGGCTGTGGAATCCATTTGGTCGCTTCAGAACACCAACCCCGCCGGCACCCCTAACGCACCGTGTTCACGCGGGGCTGGAGGACAGGAGAAGCCGACATGAAAGCACCAGAGAGCTGGGCACACAGCTCAGGACTCTGCTGCCAAACACCAGCAACTGGGCTACAAACTGCCCAGCGGCAACCTTGTGTTTGCTCTCCAACACACACAGGCAGCTACAAGCTGCCACTGAGCCAAACCCCACTGTTCAAGGGGAGAGTCACTTGAGGTAAGAGACTTCACTGTCCGTTTGCATGACGAAACCAGCGTACTTATGGAGCAGTTGGCTCCGAACCCCGCTGGGAGGAGAAGGCACGAGGACACACACGCCACGGGGAAAGCCGCTGCGGCATTCCCACAGCAACACTGGCAGCACAACAATCCACACGGGCACCCCAAGCATCCAGCCCTCACTCACCGTGTGGGAAGTCCCATATTCATGTCAAACTTCGGCAGATCCTAAATCCCAGACTCTCCCCAAGCACTCGGCAATCCACCGAGAGGAGTCGCAGGCTGCAGCCCGGCTGCGATCTGCAGAAGCGGCACCGTTCAGAGGCTGCAGCCCAGCGCCCGCTCTGTCCCCAGGGCCACGTGCACAGCGACTGATGCAGAGAGCAGCCACTGACAGAGCGCTCGCCCCCCCGCCGTTGATTAGAGGCTGCGAGCGATGGGTTTGGAGGCTGGCTGGAAGGGCCAGCAGGGCCCGAGCGCTGCGCACGAGCCGGGAGGTCAGCACCAGGACCTGCCGCTCACACACAAACCCTACCCAGGCAGCACCAGGCTCTGCAAAGCTGCACGGGGCACTGGTACTACCCTCTGCTCTTCTTCATGGAAATTCTGCATCACGGATGCCGGGGTAATGTCAGCAGAGCAGAGAAAAAACACCCAGAGCGCTGCACTTTGCTCAGGAAACCTCCCGTGGGAGGCAGCAGTGAATCAGAGAAGCACAGAATTGTTCAGGTTGGAAAAGACCATCGAGTCCACTCGCTAACTCAACTGCCCCAAGGCCCACCTCTCCCTTTTGAGCCACCTCACCAAGGTAACAGACTCCTGCCCCGCTGCAGCCTGCACGGGGCATCTGCCAACCCTCACCAACATTTTGCACCTCAGCTCTGAGATGAAAGGCCTCAAAGAGCACTTCCCCACGTCCAGACCAGAGACAAGAACTCAAAGCTGTGAGCTTGGACCCCAGCCGTTAGTGGCCAGGAGGCAGCAGAACACAATCAGCCACGCTCGGGCAGCCCAGCTAAAAGCTGCTTTCGTTTCCAGAAGAGACAGGAAAGCATCTGGACCTCCAGCCTGCAAGTGAAACAAGAACACAACAGGTCATGTCAGACTAAGAAAGGCTGCAAGTTCCAGTAAACAAACTAACAGGAGCAATTAACCTCATTAACACTGCTGAGCCTCACCATTCTGCAGCAGCAGGGCAGTGCCACCCCACACAATGGGGTCCTTAGCCAACAGCTTCTAGGCCACAGCCATGACATCATCTGGGGAGCAGGGAAACTGCTTTCCCGAAGAACAGAAGCTCCAGTGTGTCCGTCACCTGCTCTTAAAACCACAGGAACACAAGGTGTCCAGTACAAGCTCTGCAGGGAAGTGGCAACTCACTGCAAATGAAGACACTGAGCCCACGCTGCGCCTCCATCTGCCCTCAATGCATCTCGTTCCTCTGAGCAGCTGTGTGAGGGACCTTTGGTCTCCCACAGGGGCAGGGCAGCAACACCTGCACTGGATCCTAAGGAAGGGCTGTACAAAACCTCCCTCTGAAAGTCCTATGAAAAAGAAACCCAAACCCTGCTGCCAATTTCTAACCCAGACCAGACAGTGATGGCTTCAAAGTGCAGCAGGATGGGAACCAGAGGGAGGTGCAGATTTTGTATGGAAGAAGGAGGGATGTTCACACTCTTTCACCACCCAAAAAGCTGGGGTTGGACATCTGAAGCGAAGCAGAGAAAATATTCCTCATACTCTCACATGGGACACAGGCACAGCTCTGGACAAGGCTGTTCCTTGCTCCCACACTGGATTTAACAGGGGACCTGGTGCAATCACACCCCACGGCTCAAATCAATCACATGTTTCTGCTCTGCCAGCTCTGCCCAGCCCTATGGATGGAAAACACCCTCCGGGTTCCCACTTGCCCTCCCCTGGGGCTATAAATTACAAATTGTTCGATGAAGAGATCGCAGCTTCCCTGTGGGAAGGAGAGCAAAACCCTGCACTTCGCAGTTCAAAACCAGCCGGACAGTCGCTTCAGGTGCTTTAGGGAGAGCCCACAGCTACTGCTCAACTAAGTAATCCGCCCTTGGCTTCAATCTGCCTGGCGGTTTCCTTTTGGTTTTGCCGCATCCCATCCAATCTAAGCTGGGAGTCGCTCTGCTTCACAGCTAACCAGGACGCACACCTCCCTGTAGGACCAGCACCGTGAGACCCCACGGTGGCTCCGACACTGTTCTACTCATGAGTGCTTCACCTACACCTGAGCAGTGTAGTTCAGGGTAACCAGGCCTTGAAGTTTTCCACAAGGTGAAGAGAAGGATTTGAGAGGACGAGGGGAGCCTGCTGTACACAGCAGAGACCACCAGCGGCTCAAAGCCCGCTCATTTCTTACAAGCATCTCCCACACTTTCCCTACCACATCCAGCACTCCCTGCTCAAGCAAACACCTGGTACAAGCTGTGCCAGTGCACCAGGCTGCTCCCACCAGCACCCATCTCCTCAGCACCTCTGCCCTTGCTTCCTTAAAGCAAGTTTCATATTTGCACCCCAGGACTCATCAGAAATCAGCAGTTTGCTGGTCTCCTCACTCCCACCACAGCAGCTGCAGCCTCTCACTCGCACTGGGTAGGTTTAAGCAGTTGGGCTGTTAGAGCAAAGAAGCTCAGGCCACAGCCAGCCATCCCTTCTGTTTCACGTGTCCCACACATCCCAGCAAGCGCCCAACAGCTCTGTGCTTTACGCTGGTTCCATTTGGTTTGAAAGGCTTTTGGTCACACAGCACAGCTATCGACGTGCCCTCCGACAACACCGCAGCGCGTTCGACAACCATCAGGAACAGACTGCAAACCGCCCCGAGAGAAGGGAAGAGTCGCTGCAGGCAGAGGCACCAAACAAGCTACAGCTCCCATCGACAGTACCGGCAGCGGCTGCTCTCTGCACTAACCCCTTCAGCCCGTGCTGAAGTGATTATCGAAGTAAAAACTTCCTTTCTGTCATCATAAATGGCTGTTAGCAGACAGAATTGCTCCCAGTGATCCACAGGCCAAGCAGCCGCTGCTCTGTTGAGCTGCTTTCGGCAATGGAGCTGTGCTCAGCCCACCCAAGCAAACCCTGCACTCACCCAAGCCTTTGCTCCTTCACTTCCCCATCTCTCTGCTCCCCAGAGCCAAGACCCCCAGGCAACACCACAAACAAGGCCACTTGCCCCTCATAACTGGCTGGTCAGACTCCTCCTTTGTAGCACAGGCTCAGCCTCAGCTGCCCTTTCCCATCTGAACATTCTGAGCCTCCCCCCCCCATTCTCTGTTCCTGCCTTGTTTACGTTTTGTCCTAAAAGCCAAAGGCTGACAGCAGTCTCTCAAAGCAAACTCCTCTGGAAAGCCGCTCGGAAACACCGTGTGGCACCAACTGCCCCAGAGCCACAGCTGCCGCTGCAGATGGGGAGGAGGCGGAGGAGGCTGGCTCGCAAGCAGCAGCCCCCCAGGGCTCGCCGTGCCCGGGCCAGCGTTAATCGCTGCTCGACCCCCACAAGAACCCCCAAAACACAGACCAAGTCCAAAGGCCTTTGCACCGGGCGCCTGCCACCTCGCGGGGGAGAGGAGAAGCCCTGGCTAACTACAGCGCTGCAGCTCGGGAGCAGAGCTCTCCCGGCAGCCCTGTCTGCCCGACAACCAGCTGCTGCTGCTGCTGCTCCGCGCCTCCGGAGCCTCTGCAGATGGCCACAACTGGCCTGAAAGCTCTGGAAGGCAGGAGGGGCCGCGAGTACGGGGGGCCCCGGGGTGCTGCTGGGTGCCCCAATGCGAGAAACAGGGCTGGGCCCAGCCCTCAGCTCCCGAGGGTGAGGAACCGGCTTCTGGCTGTGAAGGCCCGTGAGCCCGCCGGGCTAAAGGCCGGGAACGGACGCGCTGGGGCCCAGCGGGAGGCCCCCCGGGGGGAGACTCGGCCATTCCCGGCCCCTCCCGCCACTGCTCCAGGCCTCCGCGGCTGCAGCAGTCCCCGGGCCAAGCCAACGGCCCCGAAACCCCGGCCCGCGGCGAGTGAGGCCTGTCGGGGCCTGCTGAGGCCTCCAGCAAGAGCCGCCGCTCCACGTCGCCCATCCAGGGACCCACTGGCGCCGCGCCACTGCCCGGCCACGCCCCTCCTCTGGCCACGCCCCGGGCCGCAGTGTCTCGGTTGCGCCCCCTGCCGGACAGGGCCGGGCAGGGCAGCGCCCGGCCGCGGGAGAAACGTCCACGGTCAACGTCCCCCCCGAGCAGTGCCCCCCACGCTCCGTGTCCACCGCCCCCAGAAAGGACCCCCAGGGCCGTTCAGCTGGCGCCAAACCCCACCCAACGGCTCCAAAGGTCTGATCTTCTCTGAAACCCTGCAGAGCTGCTGGAGATGCTCTCCCCAGGCACAGCGGGTACCTGGAGACCCCAAGGGACAGAGTCGGCTTTGACCCACAGAGCAGAGGCCCCCCGCTGACAGCACCACAGCAAGGGATGTGAAGGAGAAAGGCCATGGAGAAGACGACACGCAGGAAGCCTCCGCTGAGCAGAGTACAGGACCCACTACAGCGACACACAGATGGACCTGGACCCGCACAAGCCGCTTCCTGCTTATGGTACCAGCATCCCCAAAAGAGAGGGCTGGTGCCTGAACACTGCTAGTGCCAGAGACACCGGTGGGATGGGAGCTCTCAAGCTCCCAATGTTCAACCTCCCATTCCTAAAAGGACCATCACCAGCACTGGACTGGGATGGCTGGGGCTTAGTTTGAGCTTTGAAAGCCTCTCCAAGCTCGGCTTCACCACCCACTTGCAGAAGCAGCAGACACTAAGCAGGGAAGCCCACAGCTGCATTCCCAAGTCAGAGGCTCCTGAAGGGTTCAAGGAAGCCATCTTCTCCTAAAAAGTTGAGACAATCCATAGGACCAACAGAAAACCCTCAACTAGCAGGGCCAGACACTTCGATTACGTGCTGGGAGGTGGCAGGCAGCTCTCAGAACTCAAGAGCACATGGAATACGTGCGGGAGGTTCCACCATCTTCTTCCCCATCTGCACACATCTCCAGTATGCACCTCCCGGTGCCCACAGCTGTGCTGAGGCTGGAACAGGCCCTCCCCTTGTGCTCCAGCCAGTCACACCATCAGGCGAGGCACTCAGAGCAGCCAGCCACAACTTCCCCTTGAAGAACCCATGCTGACCACTCCTGATCACCTTTTCATCCCTGTGCTCAGAGACATCCCCCACGATGAGCTGTCCAACTCCAAAGGAAACCCCGCGGAGGCCAATTCCAGCCAATCTCTTAAATGCACAGACTCAGGTCCTGGTTCTCTGCCTCCCAGCTGGCGCAGCCCCTGGGACACAGCTCAGGCACCATCTCCTTCCTGCGACAGACACCACAACAAACACTGTCCTTCGGAATCATTTCAGTGTATTTTCCTTTTGTCCAAAGGGACACTGACCAGTATGGAGCTGCGGGGAAGTCACAGGCAGTCTGCACGGCAGCTTCCCTGTGGCACCTCGCTGCGGACGGACTGATTTACCCGGGAGAGAGAATGGCTCCCCTTCCACTCCCTCTCCTCCGTGTCACTGGAGTGGGCCGGCTTTCCGCTCTATAAAGGCAGAGTGCTGGTCCTGCAGAAAGTGCACGATCTTCTCCTCGATTTCCATGCCCTGCGCTATTTCTTCATCCGAAAGAGATAACGTTGTCTCTGAGTCTCTGGTTACAATGACGACAGAGGTTCGCCGCGACTCCAGGACATTGGCCACCACCACCTGGTGATGGTACTTCTCCAGAGCCTGCCGTGATTTCTGGATCAGGATCACGGGATCCGTCTCCAGTTTAAAGGAGATAACAAAGGCCTCCGGGGCCCACTCTTTGACGAGAGGTGACAGCATTTTTGGCACCATCTTCATTGTGATCTACAGTAGGGAAAAGCAGTAGAAAACAGCTTCAGTAAAGGCAGTGTGATGCTTTAACATCAGAGTAGGGGGAAGATGGATGGGGAAATTCCAGCCTCACTTCACATTTAGGGACAAGGTTTAGTGGTGACCTGGCAGTGCCAGGGTAAAGGTTGGACCTCATCATCTCAAAGGTCTCCTCCTACCAGAGGTTCTGCGTTTACACCAGGAAGTTCTCCAAGGTGGTATCTGGTCATGTCTCACCAAGCCACGTCAGAATGCCCCGGGCACCCACTGCACAATTGAATTAACTCCACAGGCAGAACACCAATGAGCAGGGTGTTCACAAGCTATGAGGCAGCCCCACGAGAGCTGCAGAAACTATTTGTTCGCAGGGTGTTCACAAGCTATGAGGCAGCCCCACGAGAGCTGCAGAAAGTATTTGTTACTGAAGCACCAGGACCAGCTCTGGGAACATAGACCTAAGCAAGGGGAAGGTTCCAACAGCAAGAGTCTGACTTCCCAGCTCTCCAAAATGCAGACACCTAGTCAAACCTTAACCAGCATCCCTACTGACTCTTTGGGGCGTGTGAGACAACACACCACAGCACAGGCGGAAAGAAGCAAGACTCTTTGTTCTCCAGCTTCTGAACCTCTGGGTCTGCCCCTGGGAGTCAGTTCTGGTCTTATTTTCCCTACGCTACGGACAAGAAATTAGCCCAGCAAGTTGTCAAGATTCATTAAACCACAGACTGGGTATTTGCTACCTACCCAGCACTACAACCACCTGCTCCCATAACTGAGAAGGACCAGGACTTAGTGACAACCGGTCCTCAGGCGGCCATCAGCCTGGCAGGGCACGGGGACGGGGAGGGGTCATGCCCAGAGGTATCTCACCTGCAGGGGCCCATCTGACGACTGGATCTTGTGCTCGGGCATCTCTGAGGCTGGGATGTAGAAATCAGACACCGCGGCTGCCAGGTAAAACATGACACTGGAGCCTGCGAGAAACACACCTGTGGTCACCCAGCACCACTGTGGCAGCCCAAGCAACACAACCTCAGGCACCCTGAGGACAGAGCAGAGCTGGATGGGCTGTCCTCCCACCAAGTAGGGGAGCCTGGGGTCCCTCTCAGACACAGACACCCCCCATCACGGCCAGAGACTGAAACCAAGCAAGTACAGAGCCACAACTTTAGGCAGCCCTGAAGAGCCTGTGTGGTGACTATGGCAACCAGAACCAAGGTCTCCGAGAGCAGAGCACTCCCGTTAGCCACAAGGTCACCATTATTAGCAGCAGTGGGACTGAGTGCTGTTTGCTAAGGGCTGGGCAGAAGCAGGAGCTGCGTGTAAGATCAACCAAAGACTTGGTGACAGCTGATGGAGCCCTCAGGGAACCTGCAGTTTCTCCAGGCTGACTGTAATCCCTCAGAGTCTGAAAACCTCTGGAAGGCGGGATGGCCATCTCCACTTGAAGAGCCTCCCCGTCTGGGGCTTGGGCAGTGAAAGTCACTACTGCTGCATCTTTGTGTGGAGATGGAGGAAGTGTGTACTGGGAGCTTTAAGAGAAGGCCTGTTATCACCAGAAGTCAGATAAACAATGACTGTGCCCCAGTGCCTGCACAGACTGTACTAAGGAGTGACTGTCCAACGACTGGGGTGCTGGCTCTGCAGGGACACCCCCCAGTACCCCTCTGGGTGCAGCCCTGGAATAAATGGTAAGTGGGCTGTGGGTGAGTAAGTGGGCTCCGGGACAACCTCTCACCTCCTGGCACCATCCTGAGCAAGGCAGTGCTGATCCCCCAGTGTCTGCTGGGGTCCCCTCGGACACGCTGTCACCCACCACTGCTGCTTCATTCCCTGTGAGCCCCTCCAGGCCTCAGGGGTAACTCGGACCCTCACGCCAGGGGGCTGAAGCACCCACGGGGCCTCCTGTTGCCTCCGTGCTGAGGCCAGGGCCATCCTGTCCCCTCACACCCAGGCCCTGGGGCCACAGTCACCTCCAGGGCCACACTGTCACCCCCGGGCAGTGGCCCGGGCCGACCTCGCTCCCTAGCGGCCGCGGCCCGAGGTCACCCTGGCCCCTCAAGGCCGGACCTGCCTCGCCCCCCCTTCCCGCCTGACTCCCAGCCCGCCCCGGGGCCGCCCCGTCCCGTCGCCCTCCCGGTACCGAGCGGCGCCAGGGCTCTGGCGGCGGCTCGCAGCAGGGCCAGGTACTCGACGAGCCCGGTGAACTCGAGGGCCAGCAGCGCGCCGGCCTCGCTCCACAGCTGGGCGGTCTGGTCGAAAAAGCGATCGCCAACGCCACCGAGGCGCTGATCCGCTCAGCGATGCCGGCGATCCCGCCGACGTCCCCGCTGCCGGTCGAGCCGGCGACGGCGGAGTCGGCCGCCCGCCGGAGCTCGACGTGCGCCGCCCGCAACCGACCCGACAGCCCCTCCAGGGTGGTGTCGA